>OY986435.1:61321859-61921859 GCA_963920525.1 Dichetophora obliterata | reverse complement strand
GCGATCTGGAAGTGCTCCCTGAGGAGCAGTGGAGTGCTCCTTATTGATTCAAGCTAGGTGTGTTTTCTGCTCTATTTTAACATTGCATGTGCTAGGAAGGGTAGCGCTCCCTTTAATATCCCAGAGGAGCTCAAAAGGAGTGATCAATAAATCATCCAAATGGATCAGCAAAGTAACATTTAAAATATGATTCTTTTAGTAATTTACAAAGTTTGAATAAAATTAACAGAAATGAATTCTTGAAATAATTGATTTCTCATATTAATACCTTCTTCTGAATCACCAATAGTATCCACTTCATTAGAAACTTCGTTAAAAATTTCCTCATTTGAAGGATTAAAATTAAGGAAATCTTCTTGCAAAATACAAATGTTATGAAGTACAAATGCACAAAAAACGGTTTTAATGCAATTTTCTATTTTTAGTTCTAGTTCACGATTGAATATATTTCGCCACCTTGTTTTAAGCATTCCAAAGGCTGATTCAACGTGGACTCGAATTTTGCTAAAAGTTGCATTAAATCTTGCCTCAACTGGACTTAAGCGACAAGGATAGCCTTTATATCCAAATAAAAACTTTCCGTTTGGTGGATACGTTCCTCTAGAATATAAGGGGCTGTTAAGAAAAACACGAGTATCGTGTACGGAGCCTGGATAGCCAACAAATACGTCCGTAAATTTAAAATCGCTATCCACGACTGCCTGTGCCTGAATCGAATAAAATTATTTATGATTGAAATATTCATCGTGTTTATTTACAAGGCACTTGATTCGTACGTGTGTCCCATCTATTATTCCGATAAAATTTCCAAAGACTTGAGTATTGGCCTTATTGCAGAATTTATTAGCACATTAGTAGTGGTCTTTGACGAATCCATGCCTAATAACATTCTTCATTTTTAAGAATTCTTCAAACATTTTGTGAATTATATTTCGCACTGTGTAGCGACTTATACCCATGAACCCACCAGCTACTCCATAGCTGCATCCACAAGCCATCCAGTACAAGAAGCACATGACTTCAAATTCTAATGACCAACCGTGCAGCTTACGAGGTATAAGAGTAACAATGTGCCGAAAAGTGTAACTTGAGATCCTTAAATGCATCCGCGTTGTCTTGTTGTCGCTATTCATAATGGCGTTAATTGTGTCAGAAGTAGCTCGTGGTCTCAAATATAAAATTCCCTAAATTATATATAGAAAATATGAAACTGTAGCAAATATTGTAGAACTTACCCGTGGTCTGATCTTTTCTCTTTCATTTGCTAAAATTAAGAGAATGTTGCTTAAAATTTCAATTTCTTCAGCGTATTCAAAAAACAATGCCATTGATGCAGAAAAAATTGCGCAAGAATGATCCATTATAAATTAAGGCAACTAAATCAGCTAATGTTTTCAAGTTTTAATATTATATGTCAAAATTTGAACATTCCCAATTGGCACAACAAAAACGTAAAATATTTTCCCCACTACGTAAATTTTTCCACCACACCTCACCTCGTTGTAAAAGTAACCAATTAACACACGCCCTTAGTTGTGGATTTTTAGTTTTCCATAATTCTTAAATATATGAAAGAACAAAGAAAGTGAAAAGAACCATGTCCGAACCCCGACTTGAACCAGAACCTCTGGGTTGATAGTCTAGCGCTCTCTCCACTAGACTACAAAAGTCGATTTTTCATAGAAAATAATAATCGGGTTTCCTCAAAAGATCATGCCTCACTTTATGTTCTTTTTTTTCATTGATTGCTCGCCTATTGATCTTATAAAACAGTTAAGGAGCACAAGGGCGCAAGTGCCCACTTTTAGATCCAATAAAAAAGCAAACCAAAGCTCTCTTGCTGCTCCTCACGGGAGCGATCGCATTTTTTTTACTGGGCAGCTTCTCAAAGTAGCAAGCGTTTTTGCTACTTATATTAGGATATATGCAATCATATAATTTTTTTTAGACTGTACCAACGCTTAGGGGATGCCCCTATAAATGCGTAAGTATTGTGTTGATTCGAAAGATGGGTGATAGTTAGTTGGAGAGTGGATAGATGGAGTAGTGTCGGTGAATGTTTGTTTTAAATTTGCACAGCTCAAAACTGCCGGGAAACACGCTCGCAGGGAGAAGGCTTAGGCAACCAACATTGCGTCGATGCCCAAGAGAGTTGAGAGAAGATGAAAGTATTTCATCAAATATATCGCACGACGTTGAATTCGATCCAGAAGTATAGATCAGCTGAGTTGAAATATTTTTTGAAACCTAGGCACTTGCCCGCTTCTTTCGACACATCGAAAAAATGATCATTCCAACGAAGATCAGATTTGATCGATATGCCCAGAACGGCAAAAGCAGCTGATTCCACAAGATCCACACCATTCATATTGAGGAGTGCTAAGGGGCAATCCATCCGCTTGTGGGTTAATACTATAATTTATTTGTTGGCTGATTGCCGAAATTTTATGTTGCTAAGCAATAGCAGTTAAACAACGAAAGCAACAAATTCTGAAGAAAAGAAACTATAGAAAGCTTTAAGTGCAGTTAATACAACAAATATATGTATGTATAACGTTAGCTTGTTTACAAGAGCAAACGATAATTTAACATATTTATGCAAATGTGTTTAAAAAATTAACAGTGAAGCTAAATCTATAAAGATTGCACAAATTAAATAAGTGTGTATTTAGCAGGGGTTGCAAATAAACTGTACGAAAAAACTAACTCTACATCTGCTAAATCTGCGAAAGCAAACAGTTTCACTATCTGCTTAGGTTTGGATCTTTGCTACAAACAGAAATGCGTACCAAAGCGAACAGAAAATTAAGAGCGAAAGAAAACTAATGTTTTCTGTTCTTCGAAAACAACAAGTATTTCGTTTTTTAGATTTTGTTGTCACGATCGCAACCACAACAAGTAACAAATGTTGTATTCGTTTTACTATGGAAGTTCGACAAAAGAATTTCGTCATGTTTTAAGCAGCATTTTTTCTGGAAGCTAAGATTTTTTAAGTCTCGTTCTGTTGATTTGCTTGCATTTAAATTTCATGAACCGATAAGAAATTTTGGAGGGGAAAAAATTAATAGACCAGCTCATACATTTCACGCTCCTAGTCATCGAATTTTTTATATCTTTATATACTTTTAAACGAGCTATATTTGTTTGTTTGTTTGTTTGTTTGTAAAGGAGTTTAACGCATATATATGAAATAACAAATTCAATAAAAGCAACAAAACACAGAAAAATTCCAACGCAATAACTTTTTCAACACAAAAAAAAAGTCGCATCATAAACGAAACGAACAAACATTGCAGATCTCTCTTCGGATTTTGGTGCTTCCAGCAACCTACAAGAGATCGCTAAAGATACTTTACTTTGATTGTTTTTGTGCACGCGATTCAAAAGCATAACAGTGAGAGGAAGTTTTTTCTATTCGCAAAAAGAAACATTTCCTTTTACTTTTCTCTCTCGTCTCTACTTGCTTCGGTTTGTGCTACTTTTTGAATCGGAGAGAAAAAACTAAACAAACCAAAATACTTGTTGTGATCTTAAGAAGAAACAAACAGAACAGAAAAATACTTTTCTTTAGAGTTTGTTTGCAAGCCCTGGTATTTAGTTCTGATCATAACATAGCTCATAATTGAACTTAATTCTACGTGAATGAAATTAAATATCAGTCGAAAATTTTCATTTATAAATCCATTTCTAAATTTGGTTTTAGTTAGTTTTTTTCCTTTTAACTCTGTTGATAAATGAGAAAACTTCTGATGAAGGGAAAAATTCAAAATAAAAATAGTCACTCACAGCCGAATATTAAAGAAACGATGCTTTAAATCTGACAAAAACGTTTAAAATGACAGCAGCAAACAAAGTTATTTTTGACCATTGAGCTCTGTCGTGATTAATTAATTTATATTTTATTCAAAAAATTTTTGTTTTATTTTTTGTTTAATTATAAATAAACAAAGTTTTTGCTAACTGTTTTGCTGGCATTGTATTAAACGTTTCCATTTAATTGTGATTGACATTTAGCGGAATTTACTTTGAACAGTTTTGTTATTAAAATCTAAATATAGGCAAAATTTGCTTCTATCTCGAGCATGAAAAATTTGTAAAATAACGCTTTGAAGCAACTTCAATTTACTTGAATCGAATACGGAAGCAGACCTATGGTTTCTGCTTTAGAAAGTGTTGCACTATAATGTGACGCTTGTGGGCGTTGAAATTCGTCCTTCTCTATAGCTGAGATACTCGTTTGCCACTGATTTTCCTTTCAACATAACGTTTTTTGTTTTTACTCGCATTCTTTTGCAACTATCTGAACTAGGAAGACGCATTTCGAGCTTGGCAACATAATCTCAGTTTTAATCATGTTGCTCCTATATAAAAACCGAGCGAAAAATGTTAGTTACGTTGTCTACACTATGAATGCTCAAGGGCATGGCAAGAAGTTCCTATAAAAGATTGCATCTAGTTAGTGAAATACACTGGAAAAATTATAAAATTATCAACAGCTGAATAATCTTTGAGTTTAACAAAACTTCCGCCAAACATACACCCACATAGTATAGTATAAATGTTACTCTTTATAAATAATCATAGTCAAAGAGTAACTAAGAAGTTATCGTAAGCATGGTTGGACATCAGAAGAAAATTGCTAACAGTTAAAATTTATATCGGAAAATTTTTAGCTCAAATAGGAAGCATCGAGTAGGAGTAAGACAAATATAATGACATTTTACGAACCGGTAACTAACTGTCTTACCAACATTATCATATTGGCTACGGTAAAAAAGAAGAATAATGAAATTTGTGCAAGACTCGAGAGATTCTCATGAAGTTAAGCAGAAGTATTTATGCGTTACGAGTTTTTTTGCAAGCATAAATTCTAGCAATGAAATGAAAAGAGACAAAATAGATTTTAAATAGGATTTCTGCAGTAAACTATGCAAAATATTTTATATTATTTATTATTGCTTATTTAAGTTTATATACACACCAGCTGCCATGGCTTTAGGCTTATCGTATTTAATTTTAACATAAAATATTAAGGTTCTGGAAAAGATTTTCAAATAATTTATTAATTTCACCGGTTTGACATTTTACTGGTAAAAACGTCGGAACACCAAGCAAAAGTTTTCATTTTATTAATATTCTGAGAACAATTTCAGTACTGAACTAAATATCATCATTTACAAGTAAATGTTCTGTTTGATCATTGATCAGATAATGTTTGAATGGCGCAATTTTTAATTTTATTAAAGTTAATTTTATCGTTGGCGTTAGATTTCTTAGCATCTTTAAAATGAAGTTGTCAATGTCCATCTTTAAATTATAATTAGCACTTCAAATATTCAAGCTAATGAAAAATAAATTGTTTCTAGGAACATCTGGATTGAAGCCCAAAAACCACTGCCATTTAATCTAGGTGCTATTTGTTCGACGAATTCTTTATTTTTTGCCCTTAAAATATGTTTGTTTTTTTTTCTGTTTCTATTTAAACATTCAATTGTTATGAAACAGTTACATTTAACTCCCATGAAACAGCTTGTTTAAACAATTTTAGACAAAGTATATCTCTGAAATGGGTTGACCGATCTTAAAATGTTTTTCCTAAACTGTTCTAAACTTCTCAAATTATTTCCTTACGAAGCCAAAATTTGGAAATTGTATTAAATTTAATAGTTAGTTTAATTGAAGAAAACCGGCAATTCAAAAATTAAATTTTTTCTTTAGTGAAAATGGAAATAATGAAAATAGGAAAAAGGACCTGAAATATATAATTTTTTAAATTTTCCTTCCAAGCATTATGGGTATCAAAAGAAAGCTTATTCTACTACCTATTTAACAAGTAATAAGCTATAAAAATCCATGCATTGCACTAAGAAAAGGGAATGTTTATAACAGACTTGCTGCAAGTATAATATATCATATATGCATTGCTTCAAGTATTCTACTATTCGTTGAGCATTAATTTACTTGCATCAAATATAATAACAAATTTAGAACATAAAAATAATTTAAAATGTTCCCTGCAAAAATACATTGTGAATAAAGGAAGCAGAAAATATCCTACAACCTAGCATATGTGTATATCTGAATTTCCTACAATCTGCAATATGAAAACTTTATCAATTTAACAATTTTTGTATAAAACAAGCAAGATTAAAAATGAACTCGATATTCTTTTATTTCAAAATAAATAAAAATTTTCAACGGCGTTCTGCTGTTGCCACACTTATCAACTTGCGTAGGCAGATATTTCTAGAGTAGTTAGGGTCTCTGATTCCAAATCCGTCATCAAAAAATTTCAAACCCAATCCGTTTTCTCGTTATGTAAAAACGAATGTACGTAAAATCAAATGTACGATTAATCGTTGGCACTTATCATATACCATAAAATTCCATACAAATACGTAATGTCAAATTTGACCAGCAAACGACAGCGTCTCACCCATTTCGGTTGTGTTTTCAACAGGAAAGGACGTGCTTTGTGCGTTATTATCATATTTTTACATGTTGGTTGATTTTAGTCGTTTGTTTCGCAAAATAGTTGGCGAGAATTTAGTGCAATACACATAAAGATTTTTTATTAAAAATTTTTTTGAAGTAAAACTTCTTTACGCACGCTTGACACTTGGGAGTAAGCTGGTGAATGCGTTACGGAAAGAGGCGAACGGCGGTAAGTGCAAGCTCTTTGGCTTGTGTCTGGGGTTAGCGCCTTCTGTGCTGCAACCATATTGTTTGTTGGTGCTGCTAGCATATTTTTGCTTAATTTTAGGGTTACCCTACTTTAGGTGTTCTTTGTGGTGATCTCACGGGATTCCACTTTTGTCAGATTTTGGTTGGGGATTTTTCAAAAAATTCCGACTTTATTCGATTTTTTTCGACTTCCCGGAATTTTTTTTTTATTTCCCTCGGTTTAGGATTTTCCGGAATCCCGTGCCGTGGAATTTTTATTTTTGAAGTAAAACTTCCTTACGCACGCTTGTACGCACGCTTGACTTGGGGAGTAAGCTGGTGAATGTGTCACGAGAGCGTTACGAAGTTACGTTTCGTATATCTGAGACACACTGTAGGAGCAAGAGAAAGCAATGCGCGAGCACATTTTCTTTCTCTCTTCCTCTCATAGCCAGTGCATGAAATATATGTATCGTTTTTAATGGTAAAGAAATCGTTGACTCATCTGGCACCTATGAGATTTATTTTAATAAAAAAAGAGAGTTTAGCAAAGTTTTCCCACTAAAATGTTTGACTTATCTACAATACAGTTTTTTGTTTTTGAATACAAAAGACTCATCAACACAGTTTTTTGGAAATATTCAAGAAAATTGTAATAACTTTGCGTTAGATTACAATGGCAGGGTAAAATAAATAAGAAAATGCATTGAAAAGCATAGAAGTAGATTATGCATCATCAGTTGAGGAAGATATTGGACAAATTACAGGTGCTTTTATAATCGAATGAAATACTCTTAGAAAATTAATAAATTGTAATGCAGATTCCGACGATAACTCGGTAATGGGCAAAAAAAAAACCCAAGTGTGGTGATTGCGTACATTTTACAAAATAAGGCCATAAGTCCAATATAAGGAGAGAAATCTTTGCATATGATAAATTGCTCCGCTGCCTATCAAGTATAAAAAGTAGAACTATTTGCAAGAATTGAAGTCTTTTATCTTATTCGAATATCAATATTTTTATGATAATATTGAAAAAATGTTAGCGATTAAATGAATAGACCATTCAGTTTATTCTTTCTTTACTGCTATTTTGATATTTTTCTTGTTTTTGTTAATACTTGCAATCAACAAACTTTTTTAAAATCTGAATAAATTCGTTTGTGGATTCACGAAGAACTTACTTTTTCTATTGAATAATAAGATCTATCTACTGATTTCATTAAAGAAAAAAAATATAAATTATTTGAAATACAAAAACCTATCTACACTTAAATGAAATGTATGAGATTTCACTAATTTTTTCTTGTTTTTAGAAGCTTGTCCTTTGTCCTTTTAATATAATGTTCTGGTACTTTGGTTAGGGAATATTTATACACTGAAAGATTTAAAACGTTTTTTGCTCTCCTGGAAAAAGTTTGTTTTGTGTATAGGTCATTTTAAATATAAGCTCTCGATATATATCTCAGTCAGTGGTTCGTTTGCGAGTTTGCCAGCTTAATGCCAACTGTGATTTCTTGATTATTTCGTTATTTTCTATAAAATAATTTTTAAGTTATAATTATATAAAATAATATTTTGTTCAATACATTAAATACTCCACGTTTAAAGTAAAAAAAATTGTGAATTTATTTTAAAGATCATATTTTGCGAATTTTCGGGTTAATATTTGTAGAAAAGTAATATATGTATATTAGGGCATTTATTATTAAATTTAATAATATGTAACTAGTATCGCCTGTGGTCGAAATTCGACCATATCAAAATCGATTTGTCTGTTGTTTTTTTTTTATTTTTATTGAAAAACGTTTAGCAACGTTAAAAACATTAAATTTAGAAATACTTTTAGCTAATACAATTTTCCGTTCTCCTTAAAGTTCGTCAAAAGACAAAGAACTTTGTCGTTTTTTTCATGCTGCAAGCATGACAATTGCTGAAATCACATGAGAAGCAAATGCCGAAATGAATCAACATTTGTTGTTGTTTTTCCAGCTAAAAAAACGAACTCTCTGCAAAAGCAAAAATAAAATTCAAACGTAATCAAAATTTTGATGCCGCTCAATCATCTGCTCAATAAGACCAACATACTTAATTACAATATTGCTCTGAGCATTAAATTTGGTTACGATTTAAACAATCCGAGTTTGTTTATTTGATCCTCCCGCCGCAAAATCTTAAACATATCCCAATACTCAGCCATTATAATAAAAAAATTTGCAGTGATTGTGTTACCGATCGAAGTAAAAACTAAAATCTATGATATAACAGTTGTTTCTTAAAGAAGGCGTTGCAAAATTTTTTTAAATAGTAACCACTTCTTGGAACCATAGCACCTTCATACCAATAATAACTATAAAATAGTATACAATTCAAGAATTATAATGATTTCTGAAAGTAGGAGTAGAAAGTTCTTGGCTAAAGATATCTTGCAACATTTTTAGCCAAGTTGCCACACAAACTAAATTACAAAATTTAATTTTATTACAATCAACACCGTCTGAAATGTAGAATTTTTATTGATTTGTGGGCGATAAAAGTGGTTGTGGAAAATTTTTACTATGCCTCTATTTTTCGCGAAAGTTGAATAAGTTGTATCGCAATCGGATGATCGGCATTGCAGGGAATAAAGGATGAACAAACAAACAGTGCTGTCGTTTAACAACCGTTAAAAACGGCGTGGCAACATTTATTTATATAGTAATCGTCACTTTGACCCATAGCACCTACATACCAAATTTTACCATCAAATCATGTAAAACTCGATTATTATGATTAAAATGCAGTTATTAATTCTTATTCGATCTTACCAAATACAGCTGAGTTTAATTCCACAATTCTTTCACGTTTGGGAATAAGGTCTTAAGTCAAAAAAATGCATTTTGAGTTTTTGATTGGGTTTAACTCAATTTTTTTTTCTCTTTCGTTTGGTATCAATAATTTAAATCTAGCACAACTGCATCCAATCGTAATCATTTGGTCTTTAGGCACTAAGTCAAAAAATTTCATAATTCGTTTGGTATTAAGGTCTTAAGTTGACTTAAGTCTTTGTGAGCAATGCTTTTGAAGCATTTAATATTCCTCTAATGACTTAAGTCAACTTAAATCTTTTATACGGAACGGAATAAACAAATGTTGCTATCTCATTTTGATATACGTATAATCACATCATTATTCTTTAAAATTATTCCCTGCCACTATATCAAAAACCACTCAAAAAAATAAACTATAATCTAGTAACCTAGCGTTTATTCTTCATAAGTATGAATCACTATATTCAATTGAACGAATGAATTTGTATTTCTTTGAATTGTGTGCACATTATTAAATAACAGTTTACAATTAAATAAACCACAGTAAGTGTTCTATATATTATAATAGCCTGTAATATGATTTAATAATTTAATAAACTTTTTATAAAGAAACTCTCAATTTGCTTCTGTTGCTGAAAATACAGCTTCACCTGAGTCTTCGCGAGTTCTAACGCTATTTTCGGCTATGGCAAACATTTTCGATTCCGATGACAGCGTTATGGATAATGATTTTTTCCCAGAAGAAGAAACCAGTTCAAGCGAAATAAATGCGGTTACAACTAGTCCATCCGCTCAAGTTAGTGTGGACGTAGCAGTTAATAATATGGGAAGTAATGGTAAGAAGTATTCCAGGCGCATAAGGAAAGAAAGAACTCAAAAAATTCATAGCGGCAAAAGTTATGTAACTGTAAGCGGAAAAGTTATTAAGGCAAGGCAATTACAAAATTTAAAACAGTGCAGGAAAAAATGTAATTCTTTTCTTCAAGAAGAAATTAGGAAAAGAATTTTTGATGAATACTGGTCGCTTGGGAATCACGATAAAAGGGTTACTTTCATTGCAAACCACATAAATGCTGTAGAAAAAGAGGTTACTCGCAAAAGAAAAGCTGACAGTTTAAAAAGTAGAAAAGTAACCTACGAATATTCCCTAGATGTAAATGGCACTAAAGTTTCTGTATGCAAGGGTTGTTTCAGTAGAACTTTAGACGAAACAGAAAGGTTTATATCCAATGCCATTAAAAATAAAATGCTTCACACATCCGGCATTACTAAGGAGGATCAAAGAGGAAAAAAGTCTTCAAAAAACAAAAAGTCTCAGGAGGAACTTAATGAGGTACGGGGTCACATAACATCATTTCCAAGCTACGAAAGTCATTACACCAGACGTACAAACGACAAGAAATTTTTACCTTATTTAAATTTGCGAATTATGTACGACTTATACAAAGAAGGACGAGAGAATATTGTTAGCCGTTCAATTTATGAGAGGGAATTTCATAATTTAAAACTCTCCTTTAAAAAACCAAAAGTAGACACTTGTTTTAAGTGCGACACCCTTCACATGCGCGTTGAAGTTGCTGCCACCCAAGAAAAAAAACAAGAAGCAGAAAACGACCTTCAAATCCACCAAGAGCAGGCTACTGCAGCGTATGATGCCAAAAAAGCAGATAAGCTTGCGGCACAAGACAACGTTCTAAAAAAATGCTTCAGTTTTGATCTACAGCAATGCCTGCCAACCCCATTTGTTGTATCGTCGGTAGCATTTTATAAAAGGCAGTTGTGGACCTATAACCTAACAGTTCACGATAATGCTACAGGAGAGTCAACACACTATATGTGGCATGAAGCTCTAGCAGCTAGAGGGGGGAACGAAATAGCGTCCTGCTTGTATGCTCATTTGAAGAACCTACCTGCTAGCGTTTCTGAAGTGACATTTTACTCAGACACATGTGGGGGACAAAACAAAAACAGTCACGTGGCGGCAATGTTTTTAATGGCTCAGTTAAAGTTCCCCAACTTAACCATTAACCATAAGTTCCTTGTTCCGGGACATACGCATATGGAATGCGACGTGGATCATTCCATGATTGAAAAACAAAAAAAAAAACAAAAACACCAGTTTATCACCCCCATGATTGGTATCAGTTGGTAAGATCAACAGGTCTTAAAAAGAAATTCAACGTACACGAAATGAAGCAGGAAGAATTCTTTGATTTTGCTGCTTTGTTGAAGACAGTTTTTGAATGCAGGAAAAAAAATATTTTAAATGAACGATTCTCTTGGCATAGTGCACAATGGCTCCAATACAAGAAGAATGGTTTAGTGAGTTACAAAAACAGTTTGAACGATTCCGAAGATTTCAAGATTTTAAGTTTCCTTAGGAGAGGAAAAAATAAAAATCTAAAAAATTATCCACTCCAAGCAAAATATAAAACTTTGGTCCCAATATCTGAGGAGAAAAAACGGGATTTGTGCTCTCTTCTTAGCTTGATACCACCTGTTTTCCACAGCTTTTATACAAATTTACCAACTACCAACACCGCTGTAAATGATGATCCTGATTTGGTAGATGAAGAAGAGGAACCTGAGACAACTTAAATTTTTTATAACAATTATATAATTATTTTTGAAGCTATTGAATAAATGAATAAATCAATTCCTATTTTTAATTAAATAAGAACGTTTTATTTCCTGACTTAAGTCTTACTAAAAAGCAAAATTTTTAAAAAGATTAAAAATTGGATGATCCTAAGGACTTAAGTCATCTAAAAAACGGTAAATACTGATTAATTTTAAAAAAATTCTTAATATTCTTATAGGAAATCATATCCATGCTTGTTTGCCATCATTTCATTTTCAAACAAATTTTATCCTGATTTGCAAACAATTAAATAAGTTTCAATTTTACATTACGAAAAACTATAGTTTATGACTTAAGACCTTATTCCCAAACGCCAAAGAATTATCACAGATGATACTAATTCTGTCGGTTTTCTATCTATTCAGCAATTATTCCAAACAATGTTCTTTGTCACCCAATGTTCTTCAAGGCTTTTTCATAATCTTGTAAATCATTATCAGAAACATAAAAGTTCAGACTGTCAAACGTCCCGTGCATGCTACAGCAACTTTATTCAACAGAGCTGTATAAAGTATTTTTGACGCTGAAGCATCGGCAATTTTATTCTGTTCAGGATGAGTTTGAGTTTAGTAGGGGAGAGTCGTCCCCGTTGTCACAAGTACTAGTTGTCACAACGCCGATATCTTCCGATTTAACATGTTATCGAGTTGGATATGAATGCCATCTCTAAGCTTTAGCAATTTCTACCATCCCAAGAAAGTTTGAGTTCCGTTAGTATTTTTTTTGCAAAATAATAAGTGATTTAAGAAATTACGTTGAATTTGTGTACTTTTGTATTTATTTGAAATTTGTGTTTAAATAAAAACGAGTGAGTATTTTTCAACTCTTAATTAATTTCCAATAAAATTATTGTCGTAATTTATAAATATCTATGCTATTTTGGATAAAACTTCAAAAAGAAATTTAAAGAAAATCATTGAAATTTTTTTTGCTAGTGGTACAGGTTGTCTCAGCCGTTGTGGGGCTATTTGTCACTGTGACAACTAACCCCATACAACATATATTTTTATAAAATCATTCTTAAGGAATAGTATGATTTATATTTTTTTTTAGGAAACATGCCGAGAAATCGCAAACGACTTACAAACCGAGGTCAGACATCTTCAGAAGTCATGATGCAAGCTGTAAACGCAGTGTGTCCAGGAGCTTCAATCCGCAGCGTAGCTAAAATTTATAATATAAATTATCGAACTCTCGCTCGTTATTGCACAAAAAAAAAAACAAAATGAGTCTGATAACTTATCTGTTGGATATGTGAAAACACGACAAATTTTTACAAGGGAACAAGAAGAGCAACTGTCAAAATACTTGCAGAGGGCATCTGATATATATTTTGGTTTGAGTCCTGTAGAGGTCCGAAAGTTTGCTTTTGAATATGCCGTTGCTCTTAACAGAAAACTTCCAGAAACTTGGTACTTAAATAAAATGTCTGGCAAAGAATGGTTTAGAGGGTTTATGGATCGAAATAAAGAGCTTAGTGTAAGAAAACCAGAGGCTACAAGTTTCAACGTGCACAACGTTAATATGTTTTTTAATAATTTGACAAATGTTCTTGAGCGGTACAAATTTACTGAAAGCGATATTTGGA
Organism: Dichetophora obliterata; assembly: GCA_963920525.1. Lineage (NCBI taxonomy): Eukaryota > Metazoa > Arthropoda > Insecta > Diptera > Sciomyzidae > Dichetophora > Dichetophora obliterata. The sequence goes on along the minus strand of OY986435.1, from coordinate 61,908,157 downwards.
ATGTTGACGAAACAGGTATTACCACTGTGCAAAAGCCGCAACGAATAGTTGCTCGAAGAGGAACGAAGCAAGTCGGTGCTATTACTTCGGCTGAGCGGGGCACTCTTGTTACTTTAGCTCTTGCAGTATCAGCTACAGGAAACTCAATTCCACCTTTTTTTGTTTTTCTGCGCAAAAAATTTAAAGATCATTTCGTTTGTAATGGACCAATTGGTTCAGTTGGTGTTTCTAATCCCTCGGGCTGGATGAATGAAGACTGTTTTTATATATTTATACAACATTTTGTTCGGCAAACTAGATGTAACCTTGAGCGCCCAATACTGCTCTTATTGGACAACCATGATTCCCATTTATCAATCAAAACCTTAGACTTTTGCAAGGAAAACGGTGTTGTAGTGTTGTCGTTTCCTCCGCACTGCTCCCACAAGCTACAACCATTGGATCGTAGTGTTTACGGTCCTTTAAAACGATATGTGAATATTGCTTGTGATGATTGGATGAAAAATAATCCAGGTAAAACCATGTCGATTTATGACATACCAGCTATTGTTAAGACCAGTTTGCCAGCAGCTATCTCTTCTCAGAACATAATTTCAGGATTTTTAACGACAGGCATTTCTCCTTTAAATCGACTGATTTTTACGGACATCGATTTTGCGCCATCTTTTGTCACTGACAGACCAAAAAATGACCAGCAAAACTTTCAAATGTCCGTTCAAAACTACGACAATGCTCTGAACTCAAACAATACTAACAAAGGCTTAGAACAAGTTTCTAAAACACCATCTCCAACTCCTGGAACTAGTTCCCAATTTTTAAAAACACTGGAACCGCCTCGTTTGATTGTTGACGAACCAACACCTGAAACTCTTCGACCATTTCCTAAAGCTCAGCAACGGAAGTCAAATCAAAATCCAAGGAAAAGATGTAGTGCAGTTTTGACTGATACTCCAGTCAGAAATAGCTTACAAAAACTCCAAAAGTGTAAGCAGCCAAAAAAAGAAGCTAAAAAAGTAACTAAACGAGGAAACGTCAGAGTCAAGCCAAAAACAACTAGTAGCGATGAAGATAACGAGGATTCGATATGTGTGGTATGTTGTCAAGCACTGTCGAGCGTCAAATCTAATAAAAATTGTCGTCAATGCATAAAATGCAAGCGCTATGCACATTATGAATGCATTAAAACTGAAAATTTAATATATTGCTGCTTAAATTGTGCATCGGAGTACGACAGCGATGACGATTAAGTAGTGTGACAACGAGGACTACGTGTTGGGACAACTTACCCCATGAGTGGGGTAGATTGTCTCAGACGAGTTAAATCTTTTTTTAAGAAAATTTTTTATTTTAATGTCTAATTATGTACGTAATTCATATCAGAATTGAAGAATAAAAGATTAAATTTATGTTTAAATATCTTAAAGTGTCATTATTGCTTGAATTATAGAAATTACAGCGGTTCATTTAAATTTTGTGACAACTAGTACCACTCTCCCCTAATTAAAAAACAGCAAACACAACAACAGAGCCACAGAGCTCTGTTGAAGTGACTGAGTCACACTCGCACTCTACTCTTTCTCGTGTATGCTACATCAACGATGTTCAACAGAGCTGTGTCGCTATTGCTTCCCCTTGTTCCATTGGGAGAAAGGATTTTTGCATTTGCTTAGTTTTACCTATATAAAATTATTCGAATAAAAATTATATTCTGCAAAACTTCTCAAAAATCGATATAAATTTTGTGTGAATATGTTGACGTTAACACAGGTTAAATGGTACCACAAAATATTTGTATGCATAATATTAGGTCTGTTTTCGAAAGCGTTACTTAACAAATTTTTGGAGCTCGAGATAGAAGAATAACATGCACAATGTCACTCTCTATTCTATTAAAAATACTTGAAGTAAGTACGAAAACGTACCTAATATATAAATACATAAAAGATTATAGCTTTTGTCACATCACATCTTATGGTAAAACTGTAAAGAATTTAAAAAACCGCCAAAATTCAAATTATCAGATTAAATTTTTTATGAAAAACCGTAAGAAAATAGTAATGAATATTGAATAAAATATTAAATTATTAAATTAACGCCCAATCGAGCAACCCCTCCCCTTCCCTTCTATAAGTATTTCACGTTTCGTCATAAATGTTCCTTCCCAATACCACATTTCGTCATAAATGTTCAACACTCCTCCATAAATCAATATTTGGCATATTATATAGAAAACACCTACCCTATATGTAACGAAATTGGATTTTAAAATGTTTGTAGTAAAAATTAAAAAAATTATTGAAACAAGATTATTTTTCTGACGTAATGCACTCACGACCGACACCTCCCACCCCTCTTTATATCGTATTTCGTCATAAATATTTTCGTTAATTGCAGTAAATTTTGAAAAAAAACCCACAGTAAAACGAATTTTTTCGCAGTAGTTTTTTGTTTTTTTCAAAATAAATTTGCCGTAGACAAATTTAATCACGGTCTTTAAAAGCAAATTTATTCTTAATTTGGTCGAAAAAACTTATGTAAAACTTTAAAATTATTGTTTTTATTGCAATGGCAGCTTCATCAGCCAGATTACTTTTTTCCATTCCAATGCTGAGACCACAGTATAAAGATGTACTGGGCCCCTGAAACTACATTTTTATAATCAACATCAATGCTTAAGTACATATTCCAACAATGTCACAAAAATAACCATAAAAATGTTTGTTGCGAATAAATCGCAGTGGATTTGGAAAAACCGCAGTGACGCAGTAAAACCTTAAATTTTGCTAAAAATCGCAGTAGATCTACTGCAATTGCAGTGAAGTCCGAATCGTGCACATTTTTAAGACACCCTTATTCTGTCTCAGCAACGCTGTTTGACTGTGTGCGAAAATATAGGAAAGAAAAAGCAACAAAAACCACACAGCTCCAAAAATGATATAATAAGAGATTACGCTTTGCGCAGGTCCGTTACTTCTGCTAATCGAGTTTGACAACAGCCGTTCAGTTGACTACGTCACAATATTTTATTTCTTTGAGAAACGTTCTGCGATCGGTTGTGTTTTATTTAATTGTGTATATATCGAAGTATATTTGCGAAGGAAGTGTGCAGCTGCTAATTGTGGTAACAGTAGCAAACAAATATTTTTCAGAAACCTGATGTTTGCAATAAATACAAAAATTAAACCAAGAAATTGTAGAAAACGCACACAAACTAAAACAAAAATACAAAAATATATTACCTTAACAAAATTTGTTTCATTATTTAAAAACTTAGAACTATTATTTATTTGTCCTTTCAATTCACAGGTAAATTAATGGAAATAAAATATCTGGGAATGTTTAAACTACATCAATTAAACTCTTAATAAACATTTTTATAAAATCCAAGTCGAAAATAATGCTCACTGAAGTTGGTTTCTCAGACAAAATTTTTTTTTTTGACTAAGCTGTTTACTGGCTGTAATAAAATAATAGTAAAAATAATGTTTGCAAAGGCGTACTTAATTAATTTACCTTCTTCTCATTCCAATAAATTACTTCTTACTTCGTTTATTTTAATTATACAAACTAAAATTTATCATCATTCTTGACACAGCTCTGTCTTTCTTCACTCTCGATTTCTGCTCTATCACAGCAACTCTTCTCAATAGAGCATATGTGTGAGGTGTGGCTTGGTTTTTTGTTGCTGTTTTTTATATGGGAAAAAGTGTTTTTAATTTCTAATTTTTACCTATCTAAGGGCCGCTTTCTTAATGTCCGGTTAGTCAAGCTCTTAACCAGGAGTTAGCTAATCATAGCTAAAAAAATAATTTTGATTTCACCAAGTGCTGGTTGCCAAGTGGCGACTGTAGCCTAGTGGGTAGAGTGCGTGGCCCCTAAGCTAAAGAGCCGCGGTAGCCCGGGTTCAATTCCAGCTCAGACAGAAAAGTTTTTTCAATTGAATTAATTTTTCTGTTCGGTCGTTACCTCTCTGCAGACAATGGCAAACCTCAGAGAGTAAAAATTGCCATGTAAAGCTTCTGAAGAACATAAGCCGTTCGGAGTCGGCATAATACACGTAGGTCCCGTTCTCGGTCATTTGTGATCAAACATTTAACAACACGCACAACACAATTGATCAATAGAAGCTAGGTCAAAGTCCTTCCAAGGGCTGAAATGGCCAGTTTATTTTTTTTATTAAGTGCTGGTTAAGCAACCGTCGGTTAGATCAATAATTGAGAATTTTCAATTATGAATACGTAAAAACTGCATATCAGCTATTTTGTGTTTACAATTTTTATGAAAATAAAAAAACAGATGCTTGTAATCTTGTCAGCTGTTCCTTCGATTAGCAGCTAACCGAAACCACAACTTTTCGTTAACTTAATCAGTACTTAAATGACAGTCAAGCTTTAACCGAACTTAGAGAAAGAGCTTTTTTGCTAACTGCTGGTTAAAGTTCTGATTAGTTCTTAACCGGACATTGAGAAAGCGGCCTGAAATCACTAAACATTTCAATAAAAATTATAGTAAGCCGTTGCTATGAACCAGAGCTTTCAAATGATATAAGTTTTATTAGAATTGGCTATCTTAGAGTCGGTAAAAATGTGTCTAAACTTTTATGTTTGCGTATTAATATATAGATGTTGGAGAATTGTTCTTTATATCATGCTTCATATTTTGGGAAACGAATACTGTCAGAATATTGTCAGTATTACAGTAGAAACACTGCACAAATTGTTACTCAACAACTTTTGCGGTACACTACTGAAAAATTGAAACCTAACAAGTTTTACAGTATATGTACAATAAAATAATAAAAATTGTAATTCAACAATTTCTACAGTAGAGCTACTAAAAATTTCTTAGCCAACAAGTTTAACAGTACATGACTGTAAAAATTGTTATTAAATTATTTCTGCGGTAGAGCTACCGTAAGACTGTTACTTAACAAGGTTTACTGTGGAGCTAATGTAAATTTGTGAGCCAAAAAGTTTTACATAAAATGAAGAAAATACGTTTAATTTATTAGTTTTGTGTTTAAAGTGGTCACCTACAGGGGATACCGGGCATTGTACGTACTAAGTAGAATGTAACCTATAATAAGTCAATACTCAAAGTAAAGACACAAATTATTGAAATTGGGTTTTTATTGTTGAACAAAATGGTTAGTTTTAAATGTTTAAGTATTTTTCAGTGTGGCATTTGCACCAACACTTGAGATGCAAGCCGATATCGCATTTAGTGCTCATTTTTCTTGTCCTTTTATGGCAGTAACCGCAGTGACGTTGAGATCAGTCTGCATCTGTATGATCAGCTGCATTTTCACCTAATCGAACAGCCTTCAATAGTCTTGTTTGAAGAGGCTTACCGCAAATGAGAGGTTTAGTTGCAGGTTTAGTAAGATATAACAACACCGCAGTTCTACGGAGGTTACAATAAGTATACCTGTGGTCAAACTGTCTTTTGATAAGCCAACCGTTTTGACATGAGGCATCTCTTCCGAATGCGAAAACCACCATTTTTGCCGCACAACCCAATTCTTAAAGAGTTAACGTTCTTGTCGAATCTGTCAACACAACCCATGTACTTATTATACATTTTTATTACAGATGGGCAATCAAGTTGGATTTTTCAACGATTTTTGTTGATGACACCAACTCGGTCAACTTTAGTGATGGGATTCAACCCATGGCAGTTTGAAGCCACAATGCTGTTATCATGTCACTTAGCTGCAACAATTTCTTCGGATATTTGGCAAACCAGTTCTACTCTTGCTTTCTTATTTAACGTTTTGTTGTTCGAAAGCTTGCAGTTTTCCAGACGACATTCGCGAATAGTACCCGTTCTACCAATATTCCGCTCTCGTAAATGTTTTATGAAGGAAAGGCCAGTGAAAAAGCTATCAAAGTATAGATTGAAAGGACCTTGCTCTGCTGGTAGCCTAGAATGGAGTTCCCAGATAACATGCTTGCCATGCATATGTTGCTTTGCTCCATGCTTTCCATAGTATGGAGTCTATTGCGATGCGGGATGAGCTGACTCTGTGGAAATTATGTTTGAAATTTTTATTTAGCAATTCGAAATATTTGCGAACTTTTGCCAATTTGTCGTTTTCAGGCAACCGGCAATTGTCGCAAAGATGGAGATATCGCTGAATTTAAAAAAAAAACGGTTGCGTCTGATGCTTGAAGATACTAGTTCATGATAAATATCCTGTTTGGTCTCTCATAACATCCTAATATTTCTGGGTGTCAAATATTCAGTTATTAAAATTATAGCGATGTACACCTTTATTTCTTAAACACTTACATTTAAGGTATGATTTAGCTGCAAGACATACCTGTTACTCATATCAGCTATGTACTTTACTAGGTTATCCGTTAGAAGTAGCTCAAAAAACATTTCAGCACACATTTCACCATTCAAATTTATTGATTTCTCCTCATCAATGTTGTCTTTCCCACAAGAAGTAAAACGGTACATATCATCGCTCCACTTCTGTATAGTACTTTTTTTTCATTTCTTAACAGGTTCACGCATTTCTTCTTCCTGAGTCGTATTTTGATGCACGAAATCAGATAAGGAACGCAACATCCGACTTGGAAGATGAAATAGATTAACTTCATTTTCGTCAACACTTTCTTCGTCAGTAACCTGTCCATTGTCGCTTGGAAAAATGACAACATCTCCATCAATATCATCATCAGCCTCCAGCGCCTCTAATCTGTCGTTCACAGTTAGCCTAAGTATACAGAAAATTCAAGAAATGTAATCCACAGAAACTTGTTTATACACACTCAGATAAAAATTTTCAGAAAATCTAGAAAAATAGCACCAAATCGTTAGAAAATCGGGCTTCATTTAGCGCCATGGCCGATTTTCTAAAAATGAAGTATATATTTTTCGTTAAATTGACACATTTAACATTTTCACTGAAAATAAGAAATTTTCTACTTTTTTATAATCATCGGCTATAACTAAGAGAAACTTAATAATTAGAAATTTTCCATGGAATCCCTGCAAAAATATTGCAGTTTTTGAAAAAAACCAACTATTTTTTAAGATTTTATACAGTATCCTGTGTGAATTAATATTTTTCTACTGACGAAAAACTGCAAACATTATTATTAAAACTAAATTAAATTGAAAAATTACCACTATCCGGAGACTTGAACCTACGCTGCGTGAGTGTAAGTCCATCAGCTTATCCATTCGATCATTACAGTTGTTAAACAATCGTCGATTAATTTGCTTCATTTAGAATCGTTCAATTTGTAAGTAATTTTAAAGCATTTTTTCTAGAAAAAGCATCCTTAAAATAAATCACTTGTGGTGTACAAAAAAAGAAAAGCTTACATCTATTTCTATGAAATATCCAATATGACATCACGCACAGTGCACGCATAACGCAATACTTTTTTTCAAAAATTGACCTCATGGCTTTTGATTTGTTTTATTTTCGGGCTATAAGTTCCTATTGAAATTTTAAGAACATGAGTTCATTTATTTTTTTTGTGTCGCCATTCGTTAAAAAGTTATTGACCTTTCAAATCTGCAAATCATCCGAAAACGCCAGAATTGGAAAGTTTTTAATTAATTATATCTACGTCAGTTTTAATCCAATTTTTATAAATAAGGTACCGTTAGAAAGGTATTAGAAAGTTGTTTCTGGAAAAAATATACAATTTTAAAATTTTGGATGTTAGGGTTGCCATCGTATTTAAAAAAAAATTATTTGCTAATTTCTCAAAAAACGCGTAATTTTTTTCGATTTTTTATTTTTCAAATTTGAAGAAGAATGTTGCCTTTAAGTCAAAACCAATTTTATGATGGAGCTTTTATATGTTTTTTCGCAATTTCAATTTTTGTGCACATACCTTATCATTTTGAGACAATTAATCGCCTATAAATTTTATAACGGTAAAGATATTTGCAAAATTTAATCTGCAAATGGTTATAAGGACCAACATTTTTTTCATAAGTTTCGATGACCTTACACTTGACCTTGGTAGAGAAAACTGGTAAATACCGAAAAAAAATATTTTTAATTTTTTTTACTTTTATTTGTAAAAAGGTGAACACAATTTTGTTTCAAGATTGCCATATTAAAGATTATTAAATTCTAACTGATTTTGTTGCAAAAAGTTTTAAAATCGGTCTCAAAACAAAAAAGTTATGATTGTTTGATCAGCTGATATATTATCAAATTATGATATATATCAAATTATTTCTGCTTTTATACAATTTTTGGAAATTTAACTTTTATCATACCTTCATTTCTTATATTTAAGTAAAAACTTGTCTTCGAAACTAACAAGCTGTTTTGATAACGTTGTAATAAATTCAAGACGTGAGATCGTAAAATCATGTCAAAATTCTCTCCTTTAAGGAGAAACCTCCATAGAATATAAAAAACCCATGCTTATGAATTGTTGCCACAGTTTCTTAATTTAAGGGAAGCAGATTTTTTGAGTGTAAGTAATTTGTAGTACTGATAACACCCAGTGTAGTGACACTCCCAGATGACACACGAAATTTCGCACTACTAGTTTGCTCTATTATTTACTATTTTTATAATATAACAATTTATTTAAATACTAAGACTCTTAGACAATGTCGGCAAAAAGAAAAAAAATTAGTACCTACCCAATTGACATTTTATAGAAATATTTATATTCAGCGAACTACACTCAAGCACGAAAATAAAAAAACCAGCTCACAAGAAGTTCACAAAATGTATAACGGTTATTTTTGTGCATCATTCATCAAATGACATCAAAATCATTTAAATATTTTGTCAGTATATGTTTTATACTTGCTTCGAAGTTAGTGTCACCTACAGGTAACACTGAGCGTTACCGAGTTAAACTTTTTAAATTACTCAAACTTCCATAGAAACAAACAATATAGAAGTAATTGGAAACAACGCAGTCAATAAACAATAAGAGCATTGCATCAATTCATCATTGCATCATATGTTTGTTTTATTTACACTATTTACTGCTTTATTTACTTATCCATTTAGACTAACAGCCCTATTCTGGCACTAGCATCACAGTCAATTGATACTGAAAAATTGTGATAACTTTGATCCGTATCTGATGAATTTCATGTAAAAATCGAGATGCATTGAACCCGACCCCCTCAGATATCGATGAAATTTTGTTCATAGCTAAATTTGATTAATACAAACAAACTCTCATTTTTAGAAATGACTGTTTTGCGATTTTTTGGGCGTGGCACAGTGGGAAAATTTTCGAAAAAACGCGAATATAGTCAAAAAGAGCTCCATTTAAACTACAATAACTCAGAATCGGCTAAACCGATTTCCATGATCTTGGTATCGTTAAAAAGATATTTTAACAGGCTTTATGACACGTTTTATGACACAAAAAAAATTGCACTGTAAAAAATTTATAAAAAAAAAAAATTTTAACTAAAGAAAAATCCAAAAAGATCAAGGTTTTTTTACAGTGTATTTCTTTTTTAGAAAGGTTTATCCTTCACCTATACCATATCAAAAAATGAAAATGGGTTCTTTTTTAGTTTTTTTTATATAATTTTTTAAGTAGTGTCACTTCTAGTAATTGCCCTTATATTTTATATTTACAGGTTAAATAAATAAACATAGTCCTAGGAAAATTATGAATATGTTTTAACCCCAATTTTTTAAGTAGTGTCACTTCTAGTAATACGTACCGAAAGTTTTCGAAATAATTCGAATAACAGCAAAAATATCAGGTCACATTCTTACACATTTACAAAATAGTTCAACAATTATAACATTTTTTAAATGTTTACAAATAAGAAACCATCAATAATTGTTTATATTATTTGCCATGTTTTTATTAATTTGTGTTTTATTTTATTTACATTTTTTTAAGTTAATTATTTGTAAGAAATTTTGCGCTGCTCAAATTTGGCACAGTCAGAATATCTGCGCACATGTACAAAAGTTTCATTTATCGGAATGAATGAATGAAAGCCTTGAGTTACTGTTATAGTTTGAGCTTCTTTATATCTTGAAAATAGCTTTTCTTTAACATTGTTGTATTCGTCAGCATCTGCGTAAGCAACTTGTATGGTGGTCTTATATGTTTCTGATGCCCAGTGATAGAGTTGCCTCGTTGTCTGGATTTCATTTTTATTTGCAATACTATAATTTCGAGCACCTCTCTTCAATGTTCCTCCGATTTCATCACATGCAGATTTTCCGTGACTGGTAGCATAAAAGTGCCATTCAGCGTCAATACCAAAATCAGATTTGTGATGGCATAAATTAATGAAGTTATATTTATTTTTATATTGTGCTCCTGCACCATCTGATATAAATGATTTTATTAATATTGTTGGTTATATTGGCCTTCACGAACTGTATCATTTTTGAAATATATAGATGAACTGCTATACAATCATGGGTATTTCAATCAGATATTATGGCGAAGCTTTTATGAGTTAATTTATCGTTATCTGAAAATAAAAAAACAAAGGAAAAAAACAAATTGAAAAAAAATATTAAATATTTTGATGAGTGTGGATGGATGTGTTTACTAATACCAAAATATTAAAATAATTACCTTTGTAATAAATAACGAACGGATGTATTGTAGCCTGATCATTATTCCAATGGTATCCTTGCACGGCATCTTGTACAAGAAATGCCTAATTTTTAGCAAAGTCCATTTGAATTAACATTTCTTCTGATAACAGCGCCGCTCTTTTATTGCTGATAAATTCAGATAGTCGCTTTGTTATGAAATGATGCGGAATCAGAACTTTGATGTGTTTAGTAAAATCGCTGACAAATGATTCTGGGTTGGTGGTTAACGTTTCCAGAACACATCTAATCGTTGTATTCCACTTTTTGTATATTATTTCTTCAGTTTGGTTATTTTCAAAATGTTTTAGCATATGCGTTTTTAGATTATTTAAATTTTTGAAGCAGTGACCACACATTGAAACGCAACACTCGCTTTTTTCTATGTCACCATTACAAACAACGAATTTGAGAACATCTTTGTAGTCGGTAAATGTGCATTCTCTTTCAATACAAATTGATTTTAAGCCACTTTTTTCAAACATCAATTTCATATTCTGATGCAATGTGCATACACAGATATTTTGCTGGTTTCCAACTCCAAGTTTCATACAATTTTTTGGCCTTAACATTGTAAATTTTGTAAAACCCACTTTGGCCAAGGGATGTTTTTTTTTTAAATTCGTAGTAAGATTCGCGTAGTGAAGATAACATCAGTCTTTTTTGAACTTTTTCACTTAAGTTTCCTTGTTTAACAGTAATTGAATCTTGCGATCCTGGCATCATTCGGCTAATTTCATCATCTTCATAAAATAACTTGACTGTGCTTAGAGTTTCGGTTGGTAAACTACGTGTGCTCATTTTTAAAAGATTGATATCTGCAAACTTCGTTTTATTCCTTTGGATATCTTTACTTTTTTTGATGCAATCGTGAGATATATCATCCCCAAAACGATCTTTAATTTCTGCGTGACTCATATTGATTGGTAAGAGAGATAAAATTTTTTGCATTTCCAAAAGATTTGAGCTGTTCTCTATTTGATATTTGATGTTTTGCAAAATTTCTTCGTAAATGGCTTTGACGTTTTCAAGTTGCGCTGAGAAATCAGACAATAGATCAGCTCCAAGTGAATCTGCTACATTTTCCAAAATTTGCAGTGATTTTCTATTTCTGTATGCATATCGTTTGATATATTTCCTCTTAAGAGGCGACATTTGGTTTGGTAGATGAGGAATAATATGATCATTTATATTTTCAATGAGTTCGTTGCTTTCGATGTTTGCATTACGGCTGGTACAAGTTGGAAGTTCATTCAATTCTTCCCTAATTTCATCGCTGGGCGTTGTTGGTAAATAATTTGAGACTTCATTCTGCTCCACGTTGGATTCATTACGACTGCGCGCTTTTCTCAGTGTATTCCGGCAAGTTTCGCAAATACGGCTACAATGAATGCTGGCGACAGCTGGAAAATATTCAATTATATTTGCAGCCTCGTTTTCACTTATTTTACGAAGCCAAGCGCAACACTTATTAGATATTTTTATGCATCTGTACTTATTGTTTGATTTCATATTCACTCAAATTTTTAAAATATACGCGTAAAAATTGTAATGGGATATCTTGTCTTCTTGAAACTGTTTATAATTATGAATTTATAATTATAATTACGAAACGTTCATCAGGTGAATTTATATAGCAATTTTTAAGGCAAGCAAGAACTTTTTGGGGTTAAAACATATTCATAATTTTCCTGGGACAATGTTTATTTATTTTACCTGTAAATATAAAATATAAGGACAATTACTAGAAGTGACACTACTTAAAAAATTATATAAAAAAAACTAAAAAAGAACCCATTTTTATTTTTTGATATGGTATAGGTGAAAGATAAACCTTTCTAAAAAAGTAATACACTGTAAAAAACCCTTGATCTTTTTGGATTTTTCGTTAGTTAAATTTTTTTTTATAAATTTTTTTACAGTGTAATTTTTTTTGTGTCATAAAACGTGTCATAAAGCCTGTTAAAATATCTTTTTAATGATACCAAGATCATGGAAATCGGTTCAGCCGATTCTGAGTTATTGTAGTTTAAATGGAGCTCTTTTCGACCATTTTCGCGTTTTTTCGAAAACTTTCCCACTGTGCCACGCCCAAAAAATCGCAAAACAGTCATTTCTAAAAATGAGAGTTTGTTTGTATTAATCAAATTTAGCTATGAACAAAATTTCATCGATATCTGAGGTGGTCGGGTTAAAAATTTCAGTTTTATCTCGATTTTTAAATGAAATTCATCATCTATTGATTCGTATTCTGTTTATGATGTCTCAAACCGAAAGCTTTTTCAACTCCCTACAGCTAGGTGAAAAGTTTGTCAGCTGTGTTAGAGTTTCGACATTTGGCTTTTGCTTAAATTTTTTAATTGTTACAAAACGCTAATATTTGCAGCTCAGTAATGCAGTAGTAAGTATTCTTAAATTATTTAATTTAAACTTTTAAAAAAAAATTTAATTCAAAATAGCACCGAAATTTGAGAGGACAACGCAGGAACAGTTGCAGTTCTACATTTATTTCTGCCAACACATCCAGAACTGCAAGCTGGGAAGAATAGCCCCTTGGCTCCACGAGCTGTGCAGCATTGCTGGAATGTGTTGAGAGAAGGCTTCAATGCCTGTGCATTACTAGGTCTGTGGCTAAGTGGAAAAAGTAAGTAAATCATATTTTAGTCCTTATAAAAATTATATAAATGTTTAAATAACATATGAATTGTTAGATGCAGTGTTTATCTCATTGGAAGAGCCAGTTGCGGAGATGTGCACGCAGAGCAAAATCACAGTTGAAATTGACTGGAGGAGGATCTTTTACTCCAGACGTTAGCGATTTCGAGCAGCTGGCGTTGCAAACATTTGAAGCTGCAGCTGTAGATGGCCTGCCAGATATTCCAGTGTTAGGTGCAATGGTAATGTAATACATATTTAACAGTAACATTAAGTTAATTTTTTAAAATTAAGGACTCTGGCATGGGACTTGGAAGCACAGTTGATGTGATTGTGGAAACACCATCAACACACTCATTGGCAAATGTAGAACTTGTTGATGAAATGTTGGAAGAAAATTCGACACCGCACTCTTCGACATCTACCTCGACCACCAAAAAGAAAAAAAATAGATCCGGAAGAGATTCATTCTACTATGATGGCCAGCATCCAAAAGCTGGACGAAAGGGAAGACCGTGCAGTTTTAAAAGAATTGAGTCAAAATTTACTATCAATTAGTAACGTGCTTTCCAAATTGGATAAAAAGCTGGATAAACTGTAATATGCTCTAATCATCAATATTTTCTTTCAGTCAACCTTTCTTTATTAAGGTAATGATATAAATATACGGAACATAAGTAAATTAAGGTAATATTGGGGTAATCCATATAAATGTAAGGAACATATGTAAATAAGTATATTTGATGAATTTGAATTGTTTTGAAACTTATGATTTTATTAGCGCGACAATGCAACAGTGTAATATAAATATTGAAATATTAATTTTATAACATTTATGTTTAAATATATTTACGTACCAGAACTGGGCGTATCAATAACTTTAAGGCAGAAAAAAAGTTTACGGCTGTAAGATAAAAATGTAAATATTAGAATGTGTTCGCTTTTGAATACGTTCTTTCTTACCAAATTTTTTATGTGATTACAACGTCATTATATATTGTGTCCTAACACGGTGACCCTTTCTTAAATACCCAGCGTTTCCAATATTGATTTGGCCTTCAATATTTTCCAAGACTGTATCTTCCTCTCCAATGGCTTTATCTTCGACAATTTCATTTTCTCCGTGGTTAATAAGTATGTTATGCAATATGCAACACGCATAAATAATGTTCGCTGCACTTTTATGTCTATAGTGGAGGATTCGATGCTTATTGAGACACCGAAACCTAGACTTTAAAACTCCAAATGCTCTCTCTATGGTGTTACGTGATTTGCAATGTAACTTGTTAAAATGAACTACCTTTGCATTGGACGGCTCTGCAATTGAAGTCAAAAGCCACTGCTCAAGAGGATATCCCTGATAGCTTGTTCTAAAGGAATCTTGTTCTGAAGGAATGCAAAAAGAATGCATGACTTTCCTATAACATCTCTTTTGTAATTTACGAAAAACATGACTTTTGGATTTTTTTGCAAAATAGTTTAGCTCACTGGAGATTATCGTTAGAGTAAAAATATTTTGACAATCATCATAAAATAGCCGATGGTTCATTTTAAGGGGGAGGGGGGTGCAAATATAACTTTTTTAAGGTTCCTCGACTTATAAAAAAAATATTTCGAAAATTAAATAAAACGAAAAAAATGCAATAAAAATACTTGAACCTTTTTTAATTTTAGAAGAAATATAATGCAATTGTCTTCAATATAAATTCATTTTTTTTGATAGTGTCACATATCATGACGTGGCAGGCAATTGAATTAAAAAAATTGAAAAAATTTAACAAATTTCAAGTTCGCGCGATTCCCCCACAAAATAAACCGTAATCCAATAAATAAGTACACAGTTGGATAAGCGTAGAATTTTGCTTCTGTAAAGGTAATTTCTTTTTTTGCCGATATATAGTGATTAAAAAGCAATAAGTGAAATATAAAAAATGTACCTCATTAATAACTCTTCTAGGTGGCCCCACTCAGTTCTTACAAAATCGAAAATTTTTTCATCCTTCGTGACCTTCAAATATGCTGTATACATAATCAGCTTGCGGAGGGAGGATCTGAGATACTGGGTTTATATCATCTTAACCCAGTGATAAACTTTTAGCTCCAAAAATAATTCACAGGCAAGTGAAGTTGTTTTATTTATAGAGATAAGGAAAGCTTGAACTTACATATTTGACTGATTCGTTTTAAACTAACATATTTGCGTCTTCCAATTAAAAGTATGTTTCAACCAGACTTCTACATGAAATTCGCAGTAATTTTTATGATTTCTGTTTTTAGAAAAAAATTAGTGAACTAATTTTAATTTTATTATGACGCAGAGGTAGTAAAAAAATTTTCAGTGTAATTTTTATGACTGCGCCGCACACTTAGTGCAAGCGTCCAGAGCTGTTTGCTGCACAAGGTGTAAATGATATATGTAACAAAACTAAAAACAGCAACAAAAAAACCAAGATAGAAAATAGAGAAAGCGAAAAAACAAGCACCTGCAGGCCATGATCAAGCAAGCGTCCAAGCAATATAATTCCAGTGGTTTTAATGCCAGGTTCTTACTATTTATCCAGATGAACATAAATTATGCGATGGCTAAGCAGAAAATACGGCAGAAACGCAAAGTAAGAAGGGGCAGCGGAGCAAAGAAAACCACAACAACAACAGCAACAACATAAGGATTCATTATATGCCGACATTAATATCAAGCAAGAACTCGCTGATGGCACAAATTAAGGCAAGGCAGAAGGAAACGGTAAGGATTTTGTGGCAAAACGAGTTGTATTGTGAAAACCCAAATAGAGCACAACAAAAAAACAAAAACAAACAAACAAAAAACTCATTTCAAGATAAAAAGAACATGACGCAAAAGTGTTAAAACGTTTTAATATGGCCAAGAAAAATTAGAAGTTTCAGCGTGAAAGAAAAATTGCTAAAAAGCAACTCATTTTCGAATTTAGGAAACAGTTGCACGTTACGCGAGGCGCACGCTGACGCCCAAAACTAGTTCAACTTGAGTGCTGTGAGTTTTCTAGGAATATCCTTAGGCACTAGCTGCAGCATAAATGCAAAGCGCAGTGAAATGTGAGCAGTTGAGTTTTTTGGAGGGTGCGTCAGTGATGGGTGGCTAAAGCAAAACGGAAGTGCTACATTAATTACAGCAGCACCTAAAAGAATACAAACGTACAAAAACAATAACAACAACAAAGACATAAACTAATGAAACGCAATCTGATGGAAACTGATGGGCAAGATTGATGCTTTAAAATCACTTTTGAGGAATTAACAATTGAAATGGTTAACAAGGTTGGATCGAGCTTATTCAAACAGCTTGCACCTCCCCTCATTCTACTATATGATATAAATTTAAATGTGTTACCATGTCAGACAAGGTGTGGCATGCTTGGAGTAAGCAAGGAGTTAAAAAAACGAGGTGAACTCATAGCTAAATACAAATAGAAGCAAGGCCACAAAGTATAGTGCATTTTGTGTGATATACTAGCGATGTGACGGAGCTCCGCATCCACATAATCACTTATTAAATATTTTATTAGGATTCAAGTTTCATTTTTCCATATACTCGTAACTGTTTGAATATACATCTTAAAATTTTAAGAATCTTTTTTTTACGAATAAGTTTTTAGTTTTTTTAAATATCTTTATATACAGATTGAAATCCGGATTAAAAAAGAAATATTTCAGGGACTATTTTCTTATTTCTTTTTACATATTACCTTAAACGGAGAAACAATTTTAGGCTCTATTTTGAGATACATGTGTAAAATTTTTTAGCCGAACTTTTAATTTTCGTAGTCGAAATTGCATTTCCATCACTAAGAACAATATAAAAAAATTCGGATTTAAAGCTAAATAGAACTGAAAAACTAACTTACTTTTTGGGTTGGATAAGTGTCAGTTTCCGTTCCAAACCATGGATCAAGGTAGATAAAATTTTGATATGATATTATAACACCTTGTTAGAATTATATCAAAAAACGAAAAAAAGGAGTTAGAAATGTGTTTCCCGCCATTAAGGTAATGATATAGCTATTTGGGTTAGATTAAGTTCCTGAAAGTATAACAACGTATCCTTAATTTTTTTTGGCTTGAAACATATTTATTATAAAAAATCAGTTCCAATTTTAAGATAACTACTTTTCTGTAAAAAATTGGCCAAGAGAAACTTCTAGTGACACGGTTAAAAATTTTTTAAAATTATAATGGAAGTGAAGTAAAACTGCTACAGGAAAATTCCTTTCTACGCTTTGATGATGAAACTCGGAATATAGATACTATAAGAACATATGTGAAACGGTTTGTATCAAAATGACCTGAAATCAACAAATTTTACAAAAAAGCCAAAAGCGGAAATAAAACTCTTAAAAATATAATAATAAGACTTCTATTCACTACAAAACGATGGAATTCAGATTACAGACTCATTTGGCTGTTTGTCTGTAACAATGATTCTATCCATAAGTAAGAGTGACATTCAGACTTAAACAATAGTGGCCAATATTTCTAAAGCCATAATATTTTTGTTCGTGAATACTCTCGGAGAAAAATTTGGTACTTATCCTCTTCAGATGGTCTTCAGATGATTAGCGTGCAGGTTAGCTATGGTTTATTATTAAGGAGTGATGAATTTCGTTTGATGGGTTTGGTCTGATGGGACCCACGTATGGTATGAAAGTATGGTATGATGAATCTGATATTATTTGTGTCATTTAATGGATATAATGTTTGGATGGTTATGTTATGGTGGTATTGTATTTTTATGTGGTTTAGTATGGTATGTTACTGTATGGTAAGATATGTTATGATGGATTTGATATAGTTGATATAGTTCACACAGAACAAGGCATATAACTGCTCTGCAAATGGAAATAAATGCTATTGATACATTCCTGCAATGCACGCGCCGATGGAAACCATTTTGTTCCCAACAAAGCCAATTGAGAACGCTCGGGTTTCATACACTCAACCATGGGCTTCCGCAGGGTGGGGAAGGGGGGAGGGCGATTGCCCCCTAGGCAATAAACATTTTATATATTTCTTTATATTAAATCAAAAAAGCCGTAATTCATAAAAACGTCGGTTTTAGTTGTAGAAGTGTAAAATTTTTCGAAACATATATTTTAATAAAATGCATCATAATCAGTCAAAAAGTCGATTTTGAATTTTTTGTAACTTATGGCTTTTTTGATTTCATATGCATCGACGATATGTTCATTATGTATTTAATATATTTTGAAAAGAATACAAAAACATTTTAAAAAAGGTTAATTTATAAATAAAGCAGAGCTAAACCATTCATTTTCAAATAGTATGTTGTACCCGTTGCTGTAAGACCGTGTTCATATTACGCGTTTTAGTCGCGATTGCTCTCACGTCTTTTTCTTTGCAAACGCCGCTAAAAAATACTGAATTTTGTATGTATTTAAATACTTTTTTTACTAATATTCAGTATTTCTCAGCCGCGTTTTCGAAAAAAAAATTGAGAGCGGTGTCGCAATTGTGATAAAAAAGAGTTATATGAACACGGCCTAATAAGTAGCGATACCATTTCATTAACCTTAGTTTCACAAAAACTTTTCAATACGTATTCTTAAATTGAAACATTTTTATTACGAATTTTATTCGTAATGAATTTTTTTGTAAATACTACGAATGTTATGAAACAAAATACGAAGTTATTCCTACGAGAAATTGACGAATGTTAAGGAATGATATCCCTCATAAGTCCGATATAAACTTTGACGATAAGCAAATTTATGTTTTAAGTTCACTGTAAGCAAGCAGAAGACAAAGTAAATAGATTTAATAAAAAAATTCTTGTTTTCCAAAAAGTAGGCTATTTTTCTATCATAAAGATGTTCCTATTTGGATTTTTTTTTTTAAATTTTTCCTAAACTTAAAAAATGACATACAGCATTTAAATTTAAAAAATTTACAGTGGTTTATGCGAGAGCAAAGCTTCTTCTTCGAAAGCGAAAGAAAAAATTAGGAAACTTTATAAAGTATGCCAATTTTGGATCAAGGAATTTTATTCTAAAAAACCATATATCATATTAAGTAAACGATTTTGCATTAGAATATGTTGTAGTTAAAAGTTTTTTATTACAGAAACGTAAATAATAGACTCGATTTCAAACAATAATTTTATACTTCTAAAAATTCACGTTATTTAGCGGTGCCTACTCAGTTTGAGAATATTCTGTATTTTTTTCGCATCACGTGCTTATATTAAACCAGGATTCAGAATCAAGCCTTGCAGGAATTCCTGGAATATGTTAAGAAAATGTATGAAACCCAAAACACATCTGATATACATTTACCTCTTTATTAATTTATTTATTCATACGTTTTGAATTAAAAAAAATTTTTAAATCATTCAGATAATTGTTATATTTTCTTACTCGTAAAAACTTGCAAGCTGATAGAACTGATTCATGATGGAAAAAGAAATAAGTAGATTGGTGTCTATGCAGTGTGAGATCTGGTGAAAAATATCTAACTTATCATGCGGGGAACATTTCAAGAATAGCGACAACTCAAATTTTTAATTTTTGCGAATGATATGGCTTTTGACCTCCGAAATCCAAGTCTGAAAAATTTTAGTCAACTCGAAATTGGCTTAGTAGTTAAAGACTTCCAAAGTTAAAAAATGGCCTACAAATTTAGTTTATTTTTCAGTTTTTAAACAAAAAAATATTGTTTAATATTAAGAAATTTTTGTTTTCTAATTTTAAAAGTTGAAATCTTGAGGCTCGATAGTTATTAATGCGATTTCATTTAAGGATGTGTGGCCTGTCAATATTTAATTTATTAAACTATTAAAAATATTTGCTTCAGTAAAAAACTACTCAAATGTATTACATGACAAAAAAATTAAATAAAATTTTTAAATATTTAGGACATGATACGAGAAAGATTTTTACACCATCTTTAAAACTATATTAGATTTTCTAATGTGTACGAGCATGTGTCAACCGATGTAGTGTGCATATCATATTCACAAAATTAGAACCAACAATGGTAGTAAATAGCATTATATAGGTTACATTTTGTTTATGTTCGTTCTAGATTAAATGATGCCTTTGCCCCATTCCCCCTAGAACAAATCCTACGGACGCCCCTTGCACTCAACTTAAGCGTGCGTATGTGTATGTGCTAAATATGCAAAGGTAGCGCACTAATAAAAAATACACATTTTCCCAGCCAGCAAAAATATTTGGAGATCAACGCGCCATCAAACAAATCAACAACAATCATTGTAGCGATCGTATTACACTTGGCACCTCAGTCATACAAATCAAAGGTTGCTGATATGCATTTGTAAGACATACAATAAAGATTAACTTTAACAAGTCAAAAAATTAATGTTGTCTTCATTTGATAAAGAAAGCAAATAACAGATATCATGCGATGCATATTATTACTATGGTATTGTATAAGTTTTTGGCATGCTATGGTATAAAGGTATGATGGAATGGTATAATAATATTATTTGTTTTGAAGGTATGCACTCTGCGTTGATCGCTTACAAAAGTTGGACTAAAATAGAAGAAGTGCTCCTATGATAATGAAATTTTATTTGTTTGGTAAGTTAAAGCTACTTAAGAAAAATATCAAAAATGGTTGAAATCGATTAGTTCCTAGAGGTTCCTCCTTTGAACCAATATTAATTTTTTTACATAAATGGGAGGTACATACAAAAGTTGACCAATCTTAACGAATCTCAGTCAAAAAGCTATGCAAATAAAGGAAAATATGTTTACTGGAAATGGTTGAAACCGAAAAGACCTTAAAAGTACCTCCTTTGTACTTATATAAAGTTTACACATGATTTCGTATGAAAGATACTAAAGCTCTGCAAAGAACCATCCAAGTACACCAGTTGTGTGTTGTTAGTTTTTCTTATATCTACTTGTATCTGTTTCGCTCAATAAGCATTGAGTATGCATGGAATATTTCTCTTTTAGATAACGATGAAATAGGTATGAGAGAGTGAAATTAACAAGTATCAAAAATACTAGTTTGAGCACATACAGAACAAACAGATATATCGATAATACTGTTATCTTTATTTGGAACATCTGGAGTATGTGACGTAGCAAGCATAAAGAATAAACAACAAAATAAATAAAAAACGAGCGAAATAAACAACAAAAAAGAAACAGTTTATATAAGTACAATGCATTTAAGTACTTTTTTATGTTTTAAATTTGCCAAAAATACGAAAAACGTCCATTCACAGAAAGACATTCACCACTACTTTCTTTTAGTAGAATAGAAATAGAAAAACACAACATCAATACAAAGAGAACGGTCTGGAATATCCATATTAAATGGCTATATCCATTAAAAAAAGGATTAAAACAGATACTCCACTTAGTGGAACAGATAAAGAGAAAAAAGCTTACACTATAATGAGAGCCAGAGAAAGAGATGATAAGCTCTCTGCTCATTCCAAAGCATAGAAGCATATGTTTTGTTCTACTCCTTGTTGTATTTGTACCAATATTATCAGGTTTTTACTCGTTATATCTGTTTGTACAAGTAGAACGGATGGTTCGCTGCAGATCTTTAAAAGTTACATAAAAAAGTGGAACGATCTTAACGAAACTCAGTCAAAAGGCTACCCAATTAAATAAAAAGGTGTGCAATGAAAAAGGTCGCAATCAGTTTCATACTAAGGGTACCTACAAACCTTGGATCAAAAGTAACAAGTATGTTGACAAGAGAAGGAAAAACAAATGGGAAATTAGCATGTTAGACATTTGGAAATTACTTATTTCAAAAAACGGATAAAATTGAAATAAAAGTATATACTACACCCTGCATTGCTTGAAGTGTTACCAATTAACAAATCCATTTTTTCTTTCAAATGGACACAAAGTGTCAAAACAGATCATACTTTAAGAATTTAATTAGGCAATTATCAAAGCAAAATTATCAATTATATCTTATGTCGTATATCAAAGTTCAACAAAATGCTAAACATGTCAGCATCCTTTAATCGTTGTTTGTCATATTTCTACCACATAAGTTAACCTTATAAATTAACCACATAAATTAAGAAATTAAGCTAAAGAACCGCGGTAGCCCGGGTTCAATTCCCAACTCAGGCAGAATGTTTTTTCAATTGAATTAATTTTTCTGTTCGGTCGTCACCTCTCTGCAGAAAATGGCAAACCTCAGAGAGTAGAGAAAACTGTCATGTAAAGCTTCTTGAGAACATAAGCAGTTCGACATAAAACTTGTAGGTCCAGTTCTCGATAACTTGTGTTCAAACATCGCACAACATAATTGATCAATAAAAGCTCGGTCGAAGTCCTTTCAAGGGTTGAAATGGCCAATTTATTGAATTAAATTGTGAGCTTTAGATCAAGTAAGTTTTTAAAGAAGGCAACAATAACAACAACTCTGTATAGAGTCAATCACTTAGCTGACTAGACAGTCTGTTTCGGAAATCGCTACATTTTCCTCTTCAATAGTCTTTGAGTGATTATATTAGTTTAAACTAGTATATGAGTGCGCAGATTTTGGAATTAATTTTTTTGAATTGTATGGCTGCTAATCATATGACATTTCAAAGCAGTAGGCTATTTATAGATCAGCGCCATCAACTCTATCAAGGGTTGCCATCTGTTCTAGTTGCTTCTTTATTTATTTCAATATTCATTGGTGTTCGATAGTTTGTCGAAATGCACCAATTTATTATTGATTTAAATCAAATCACTGCTCGCAGCAGTGGCGTAGCTAGGGTTGCTAGCACCCGGGGCGGAAAATAAATTTTGCACCCCCGAAAGGCAGTTATACTTATCCATATCCAAAACTCTATATTCTTAATATTCTATATTTCTGTGAATTAAAGTAAAATAATGAAGTAATATCTGATGGTAGAAGAAAGTTCTACGGGCGAAAAATTTTCCAAGTTTTTAGTAAGAGGTCATATGGCATAACAAACTAAGGAAGAATCCTCTCATTGTACGGATTCGTGTCTTTAACAATAAAAAACCACAAATAAAATTGTAAAAAAAATTATGCTGAAATAAAATTGAATTTTCCACAGAATCAAAATTGATGGCAAGTATTTAAAATATTTCGTGATAGCTTTACACAGAGCAAAGAAAAGGTTACTTACTTACTTAGTTGGCGCTACAACCGTATGTCGGTCTTGGCCTCATCTAAGAATTTGCGCCAGCCATTTCTGTCTTTCGCTTGCTGGCGCCAGTTGGAAATTCCAAGCTTCGTCAGGTTGTCCTCTACTTGGTCTTTCCAACGAAGATGCGGTCGTCCTCTTCTGCGTTGACCGCCGCTGGGTACCGAATCGAATGTTTTCTTCACTGGAGCATCGTCTTTCATGCGCTGAACTTGACCAAGCCAGCGAAGCCACTCGATTTTAATGCGCTTGACTATGTCGATGTCAGCGTACAGCTCATACAGTTCATCATTCCACCGTATTCGGTACCCGCCATTGACGCAGATTGGTCCGTAGATCTTACGAAGAATCTTTCTCTCGAATGCTCCTAAAGTCTTTTCATCTAAACTGCTCAGCGTCCAGGTTTGTGATGCGTAAAGTAGGACGGGCATGATGAGCGATTTATAGAGCGTGATTTTCGTTCGTCGAGAGAGGGCTCTGCTTCTCAATTGCCTACTGAGCCCAAAGTAACACCTGTTGGCAAGAGTTATTCTTCGTTTGATCTCAATGCTGATGTCGTTGGTTGAATTAATGCTGGATCCCAGATAAACGAAGTTCTTCACAACCTCGAATGAGGTATTGTCAACGGTAACGTGGGTTCCAAGACGATGGGACTGTTTGTTTGTTGACACTAAGTATTTCGTCTTATCTGCATTCACTGACAGACCCATTCGACTTGACTCTCTTTCTAATCTGGAAAATGCTGCACTGACTTCGCGCGTATTATGGCCAATGATATCTATGTCATCAGCATACGCAAGCAGCATAACACTCTTGTAGAATATTGTGCCACTACGTCTCAGATCAGCAGCTCGGATGATCTTTTCCATCATTAGGTTGAAAAAGTCGCACGATAAGGAATCACCTTGTCTGAAACCTCGTTTGGTAATAAATGGTGGGGAGAGGTCCTTCCCGATTTTAACTGCGCTGCTGGTGTTGCTCAGTGTCATCCTGCAAAGTCGTATTAGTTTTGCAGGAATACCAAATTCAGACATGGTGGAGTACAGGTGCTTCCTTATTGGGCTGTCGAAGGCGGCTTTGTAGTCGACAAAAAGATGGTGGGTGTCGACTTGTTTTTCTTGAGTCTTCTCCAAGATTTGTCGTAGCGTGAAAATCTGGTCGATGGTGGACTTTTCAGGTCTGAAGCCACACTGATAAGGTCCGATCAGTTCGTTTACAATGGGCTTCAATCTTTCACATAAAACGCTCGACAGGACCTTATATGCGATATTAAGAAGGCTTATCCCACGGTAATTGGCACAGATAGTGGGATCGCCTTTCTTGTGGATTGGGCAGAGCACACTGAGATTCCAATCGTTCGGAATGCATTCTTCCGACCATATTCTGCATAGAAGCTCGTGAATGCATTTAAGTAGAGCTTTCCGTTCTTAAACAGCTCAGCAGGTAAGCCATCAGCTCCCGCGGCTTTGTTATTTTTAAGCCGAGCTATAGCTGTCAGAACTTCATCATAGTCGCGCAGCGGAACCTCGACGCTGTCATCCGCAATTGGGGTTTCCGGAATATCATCTCTATTGGCGGGATTGTTGTCAGCGTCGCCATTTAGAAGTTTAGAGAAGTGTTCCCTCCATAACGTCAGTGTACTCTGGACATCTGTCACTAGATTCCCGTTTTCATCCTTGCAGGAAGAGGCCCCGGTTTTAAAACCATCGGCAAGGCGTCTTATTTTTTCGAAAAATTTTCGGGCTTCATTCCTGTCACCATACATCTCAATCTTCTCCTGCTCGCGCTTTTCTGCCTCTCTTTTTTTCCGCCTGAAAATATGTCTCTCTTCCCTCCTCTTTTCTTTGTATCGCTCCTTAGCAGCGCGCGTTACAACCGACTGCAGGGTGACTTTGTAGGCGGCGTCTTTCCCTGCAGTGGCGTCGCTACACTCTTGGTCGTACCACTGGTTTCGGCGAGGGCGTTGGTAGCTAATCACCTTTTCAGCAGCCGCACGCATGGAGTTGGAAATGTAATAATTATTTTCTTTGCATAAGTTGCAAAGAAAAGGTAATAATAAAAAAAAAACATCAAAAGTGACAGTTCAAAATAGACTTTCAACTATCAGCTAAGCCGATTTAACTCCTGTTTTCTTGTATTTTTTTATTGTTATAATTGTTTAAGCTTCATCGAGAAGTATATCGATTCAGTGTCTAAAAATAAAAACAAAAATATTTATTGATATTTCTTCATAAAATCAAACTTTATGGTATCATCAAGTTTTCAAATTTCTTCTCTCGTGCTTACAGAGAAACAAGCTTTTCGATACCTTCATCAAAATCAATGTCCTCTCTCAAATCAATTAACCTCTTCGGCTTCAATAGATAACATTGAGAGGTCTGTATGTCTTGACTGCCTCATTGTGGATCGTTAATAATTTTTTTTAATTTAAGTTTGGAAAAGCTTCTTTTGCATTAATCAACAGATACGCAAATCCTTAAAAATAATTTTAAATCAAGTGCTATATTCGGCATCGACTCTTCGAATATCCGTTCCCAGGTCCAGTTTTTATGTGTTTCAAAAGCAATTAGGTGCCTACTTAGCTTTGCTATTTCAATCGTTATCTCTTTTTCATTGACCTCATCATGGACTTTGACCAATCTTTGTATTCAAATCTGCAGTTAGTAAGCTTAATGGCAGGATTGCTTCAAATACATTTTGAATTTCTTGTATTGGTTTTATTCTGTTCTGAATGAAATCTATCCAGACACTCTCTGATTTACTATTCATATTACATACTTTACTGACCACTTCCAAAAAACCATTACATACTTATAACTCCTATATAGCTACATAAAAGCATTCATATAGCAAAACTTTATTCAATATGAAACAATTGTGTCCTCAATCAATTTATTATTCTGTATAAAATATATGAAAATTTTTAATTAATCTATATGATAATTGCACTCTTCACCAAAAATTATAAATATATTTTAAATTTGATTTAATTGATACGAACGTGTTGGAAGGAATGCTTTCAGGTATTTTTGCACTCTTTGGCATCTGCAATAATTGGCGTCAGAAGCGGGGGACAAGGGGGGCAGTTGCCCCACTTTTTTAGCTAGATAAACAATTTAAAAAGAAAACTTCAAAAGTTTTTCAAAATATCAGTTTTTTTTACAACGATAATATTTTTGTATTATATATTTTCCTCTTCTTTCTTTCTCTTCATAAGCATGCTTGCGGATAACCATTTTCTTTCTCTGTGTTTGCAAAAAGATAGAACAAAATGTAGAGTTTTTACTGCAAGCCCACCACTTCAGTTTAAAAGCACCCTTAAGTGTGTAGCTTAATACTGTAATATTGTAATCGAAGCCTTCAACGGAAAAGTGCCTTCTGAACAAAATCTAAAAACAAAACTAGATCTTTATGCAGATGACTTTGATGGGAGCGACCTCCACGCGCAACTTAAAATGCTGAAGCAATTGCCTGGCCAAACACCTTCAAATTGTAGTGGAATTGTATCCCAATTTGCAAAAAATTCGGATACTGTAAAAAAACTATTAAATTAAGTTGAAAAACTTATTGCTTTGCTTTTGACTGTGCCTGCATCAGCAGCTTCATCTGAGCGTTTTTTAGTGCATTTAGACGACTTAAAACGTATCTTCGAGCAACTATGACACAGAAACGACTCACTCATGCGGCACTTATACACATTCACAAAGATAAAACCGAAGAATTGAATTCGATGGAGAGGTGGTGAAAGAGTTTGTTTCTCGCAAGGACAGAAAGAAACATTTTGGAATAATTTAAATTGATATAACTTTTTGTACCTTATTGCATTTAAACCATGTAAAGATATACCTAATCTTGCTTTATAAAAGCAACCATTATTTCTTATATTTTCATATTACCATATAAAAGATCCTTTAAAGGATGATCTCTAATATTGAAATTGGAAGAACTTTTAAAAATAATGAAATTTTAATATTTTTTATATATTATAATATTTTTTTTATTTTACACTAAAATAAAAAATTTGTTTATTCACATTCATGTTTCTTTGAAGAAATTTTGGTGAACTTTTTTTGCACCACCATTTGTACTGCCCCCCCAGATGAAATTCGCTTCCGACGCGCTTGTGCGCTCCTATTAAAAAAAAATTTGTTATTATACAATAAATTTTTCATTATAATACTGATTTATGTTTAAAATGTTTTTGTTAATTTTGTGAATTCGGGTTGGACCCCTCCCCCTTGCTACGATACTGGCTCACAGTGTTGTATTTGCCCAATCTCAATTTTTCAATGAAATTCTTACTTTGGGTAAAAATTGCTTTAGTTGCTGTATATCGCTGAAAATATTGTTAGGTTTTGCTGAAGATTGCACTAAAATAATATCAAATTCAAAGCATGAGCTTATTTTCCAACGCTTTTCTTCTAATGATAGATCATTTCATTCTACTTATGAAATTTACAATATTGGATATAACATGGAACTATAGAACTTTGCAAGAAAAGAAATGTACAAGATAATTAACAATGAAAAAAACTATTTTAATGACTTTTCGAAGTTGGGACTGTCATAAAAATCCTAGAATTTCAGAAAGTACAAAGTTCTTATGATATGTAAAACTGAGTCAGCAAAATGAAATACCTAGATTTTCTCATACAAAATGAGAAGAGTAAAGACGAAGGAAATACATTCGATCATTGTAATATAACTAATTATAAAGTTCATTTAAAGTCCGATTTATATGACTATGATGATTTAAATACGCGCTTTAAAATGGGACAGTATGCAATTCTATATAATATGTGAGCAAAATTTCAACAAAGTTACTTTAATTGTTATATTAACATATTATTATATGTATCACACCAAAATGAAGCAGTTATAACTGGACCTACTGATGTACGGATTGAATTTGATATTGAAGCAAGCAAACCGATTTCGGATAAAACGGCAGCCTACTGTTGGTAATCCATGATCGTTTAATTGACCACGTGCCTCTAACAAATGAAATCATAACAATAATTTAAATGTAAAATCAATAATTTTTTATTTATGTAATGCTCAAAATGTATACCCTGTTATTATGCAGTCAAAACACAACCCATTTAGCCACCACATTTATTCAATACACAACCTATTTATCAAATACACTGCCCATTTATTCAATACACAACCCGTTTAGCAATACACAACCGTTTTTAGCCAATATACGAACCACTTCGCCAAGACACAAACCTTAATTTAGTTCACCACCCACAGCTAGAGGGCGATGACTGCTTCACTGGCCAAGAATTGGCAAATACCAACTACGGGCTAATTTTGAACTTGATCTTTATTTTGTAGATTCAATACTAATTACCGAATTTTATTACTATAGCTTTAAAATCACGGTGGTTATCGTGTCGACAGACAGACATAAGGACGGACGGACTGCTTAATACTCACTCCACTGTGCGGCGTTGACATGGCAAAAATATGTAAGAAAGTTATTTTTGTTGATCGGTTTTTTTTTCAGTTTTTATCTGTTGTAGTAACAAACGCAGTCGCATCCGCATTCTGATGGAGGGGTTTTTATAGGTCCGCATCCGCAAAATGACATCCATCCCATCACTAGATATCTCATATATCCCATCCCTATATACCTATATATCTTTAAACACTCTCTATCTCGTGTGTGGGTGTATTCCCTTTGTCTGCCATATCCCGAAAAGCCCCAAAGAATGTTTTTCGGTTTGTATGCATTAAAGCAGCGCTACCCGCACCACATACCCGACGCTTACATAATGGTTCGGTAAAGATATCGAGTCAGTAAAAATAGAATAAACAAAAAAAATTCTACACAAACAACTGTGCCGCAAAAACAACTGCAAAATTGAATTGGAATTAATAATTGTTCATTGTAATGCAACGATCATAAATTCAATTGTAACAAAAACACACAGACAAACACACGTACACAATCATGCCAACCTCAATAGACATACACACACACATACTCACACGCATATTAAGATTTTTTGCCTTCCTGATTCGTGTTGATGTGTTAAAAATGCGAAGCGGAAGAAATTCGTTAGTTTGAAAATGCCTTTTTTATGCAGTCTTTTTTTAACTCAATTTTTTGTTGTTTTTTTAACTCCGTAGCTGTTTTATTACTTCCTTTTATTTGTTTCTTTTTTTTTTAGTTTTTTTCATTGCTTTTACTTTTATTTGCCTTTGTTATCGCTTCACAATCAGAATATGTCGAAGTACATGTTTGTTTCTGAGTGAACGAAAACAATCAAAAATCAAGTGGCTCTGGCAATATGCAAATGTGTGTGTGAGTAGTTGTTGGGAGTTGTAATAGTGCTTGTGAAGGGGTAAATTAATTTAATGAGATTTTTATGCATGCATATATGAATGTGTGAGTTGTTTTGTTTTGTACTTAAATATTTGAGTGTTTGTGTGTGTGTGGACCTGAATGTGTGCATTGGTTTTCATGGATTTGTTAAAGTCATCATGAATATGCAAAGAATTAAATATAGCAAAGACAAAAATAACCCAAATGCACAAAACTGCCAGAAAAAAATAATAGGAAAAGAACTGGGTCATACACAAAATAAAACATATTTATAAATACGAATCAAAACTGCAAATATGCAGAATATAATACAATTGAGTGATAAATATGCTGAGCAGAAGAATTAAAAATCGTATTGGAAATTAAATTTTTTAAAATTATATGTCTGTTCTCGTATTTTTGTTATCGAAAATTGGTAGTTATTTGATTAATTAATTGGTAGAAATCAACAAAATAATTGTTTCCAAACAAGAAAATTCCAAAACGTACTCAAAAGCTTTTTTCGCAAAATTTGCCAATTTTGAAATTCAAGTAAGTAAAGAAATGAAAAATTTTGTAATTATTTTCGGATTTCTCCCAGAATATAAGCACTTGCAAGTTTTTCTGCATGAAATTTGTGTAGCAATAATTTCAAAGTTTTTACAAGGAAGAACTATGTCTTACTCTTTCATTGTCGCTTTCTTCTGCAAGTTTTTCATGTACTGGAACAGATTTTAGTAAAAGCTGACGCGAGTACTGTAAGTTTTGTAAGTTTTTTTTTTTTTGTAAAATGAATGTGCTTCGTCAGAAATTGAACTAAAAGTTAATAACAGAAATTTGTAAATATTTTATGTTGTTCTAAATGTTTGCAAGCTTAAGTAATATATAATGTTCAACATGCAATAACTAAAGACTTTTTTGCACTTTCCTAGCGAAATTAGCCCATTCGAAGTCACCACCCAAAAATCATTGAAATATCTTAACGATATGAAGGAAAGTTTGCCCAAAGCAAGTCAATGCAGAAAAAATTTAATCACTAAAGGAAAGATTGGGCTAAATGACAACACAGGAAGCAACAACCGATCATTCATACTCACAAGACCGTACCTTAATTGTATGGGAGGTATTCAATGATTCCATTTTCGCTCTCAGAACGAAATTAACTTCGGTAAAGCCTTAAAACATTGCATACAAAATTTGGTCTCGATTAGACCACGGTAAATTAGCCTAGCGACTCCTTAAGTTCCTAAGTGGCTGTGCATAAAAAATTGCTTTAACCTTCACCGGTCCCTTATTTCTAGATCGGTCACTTTTTCAGGAGCAATATTTTCATCGATGAATAAAATGCATGGGATTTTATCGTTAAAAATAATTTATTATTCATTATTCTATTCAATGTATTAATCGATTAATCGAGTAAGTACAAAATCTTGGTATTTTGACCTATTTTAAAAATAAATAATTTGAAGAAATATTTATGACAAATTATAAAAAATGTACATTTTAGCAAGTGTGCAATTTCATTTAGTTATGTTAAGAATTGAAAGTTATATTAAAATTTATTTAAAGCTCTAAATTACCTGCTTCAAAATTTTAAAAAAATATTTTTCAACTGTTCCGACTTTTAAGGCAGAATTCTAGTGAAGAGATCCGAATTTCGGACCACTTTTGACAGTTGATAAAAAAGAATCAATTAATATTATTAGTATCAATTTTTTAATTATGTGTTTATTAATATTTAAAAAAATTAAAAAGCGAAAAAGTTACAGGTTGGGTATTGGTGCTAAAAGAGAGTGCCTCCAATGGTACACGATTTCAACCCCTCTTACTTACTTACTCAATTGGCGCTACAACCGTATGTCGGTCGTTGCCTCATATAAGAATCTGCGTCAGCCATTTCTGTCTCTCGCTTGCTGCACTCAAAAATATTTGTGTATAAATTAGGGCGGGTCAAATTCTGGCTCAGCGAAATTCGTAAAATACATGTAATTTCAAGACTTTTTCTCCACTACAGCATATACAAATTCTGAAAAAAAGCTGTGCGGACTTTCGTAAATAGATTCATACACATATATTCATACATTCATATTTTATAATTGAGAACAAAATCTATTTACGAAAGTCCGCACAGCTTTTTTTCAGAATTTGTATATGCTGTAGTGGAGAAAAAGTCTTGAAATTACATGTATTTTACGAATTTCGCTGAGCCAGACCTCCAAAAAATTCGTCCATACAAATTGACCCGCCCTAGTGTAAATATTACTAATGACTGCGTCCATTCTACGAATTTTATTCGTGGTTTTCAGCCACGAATAGGATTCATAGAGTCGATGTATATTAGTATATATAACGAATTTTGTTTGTTCGTATTCTTAAAATAACAAATGTATATTGTACGAATACAGTTGTTACATTAACGAATGATCATAATATCTTATAAAGAAAAAAAAAATATTTTTTCTGAGCTGGGGTTTGAACCTAGGATCTTTAACTCACGGGCCACGCACTCCACCAGTAGGCTACAGTCACTTTACAATCATATAGTTCCTTATATTCTATAGATGTTCGAAAAACAAGGTTGAACGATTTCGGTTTTCAATTTTTTAGACTCTAGTAATAATTCGTACATTCTCCTAATAATCCGTACGGTCAGCCTACGAATGAATTGATTCTACTAATATTATTTTTCATTCGTAAATAGTTCGAAAGCATTAGTAAATATTACGAATGAGAAATTACGAAGTTATTCGTAAGAGAAATTAACGAATATTTTTATTTTTATGTACGAATATCATTAGTATATAAAACAAATATATTCGTGAATACTACATCAGGTATACGTAAAATTTTTTCGAATGAATTCGAAAAGATATCATAATAAAAATATTTTGTATATTGTACGAATATTAGTAAAATGTATGAATATTTTGTTTACTAATATCATTCGTAGAAATTTTACAAATAAATTTTTTGAGTGTGGTGCCAGTAGAATATTCCAAGCTTCATCAGGTTATCTTCTACTTGGTCTTCCAACGAAAATGCGGTCGTCCTCTTCTGCGTTGATTGCCGCAGGGTACCGAATCGAATATTTTCTTGACTGGAGCATAGTCTTTCATGCGCTGAACATGACCTAACCAGCGAAGCCTCTCGATTTTAATGCGCTTGACTATGTCGATGTCAGCATACAGCTCATACAGTTCATCATTCCACCGTATTCGGTACTCACCATCTTACGAAGTATCTTTATCTCGAAGGCTCCTAAAGTCTCTTTGTCTGAACTGCTCAGCGTCCAGGTTTGTGATGCATAAAGTAGGACGGGCATGATGAGCGATTTAAGAGCACGGTTTTCGTTCTTCGAGAGAGGGCTCTGCTTCTTACTCTTTTTGGTCCTACTGATCCCAAAGAAACACCTGTTGGCAAGAGTAATTTTTCATTTGATCTCAATGCTGATGTCGTTGGTTGAGTTTATGCTGGATCCCAGATAGACGAAGTCCTTCACAACCTCGAAGGAGGTTTTGTCAACTGTAACGTGGGTTCCAACACGCTGGGACTGTTTGTTTGTTGACTCGAAGTATGTCGTCTTATTTGCATTCACTGCCAGACCCTTTTGACTTGACTCTCTGTCTAATCTGGAGAATGCTTCACTGACTTCGCGCATATTATGGCCAATGATATCGATGTCATCAGCATACGCAAGTAGCATAACACTCTTGTAGAATATTGTGCCGCTAAGTCTCATATCAGCAGCTTGAATGATCTTCTCCATCATCACGTTGAAAAAGTCGCACGAAAAGGAATCACCTTGTCTGAAACCTCGTTTGGTAACAAATGGTGGGGAGAGGTCCTTCCAGATTTTAACTCTGCTGCTGGTGTTGCTCAGTGTCATTCTGCAAAGTCTTAGTCTTACAGGAATACAAAATTCTGACATGATGGGGTACAGGTGATTCCTTATTGGGCTGTCAAAGGCGGTTTTGTAGTCGACAAAAAGATGGTGGGTGTCAATTTGCTTTTCCAAGATTTTTTGTAGCGTGAAGATCTGGTCGATGGATCTGGTCAACCCTTCTAGTAATCTGAAAAAAAAGTTAATTAGTAAAAATATCGCTTTAGTCCGGGCTAGGGAATTAAAAAGTTATGATTTTTTTAAAAATATTAAAATAAATTTTTTTTTTCATAATTCTAGTTCGGGCCATATAAAAAAGACCAACACCAAATTTTAAGTTAATCGGTCCATTAGAACATGAGATATCATGTGAACCGTGTTGGAAAAAGTAATTTCGAGAAAAACGCTTTTAAAATTTTTAAATAAAGTTGAATGGCTATAACTTTTAAGACAAATCGAATATCAAAAAATCCTTTTCTGAATCCCCTTATCATGCAGATTAGGAAAATTAACTATATAAAGTAATGCCCGTAAAATTAATTGTAGACCCCAATGCGAAAGTTTCAAGCTCAAATTTCCGAACGTGCGTCGTTCGTAAATGTACGAACATTCCTTTAATACACAAAACAAGCGCACGTGTATTAAACTTGCAGCAACAGTTCGATTGAATATTTTAACGGCATAAGACTTTTATGCCTAATCATTAAATAAAACAATCAAAATGATTATCTTACTCCAAATCAAAAAATAATGGGTCCGTATTAGGTAAGTGTGAAATAAAAATTGTATTCTACCAGACTATGGTTTATTGTGTAATAATAGAATACAAACTAATATGTTTTATTACGCATAAAAAATATAACACATAAATTTGTCAATCAATCACAATCAAAGCAATCAATCAATTGTATCTATTTAAGAGAATGCAAACTGAAAACAAGGACGCCCTCCAGGTGTATACTACATTCAAAAAATGAATACGCAATAGATATTCGACTTATTGACATTGACATTGGAGATATTTTTTCGATCTCTAATACCAAAAAAGAGGCATACTGTCTCGCTGATAAAAATAATATTTTCTTTAATTTTCTTATTAATTTGTCTTTTATAAAAATAAACAGTATCTACTGCGTACGATTTGTCCAGTGGGAAAAAAACGACAAACATTTTTATAGTCGCCCACACAATTTTGTTTAACTTATCACAAGCCAAGAAAACAATAAGTGGATATGTTTGACTAACTATAAATAGAGAAATATTTTAAAAACGCATTTGTTTAAGAATGTAGTCTGGTGCTACTACTCCGGACTACTTTTAAAGGTTTACAAAAAAGAAAATTGTTTTTTTATTGAATAATTTTTTTTTTAAATGTTTTCATCCAAAGTGGACAAATAAAAAAGGAAATAAAAAAGGAAGTCACCTAAATTAAATAATTTAAATATATTGCGGTTCTGTAGGGTTGACATTTAATATTAATATTAAATTAATATGTATTTTATAAAAATAAACAGTATCTACTGTGTACGACTTGTCCAGTGGGAAAAAACGACAAAAATTTTTATAGTCGCTCACAGAATTTTGCGTAGCTTATCACAAGCAAAGAAAACAATAAGTGGATATATTTTCTATATTTATAAATAGAGAAATATTTTAAAAACGCAATTGTTCAAGAATGTAAAGGTTTTGTAAAGGTTTACAAAAAATAAGTTTGTTTTTTTATTGAATTATTTTTTTTAAATGTTTTCGTCCAAAGTGGACAGATAAAAAAAGAAAACTTTGCTGGCCCTGGTAGTATTAACACTTGAAGTCACCTAAAATAAAAAATTTAAATATATTGCTGTTCTGTAGGCTTGTCATTTTAGCAGGTAGTAAATAAAAATATGTTCATTAAAAAATAACAAAATGACGGACCTCTAAAAATAAATTTTAACAATTCGCGTCTTGTGGAAAATCGGGGGAAAAATAAGAAAAACTTATTTAAAATGTACAATTCTACTACCTGCGATGGCGTGTAGAATAACATATTCAAATTTTATTTCAATCCACTTGATGGAATTTATCAGAACACCCGGGCCGATCAAAAAAGCGTTGTGTCGAGAAAAAAGCTTTTAAAGTTTTACCAACGTACATAGCGCAGTGATAAGGCACTCTCGAATATGTGCTAAAACTTCGTTAACATTTTGAATTTTTGTCTGAAATTTTTACAGTATACTTTCAATATATTGTACTTTCGAAAAACATAAAGAAAAAAAAAATCGATTTTATAAAACTCGAACATCAGAATACATCCTTAATCCACTGAAGGAAACTATTTGATACAACGAATGTTTTTCCTTAACCGATATTTATGAAATTTTTTGTGTGTATTTGAATTGATCCCTCACTGGTTAAGATTTTAAATTGGACCATGTAGGTGGCGCTGTAATCGGGGAAATAGCCATAATCTCTTAAACCGCTCATATGATTAGCACAAAATTTGGTATTAAGAGGTTTTGAAGTACGATGAGTGTTTTGGCGCTATCTATAATAATCTATCTTTAACACCAGAGGGCGCACTGTGGTATTAATCTTTTATAAAACTGTCAGAAAGTTAATTGGCCATTTCAGCTCTAGAAAGGACTTGGACCGAGTTTCTTTTGAACACAAATGATTAAAACCTGGACCTACGAGTGTTCTCCGAACGGTTTATGTTCTTAAGAAGCTGTTCATGCCACTTTTTACTCTCGGAGGTTTGCCATTGTCTGCAGAGAGGTGGCAGCCGAACAGAAATATTAATTCAATTGAAAAAAGATTCTGGCTGAGCTGGGAATCGAACCCGGACTACCGCGATTCTTTATGATTCGGTTGTAGATGATGAAATCATGCATAAAGTTTTTTATGGTTCATAGTCAAAAATATTTTATACATATTTTTTATTTCAACAAAGCATTTTCGAGACATTTTTTTATTGTACATTTGTAAAAAAATAAAATTTTTTCAAGCGCTTATACTGCAATAACTGACGAAGATAAAGAAATTTGTCCCGAACAAGAAATGTGCGCCTTTTTCTAAGCCTTCAAATGACAGTTCACTAAAACTTAAACATATTATATTTTTATTGAGAAAAATAGAGAACTCCAAATAAATGAATTTTTTAACTTGGACATACTTTCTCCTTTT
Organism: Dichetophora obliterata; assembly: GCA_963920525.1. Taxonomy (NCBI): domain Eukaryota; kingdom Metazoa; phylum Arthropoda; class Insecta; order Diptera; family Sciomyzidae; genus Dichetophora; species Dichetophora obliterata. Next base: position 61,871,412 of record OY986435.1, on the reverse strand, counting down.
TTTTTTTTTTTTTGTTAAAAAAGCCAAAACTTTTTTCTTAATATTGGTTGAATTTGAGAGTGAAGATTGAATAAATATGAAGCGATGAATTTTTCAATCGCAACATACACGTGCAAAGGAACCTCACTGCCACTCCCTTGACTAAAGAGTTCTCCACAATAGTAAACGCACAAAATAGTTATGTTACAATTGAAAGGTTTATTACAAGAACATATTTAAGACACATAATTAAGAATCGATACAATCAAGTTTCAAGTTTTAAATAAATAAATTGTGCAATTTAAATACAAAAACATTTTTTGAAACACAGCTATTCCCAGTCACTTACTAATGTCGTCGACTTTACATTAATACTGAACATCAGAAACATGCAATCTGCTTCAAATTTCAATTTCGTTCATTATGAACAATCCTTTCCAATCCTTGCATTATCCTTTCTAATCAACACAACTTTATCGAAAGCATTTAATTTGCGCCACTTACAGAAACAAACACTTTGTCGCTGTTCTATTTATATGCAAATTAATTAAATCAATTACCAACAAGAATCAATCGCTTTGCTTCAATTAAAAGTGTGCACCATGCTATTTTATTTTCCTTCACTATTAAGCGTTCAGTTTTGAGCGAAAAGAAAGTTTTAGAAACAAATGCAAAACTATTTAACTCAATTTCCGTCAAGCAAACAAATTAATTCAATTTTGTTGCTTCAAGCTTGAAAACTGAGTAAAGGGAATACAATTATTTTTGAGGTGCTGAGTATAGGGCAGCCAGTGGACAGTAGTTTTGAAATGTGGGCGTGTCTCTAACTGGTGAAATAATTAAATAAAACTTGGAACTGGGTAAAATTGTAAGTGCTTCAATGAGTTCTGACACTCAAATTTGTGCTAAAACTTTTATTAAACACACCCAACACGCTCAGTGCTTGAAATTTTTTCAAGCATTCCTTAACATGCGCCTCTTGCATGATTTGGGAAATATTTTGGAATCAATTCAATAATGTCTTCACCTCACACAACTTAAATATTGAACATAAAAGAAGCTATCCATTCACAAAAACATGCTTGTTGAGCTCGTTCGCTATGAAATTGGAATAAATTTCACTCCAATTATACTGCTGCCAAAATACAACAACAACGACACTAGCAACACCAACAACATCAACGACAGTTTGTAACTTTTCTCATAAATCTTGTTAAAATGCATTGATATCACCTGCCATAGCATACTTTCAGGCTGGCTGCAATTCAATTTGTTACAATGATGCGTACTAACACACAACGCAGCTAACTGGTGTTTGTTGAGAAAGCATTTCGATTTTTATGACTGTTGGGTGGTGTATAAAAAAATTATGATTGCTAGTGCTTGCAGCAAGCAGAATTATTTGATACTGAAACGAAAAAAAGAGAAGAATAAAGTAAAAGAATTGATGATCTATTGAAAGACTTACCAAACTAGAGGTGCCTAAGAATATGCACCACTCAAGGAAACCCAATTTACGAACCATAGAAATGATTCAAGCCAAGCGCGTTGGATAAGAAAGAAAGGACATGAATTTTATGACATTTGCTGCTAGCAGCGGCAAATCACGCGATAAATATTTAAGGACCAAAAAGTTGTAGCTGCTAAAAAGTGTCGGCTACGCACGGGGTTTGAGAGGCTGGTGGAAAAACTTTTGTAACATAGAGAGCGAAAATTTCCATTCAAGCAGCAAAGACAAATGACAGAATTTATTAAGCAGCTAAATCGACAAAATTCTTTATGCCTTACTTTGAAAGAGGCACAGTGGTAAAAAGTGGGGAAAAAATAAAAAAATTAAGTAAACTCTTTCCAATGTTTAATAATCTGTTTATTTAAATTGCTAAGAATAATCTCACTAAACTTTCCATCTAAACTTGTGAACTGATTTTGACGATTATAACTTTCATTAAATAAGGCTTAAACCACACAAAGATTTTCTAAAAATTGTGATTCTATATAAAGGTGGCTTCCGACGTCTTAAATCTTTCTGCTAATGAGTAGTAAAAAATTGTGTTTCAATTACAAAAAAAAAATTTGTTTGGAAAGCGCTTTAGAGTTGTGCAAAAGTCAAGTTTTAAATGCATTATAAGTAAGGATTCCAATCCCGGGATCCCAGGATCTTGGACTTTTTCCAGTCCCAACAGTCCCAGGATTATAAGGCCAAAAATTTCGGGATTTTCGGAATCCCAGAATTGTCTTCGAATTGCAACACTTTAATTTGACATTTGAGTAAAAACTTTTAAAATATTTAAATGTACGTCAGGTACAAGGGTGGTTAAATTTTAAGGGCCGATGTTGATTTTGAATAAAACACAAATTATTTTGAGGCATAATTGAGGTTCTATGCCGTTAATGTGCCGAATTATCTCATACTTTAGCTCTTGAATTGTTGCTGGCTTATCGATGTACACCTTTTCTTTCAAATAACCCCAACGAAAGAAGTCCAACGGTGTCAAATTACATGATCTTGGCGGCCAATTGACATCGCCACCACGTGAGATAACACGACCATTGAATTTGTCGCGCAAAAGAGCCATTGTTTCGTTAGCTGTGTGGCAAGTGACATCGTCCTGTTGAAACCACATATCGTCCACATCCATGTCTTCCAATTCGGGCCATAAAAAGTTCGTTATCATCTCACGATAGCGAATACCATTCACAGTAACTGCCTGACCGGCTTCATTTTGAAAAAAATACGGCCTGATGATGCCGCCAGCCCATAAGCCGCACCAAACAGTCACTCTTTGTGGGTGCATTGGTTTTTCGACAATCACTCTTGGATTATCATTCGCCTAAATACGACAATTCTGCTTATTGACGAGTCCACTGAGGGGAAAATGTGCCTCATCACTGAAGATGCATTTCTTCGAAAATTGATCGTCCACTGTTGCCATTTATTGCCACCATTCTGACCATTAAAGACGCTTGAAATGGTCAAGAGGATTTAGTTCTTGAGTCAATTCCACCTTGTAAGTGTGTAAATGCAAGTCTTTATGCATAATGTTCATCAACGACGAGCGTGAGAGGTGCAATTGTTGGGCACGACGACGAGTTGAGGTGGACGTCTCTGCAGCCACACTATCGCGAACAGCAGCAATATTTTCTGCAGTACGAGCTGTACGAGCATGCACTGGTGTTTTCACATCTCCTACGACCCGTTTTGCTCAAATTTCGATTTTTCCGATTGTCGCACATTTGGACGATTAAATTGACCGAAAAAATAACGAAGTGCATGATATGCATCTTGATTTGAACGTCCATTTTCATAATAAGCCTGAATAACTTTTACGCGTTGCTCGATTGTGTATCTTTCGATGTTTCAAATTGAAATAGTCTGAAATTAAGAAATGTCAAATAAAATGCAGAAAAAACTTGACGTTTAGGTGTGGTTCACATTCAACATCGGCCCTTAAAATTTAACCACCCTTTATTTGACAATGAAATAAAAATAGCCACCTTTCAGTTAAAACACTAGCTTCTAGCAAAGCAAAAAAACCCGTTTCATTTCTATGGTGCATTTCGACAAACTGTCGAACACCAATCAATATTGAAATAAATAAGAAGAACTAGAACAGATGGCAACCTTTAAGAACTCATAAGATTTAGTAGCCAATTTGAACGTTCAATTTGTTCAATATAGTTCAGATGAATGAGTTCCAAAATGTGTGAAATCATATACGACTGAATTGAAGCAGTGAGCTTAATCACTCAAAGACTACTGAAGAGGAAATGTAGCGGTTTCCGAAACAGACTGTCTAGTCAGCTAAGTGATTGACTCTATACAGAGTTGTTGTTGTTGCCATTTTAAAAACTTACTTGATCTAAAGCTCGCAATTAAAATTAATTTAATAATTAATAAATCATTTAATTTATTTAATTGTGAATTTAATAGATCACAAATTAACTAAAAATATATTTAAATGGTGGCACTCGTGGCATGGGCGTCCCCTTGCCCCCCAAGGCAGTGGAATTTTTTAAATGTCTTCATATGAAATCAAAAAGCCGTGAGCTACAATTAAAAAATTTTACGGGAGAGTCAAAAAACATTCTAAATTGTAATTGTAATTGTAAGTTGTGGTCAAACTTAGGGATTTTAGAACTTTTTTAATAAGCACGTCGTTTTTAGTTGCAGGAGTGTAAAATTAAGCAGGAACATGTATTTTGATAAGGTGCATCAATAATCAATCCAAAAGTCGACTTTGAATTTATTGTAACTTACGGCTTTTTTCATTTTATATGCCGATATTTTCATTATATATGTTAGTATATTTTGAAGAAAAATCAAAATTACATTTTTAAGGTACATTTATAAATAAAGCTAAGCTAAACCATGCATGCAGTTTTACATAATATGTTGTGCTCGTCGCAGTGATAAGTTACGATACCATTTAATTTCGCCTTGTTTCACAGGCACTTTTCAATACGTATTCTTACACTCAAAAAATTTTGTGTGTTCAATCTACGAATTTTAATAGTAGTTTTCAGTCACGAATAGGATTTGTAAATTAGACGTAGTTTGGTACATATTACACATATTTTATTCGTATTCTTACAAAGATTAATATATATTTTACGAATACATATGTTACATTTACTAATAACGAAAAAAAAACATTCTATATGAGCTAGGGTTTGAACCACGGTTTTTTAGCTTACGGGTTACGTACTCTTTCAGTAGACTACGGCCACCTTGCAATTATACAATTCCTCATATTCGGTAATTTTTCAACAAACCAGGCTGAAAGATTTCGGTTGTACATATTTTAAGCTCAACTAATACTAAATAGTGTTATGCTGCTTGCGTATGCTGATGACATCGATATCATTAGCCATAATACGCGCGAAGTCAGTGCAGCATTTTCCAGATTAGAAAGAGAGTCAAGTCGAATGGGTCTGGCAGTGAATGCAGATTATACGAAATACTTAGTGTCAACAAACAAACAGTCCCAGCGTCTTGGAACCCACTTTACAGTTGACAATACCTCCTTCGGGGTTGTGAAGGACTTCGTTTATCTGGGATCCAGCATAAACTCAACCAACGACATTCAGCATTGAGATCAAACGAAGAATAACTCTTGCCAACAGGTGTTATTTTGGGCTCAGTAGGCAATTGAAAAGCAGAGCCCTCTCTCGACGAACGAAAATCACGCTCTATAAATCGCTCATCATGCCCGTCCTACTTTATGCTTCACAAACCTGGACGCTGAGTAGTTCAGATGAAAAGAGACTTTAGAGACTTCAGATGAAAAGACTTTAGGAGCATTCGAGAGAAAGATTCTTCGTAAGATCTACGGACCAATCTGCGTCAATGGCGAGTACCGAATACGGTGGAATGATGAACTGTATGAGCTGTACGCTGACATCGACATAGTCAAGCGCATTAAAATCGAGCGGCTTCGCTGGCTTGGTCATGTTCAGCGCATGAAAGACGATGCTCCAGTGAAGAAAACATTCGATTCGGTACCCAGCGGCGGTCAACGCAGAAGAGGACGACCGCATCTTCGTTGGAAAGACCAAGTAGAGGACAACCTGATGAAGCTTGGAATTTCCAACTGGCGCCAGCAAGCGAAAGACAGAAATGGCTGGCGCAAATTCTTAGATGAGGCCAAGACCGACATACGGTCGTAGCGCCGACTAAGTAAGTAAGTAATACTAAATAGTACGATGCCATTAGTAAATGCTACGAATGTAATGGAAGAAAGTACCAAGTAATTCGTACGAGAAATTGAGGAATGATATCCCTATTAGTCGAAGATCATTCTTTGGAGCAACAGATGGTAAGGGGCATTTAAGCCAATAACTCATATGAACTTGGATGATAGGCGAATTTATTTTTTAAAGTAATTAAACACCAGAATAAAACAAAGTAAAATTAATTAAAAAAACTAAATGCTTTCCCAACAGTCAGCTTAAAAAAAATCGTTTTTCTGTCATAAAGATGATCCAATTTGGAAAATTTTTTAATTTGTCGTTAACTTAATAAAATTGCTAACAATCTTGCAGCATTTAAATTTAAGAAAATTGCAGCGATCTAGGAGAGGGCAAAGCTTTTAATTCTAAAACGAAAAAAAAATTTAGGAAATTCTTAATAAAGTAGGCTAATTCTAGATCAAGCACTAATTTTTAAAAAATCTGATGGTAAGTTTTTGTTAAGAAATCGCTTTGACATTAGAATATCTTATGGTAAAAAGTTTTTTTATGACTAAAATTTAAATAAGAAACTCAATTTTAAGCGTTTATTTTATATTTCTTCAAATTCACGTTTTTTAACAGGCATTCACCCTTTTTTGAGTATTTTTTGGATTTTTTCGCGTCACGTGCTTATATTAATTACATCCAGAATTCAGAAGCAGGACCTGCAGGGAAGTTCTGCAATATGTTTAGAAAATTAGTGGAGCCTAAAACCCATCTATACATGCACCTCTTTATATATTTATTCATACGTTTTGAATTAAAAAAAAATAAATTTTTGAAATAATTCATATAATAGGTATGTTTCGATTCCTCAAATTTCAACTTGATTTTAGTAGCTTGCATGCTGCTAGAACTGATGCATGTTTAAAAAAGAAATAAGTCAGTTGATGTCCATGCGGGGAACATTTCAAGAATAGCGACAACTCTAATTCTTAATTTTTGCGGATTATATGGATTTTACCTCCTAAATCCAAATCCGATAAATTTCAAGCCGCTCGCAATTTGCTTATGAGTTATAGGTCTCCAAAACTGAAAAAATGGTGTAAAAGTCTTTATTATTAAAGTTGGCATTATTAAAGCTGGTTTTATTATTAAAAAAAAAAAATTTGGGAAATTTATGCATTCTTTTTTGAAAAGAGAAAAACTTGGGGGTAACTAATAAAACTAATAAAGAGAAAAATACTAAATAAAACGATTTTATTTAAGGATAAAAGAGACCTCACATTATTAAATTTACAAAATTGCTTAGAATATTTCATGAAAAAATATTTTTGAAATTATGTGAAAAAAAATTCAATTTGAAAATTTTTCGGGCACGATACGAGAAAGATTTTTACCCCACCTTTGAAATATAAGTCTATAATTTTCTAATGCGTACAAGCTTGTGTCAAACGGCGTATCATGTTATAAAAATTAGTACCAAAAATCTTTTATGCCTTTATCCCCCTGCGGAATCCCTTAACTAGTGGTAATTTGCTTAAAAAAGCATACGATTATTTGATAACAATTCCGCCTGCTAGTGTTGAGTTCGAGAGATGTTTCTCTTCCAGCAGAGAAAATTTTGCGTCCAAAATTTGGTCAAGCCTGGGGGATGAAGGCGCAAATTCCATAGATGCCTTAGTATTGTTAGGAGTATATTTTCAAAGTCAGCCTAACGAACAATTCAAAGACTTTAGAGATCTCAAGAAATGTACATTTTTTTGTTAGTATTAGTATGTCACAAAATATGAATTTAATGAATTATACTATAGATATATAATAAATAAGTATATATATTCTCGTCCTTTATATATACATCGTCGCGTGAGAAATTAAGTGTAGTATGTGGCATTTCATCGGTTTTCAGTTAGAATCGGTTCCATATTTTTTGAGGGTTTCATTTTCGTTTGGCGTGGTCAGTTTTCCGATATCTTAGTTGTTTGTGAAATTCGGAGTAATTTTTTTGTAGTATATGTCAACTTATTATCGAATTTGGAACTTAAGTATTGTATGTAGCATGGCAGAATAACCAGGTAGATGCAATTCGGAGAGCAAAAAAGGAGAGAGCAGAACATTGGCGTAGCTATAATGTCACTATTGACAATTTAATTTTATTCGTTCAGCCATATGGATGTATAATTTACTCGTAACCGTATAAATAAAGCGAGTACCCAGATTTTTTGTATGAAAATATAAGAAATATTATTAAAATCATTACAAATTTAATAAAATGAGCTGTGTTTATTGTTATAATACAGAATGAATTGTATTTTGGCTGTAAACAAAGCAAATAAAAATTAAATTTTAATAAAATTTTTATTTGATTACTAGTTAGAATGTTGAGTAACCAATTTGTTTGTGTCGCTATGTACGGCTGCTTTGAATTGACAAAATATATTTTGACATTATAGCTACGCATTTGTTATTGTTTTATTTGTCGTAGAGAGCATGTTTCTAGTGAGCCTACCTGGTTATTCTGCCATGGTATGTAGTAGCAAAAGGTTACATATGACAAGCTTTCATACAAAATATAAAAAAATTATTTACTTTTTAAATGTCGATTGCTTTCTTATGTTAATATATGTACTGCATTTTTTTTTAAAGATCAAAGAACCAAGGAATGCGCCTTATACAAACAAGGTTTGGTCTTTGACCTGAAAAGAGAGGGATAGATTATTTAGAGGAATTGATTGGAACTATACGTGAATTATTGATTAGGCGAAACAACCGTGCAAGACAATTTGAATTGCTTTTAACCGAGGCTACTGTTATGCCTTAACCTCGGCAAGTATTTCCAGCCCTTAATTGTGTTCCTGTCCTTTAATTCTATCGCACTCTCCACTAGACTACAAAGACCGACATTTGTCTTTACTTTGCAAGCAATAAAATTTCCATTCTAAGAAATGGCTTTGTTTTTATAGTTACAAGTCTTATAACTCATTCTGTATTTAAACAAAACTATTTATCAAATAGTACAAATATTTTCAGAACCGGGGCATTCATTCGTGCTGGAGGTCGATTGTGTACTTAACACAATTGAAGAGGATTTGAGAAATATGGAAATCGAAAGTTTCGCCCTCTTTGATCAACAAGTTAATAAATTTTTACGACACATTGATAAGTAAAAACAATAGTAAAATCATCTTAGTTGGTTTTGTAATTTTGACAGGTAATTTAATGTTTAACTCATTACTGCCTAATGGGTATTTAAATACCCAAGAAAGTGTTGGCACGTAAAAAATTGTAGCGCGAGCTATATGGAAGATATTTCGCTAAATTTTTTTTTATGGTAAGAAGACAGAATGGGCCTAATGAAAAAAAAGAACGGTCTAATTTTTCGCAGTTTACCTTAAGTTTAGTACAGGTGAAAATCGTGTTTTTTTTCTGTTGGAAAATGCTCAGGAAAAGTGCTGCCAAAAATATGAAAATGTAAAAAACGGTAAACGCACACCTTTTCCAGCAACCCTAAGGTGTCTTCTATGCAACTAAAAAAAAATGGCAGTGATATGTCAACAAACCTGGCAGTCACACCTGTTGTAATGAAAATGGGTATTTAAATACCCGACAGTCCATGGTGTGTACAAAAAATACCAATTTTTGCTATATGGAAAAATTTCATTTGGAGTGAATAAAAAGCGCATTTAAATCGAAATTTTTGTTGTTTTATTAAGAAAACATGAAGTTTATAAGTAACATACATAAGAAATATACATTTATTGAGATTTACTTATTTTAGTATTATCTGGTTCAACACCGTTGTGATAATCTAGGAAGCAAGTAGCGGGATGCAAGTTCACCTGGCACTTGAAGCAACCATATTCTGTTTTGCCACCGCATTGCGGACAACGGTGCCGAGTTTTTAATTTTCCAATTAAATGATCGAAACGATCGTAACGCATTGCCATTTGCGCCCTGGAAGCCGACTTTCTGCCCGGGTCACACACCTCCACTCGGAATTCGTGTTGTGAAATCACTGGCATCTTGTCATATTTGCGACAAAGGCAATGTATTTTCCACGCATTTACCATAGCCGCATCGAACGCATTTGTAATTAATGGCCAGTACCACTTCTTGCCCCGAATCCGAATTCGGTAATTGTTGATTGCATTGTCAAAAAGATCCACACCTCCCATGCGATGATTGTATTGGTTGATCAAGTGGGGCTGCTCAATCATAACCATTTTTCGTTGCTTGCGATCATACCTTTTTGCGCGGACCATTGGTGTATGGCTTAGAAAATTTGATAATAAGGTCACGACCTAAAAGAAAAAATAAATTAAAAAAAATAAAAAAATGGAATATTTCTGTGTATAACTTACCGAATTATCGTTCCAACGCACTGCGAGAATAGAAATATTCTTATCGAAACAAGAATCAGACGTCCCGCGAGGCTTTTTTCGCATTTCCTTGACGTTCACCAATGGAGCATGATTAGTCCGATTATCACGAACAGTTCCCAAAGCAAAAAATCCATCTTTCGACAAACGAGTCATTAGCTTGTGACTTGTAAAAAAGTTGTCAAACGTAACGTTGTGCTTGGCGCGGGCCTCTAGATGTAACAGAAGCGATAGGACAACCCTTTCTCCTAGCCCAAAACTTGGGTCCTCCTGTTCCGATGCACCAGCGTATGGAATAAGCTGATACAAGTAACCTTCTGCTGACGTCAAACACCAATACTTATAACCGAAACGGATTGGTTTACCCTTGATAAACATTTTACACGAATGCCGGCCGTAGTAGGCAATCATTTGTTCATCAATCGAAAGGTTGTGAGAGAATATACCGAATTGAAGGAATTTTTTGTTTAATAAATCATTCAATGGTGCGACTTTTGCAAATTTGTTTTTCGGATCCAATGCTGAGTTGTCACACACGTGGATGAAACGTTTGATTCGTTTGAATCTGTCCCTCGAAATACATTCTTTAATTAGTGCGCATCCTAACGATTCTCGATATATAGAACTCCCAAAAACGTTTTCATTTCGCTTCTTGTTGTAATGAACGATGGACAATTGTTTGCCGCAGCATATTCGTTGGTGGAAGTTACCAACAGGTTCAACACCTCCTCATCGATGAACAGTTCCCAAAGCTGCACAGGTTTCATGGCACCAATCTGTTCATACAACGCTTTGTATGAAGTAGCCGTATCATCGAATGGAATCTTATCAAATTTATAATTTTGATTCTTAGACCATTTCGGTTTCATTCCGTCATCGATTCGGGGTCTTTTTGGTGCCTTCCCGAATTTCAGAGTTGATTTACGGCCACGACCACTAGATGTTGAGGCCACCGGCGTATCATCTTCTTCGGGTGGATTTATGGCGTCCTTGTAATCATCGTCAGCGCCAGATGGCATGTGTTTGTTCCCATCAGCGTAAACACACTCCATTTCGAACTGTCCAGCAATCTCCCGAGGCAGCTCGGGGTCATCGCGCAACAATTGAACATTTTCCTCCAAGTCTTCATTGTCACTAACAGCATCGACGTCATCGGGTGGCGTTATGATAATATCAACCGCGTCTGCGTATTGGCCAAATACCTCTTCTCCATCACTTTCTTCATCAGACCAACCATCTAAAATAGCCTGCAACTCGGTAGCAGTGAGCACTTTCTGTCGACGAATCATTTCACGGATTCAAATGATAAATTACAATCAAATGACAAACAAATTAATCACAAGAACTTGTCAAGCAAGAAAAATATAATTAATAATTCAATGCCACCTCGTAGAAAAGATAATTCAAATAAAAATACGACTGTTTCACATTAACATAAAATCTTCACACCAAAGCCTGTCGGGTATTTAAATACCCATGTCATATCTCAGGTGTATGCTAAGGTAACATTTTTTTTATTTTTTCTGTCAACTTCTATGGTCCCACGGGAGCACATTTCAGCATTTCATCAAAATCGTACTAGCCGATCTATGGGCAGGCTTTAATGGGTTAATACATTATAATGTACAAGCTACGCATTGAAGCACACGCTTCGAATAACATTTAACATTTAAACATTTATTGCTATATCTCAACTATCTAATCAAATATGTTTTAAACAGATCCCATTTTTGAAGTGCAAATTCATTAAGTACGAGAAAAATAACTTTTTTTGTCAAGATTTTGCGAAAGTTATATATAAAATTGAAAACTTCGATACAAAAGTAAAAGTTCTCTTAAGAAGAGACATACAAAATATAATAGAAACTGCATAAGTAGTAGTTTCTTAAGAAAACATAAGTCTTGAAAAGTCTTACGATTAACATTTTTTGAAATACGCAGAGAAATTATTTTTTAATACAATACGGTTCTTTATTTTTAATTAGCTATTAAGTTATTGTTATATTTTCCAAAACTATCATTTAAATTATTTCTTGCATTTTATAAGATGATATAAAAATGTTAAAAATAATTATATATTATGTTTAAATAAGAAATTTTTTATTTTCAAAATAAAAATAATTTTTTCTTTACATCCGTAAACCAAAATTTAATAAAACCACAAACTAACACACAAAACTTTTCGCCAAAAAGAAATCATTTAAGACACTTGAATCTAAAATTCCCACTCTAAAAATGGTACAGTGCACACAGCTTAGCTCTACAATAATTTTGTAAATACTAATTATATTTTTTTTTTATATATATTGTAGTTTCTCCATAGGTTTTCAAACACTTTTTGTCATATTTTTCGAGGTTATTTTAAAAAGTATGAAATTTCTACATACGACAAACCAATTATGAACTCTCAAATCCCAAGTTCATGTCCTGTTTAAAATTGGAGAAAATCGGTTTGCTATAAGCAAAGTTACTAGCCCTCAAACTTTGAACTTAAAATACTCAAAACTATCGAAAGCCACGTACGACACTTAATTTCTCAGCCGACGATAAATAGATATAAAATAAATTAACTTTTCATAAAAAATTTATGTGGACTGTATTTTCCTTAATTCCTTTGGACAATTATATTAACTTTCACACCTTGCATACTAATTCTTTTTTATGTTTGTTTGTCTGTTTTTAAAATCTCAGGACTACTACCGGGATCCCAAGATTCTTAATTATCAATGCCGAAATTGGAAGCCATAATTATAAGTACAAAAAAAAAGCACTTTGAAATTAGTAAATTTGCCTAACTAAGCTTATATCTTTGTTTTAAGATATAAGCCTTAAACTTTAACGGGTTTAAAATGAATTTGTTTTGGACTCTTTTACGTTTTTTATTTAAAACATGCTATACATCACTTTCCTAAGCTTAGTATTAGTTTTTTTTTTTAAACGAATAATGTTTTTAAATTTTTAAGCTTTAAGATATATATTTAAACACACTTAATGTTACTTTGACAAAATCTATTAGAAGCTGTTATTTAAGCACAAATGTTTCAAAAATATAGCTTTCAGCAGATCAAATACGAGCAAATATATTTTTGTTAAATGGGTAATTCTTTTACAAACCGAACACCTTTTCGACCGACATTCGATTTGACTGAAACTTTTTTTCACGGATTCTATATCGAAAAATAAGAGATACATGTCCTAGGATTTTTTGTTTGTTCACATATTTTCGATAGTACAAGTGATCAAAAATTTGAGAAAAGCGAGTTTTTTGGCATTGTTTTAAATTAAAACTTTATTTGTAAAAATATTTGCAAAATATCTTTTTTTGAAGTAAAAAAGATTGCCATATTTCAGGGAATATAACAATGCTTTTAATATAATAATTCATGATAAATGTAGTTTAATAACTTATCAAAAAGTTATTAACCTTTTTTTTAATTATTAACACTCTATTAAAATTTGTCATTTAAAAAGATATTAAAAATATAGCAAAACACAAACTGCTTCTGAATGCAAAACCACGCTGTTGCATCTAAAAATAAAAAATAACTGGTTGATTTACTCTCTAATTGGAAAGTTCGAGATTTTTGGAATGATCATAAGTCATTTATAAGAATTTTGACTTAATTTGTTCTCTTTGAGTTACTTTTATAGAGCAATTTCTAAATGTTGCAGAACATGGCGCGATATAGGCTTAAATTTATTATGAGGAAAGCATTTTGTGCGATGAAACCTTCAAACGCGTCAAACTTTCTACCTTTCAAACCTTTTCTACCTATCTATCTTACCTTGCAACTTTTTTTTCAACTTGGTAGGATTTTAAGTAACTTAACGGTTCTCAAAAGGTTCGTTTGAGGTGTCCAGGTGGCGAAAACAGTTTCAAATAACGTCTCAGTAAGAAACAGAAAAGCATTTGCACACACGGCTAAAGTAAATAATTATATAATGGCTTTGACGAAAGATTTCTTCTTTATTTTGTCTATTCCGGAGAGTTACAAAATTTCACATTATTCCATTTGCAGCAAATGATCGTGTCAACAGCAGAAGTAACAATAGAGGGTTCGCCGAAGTGAAGGTGCCGAAGACTTATGCTTGAAATTTCGCAAGTAATGCTGTCGTTTCACAAGTAAGATCGTTCGAACGCTCAATAAAATTGTCCCGTTAGTTTTCCATCCGACTTTTCGTATAACATGTAGTAAAACATGTTGGACCATGCGAAACCCCCAATAATTTGAATTTGAAAGTTTGTGAAATTCAGTTGAAATAATTATCTTGCGAATAGAACGGAAAGCAATATATTAGTTTTTGGTATAATTAGTGCTCAAATTAAAAATTTAGTGTGTTACTGCTAACGTTAAGTAACCTAAAATAGTACCGAGTTGGAAAAAAAAAAGATAAAATAAACCGAGTTGGAAAGTTGCAAACTAAGGTAGATAGGTAGAAAAAGTTTGAAAGGTAGATAGTTTGACGCATTTGAAAGTTTTCACCCCATAAAATCCTTCCAACATACTCAATTTAATATTCTATTTTAAATACTTTAATTTTGTCCCAAAATTAGCACAAAAATAAGTTTTTTGTTAAAAATAATATTTGGGAACTAACCCTCTAGTTATTCAATAAGAATAGTTAAGACACAAAATTGTAGATTTTTAAAATTTTGGATAAAAGAAAACTTTTACATTTAACTTTTGTTGATCCGAGCTATAGTTTTTTTTAATAACGACAAACCGTTTTTTCACGTGTGGCTCCTATATAAATTAATGTTTTAATAATAGTAATAACAGAGGTACCATATTTTGAAAACATGTTTTTCATGTAGCATTTAACGGAGAGTACGATAAAAATATAAAAACTTGCTACGAGTTGTTAAAATTTGATTTAAACAATTAAATTGCTAATTACAATATCAATTTGTCAATAACTTTTATTAAAAATATTTTTTATCTCAAGATGCAGTTCTTTAGCTTCAAAATGAAAAAAAATAGAAAATTTTGTAGCTCTAATAGAACATGAGTTATACATTTTTTTAAACTGAGTCTCCAAGCCACAAAACTCGCTTATCTCAAATTTTCGATCACTTGTAAATTTATTATCGAAAATATGAGAACAAAAAAAAAAAATCTTCGGACACGTATCTCTTATATTTCGATATAAAATCCGTGAAAAAAGTTTCAGCGAAATCGAAGATGTGTCGGTCAATTTTCATTCAAATCCGTACGGTTTGTAAAAGAATTATCCATATCTGAATTGCTTATTTAAGAATTTTTAAAAGTATTCTTGAAAAAATAAGCACATAAGTAAACTTTTCCAAACATTCAGACTTCAGTCATTTAATTCTGGTAGAGGAGAAAAAATTACGCGTGCCACAGTGAGAGTACTTCATACAAGTTTTGGCCATAAATAGTAAAAATAAACTTAGAGCTTTGAAATTCAGTATGAGAGCTTTGTACAGTTAAATATTATTTATATAAAAATTCAGATCAAATCCGCCGACAGGCACACCCACCTTCCATATGAATTTTTTGTCACTCCGTTTCTAACGTCCATAAGGAAGCGTGGTAGGTATAGAAAACTATACATTTTCTTGATCAGCATCACCACTCAAGTCAATTTAGCTATGTCCGTCTGTTTTTCTGTCTGCCTGTTTATCTGTGATCACGATTTCAGCAGTAATTTTGAAGCTATAGTAATGAAAAATGATACTAAAGCTTGTATCTAAGGTCAAGTTCAAAAAAGAGTCAAATCGGATGAAAACCACGCCTACTTTCCATATTAATTGGCTTCATCGAAATAGTTAAATCTCTTTAAATTTCACAAAAATTAATAAATGCACTTGAAATTTTAAATATGGGGTTTGATTTTTAATATCCAATTTGAGTATGATCCAATATCAATGTTAACTAAGCCTACCTCCCGTACAAAGTGACTTTATCAAAACGGTAAAATATCTTTATACACCCCTGCCAAAAAAAATGCATCATATTTTTTAGTAGAGCTCAAAAATCACCCAAAATTAGCATGTTGACACAAAGTTTGGATAAGGATGTGTTGGTTAATGTCTTTACTTAAGACCTGATTGTAACAGCTGAGGCAAGTGAAAATCAGTAGGTTGCTTTATATATATAAAAAAAATTTTTTTACGTATGGTTTTTCATCAACAAATTTAAAAATAATTATGCTAACATAACATTCCCAAGTTTTTTTAAATGCAGAATATTTTTAAAGTAACAATATTCACCAAAAGTTGTGTTTTAAAAAATAGTGGCAGTCCGTTTAAAAATAGTATCACTTTTTCTGAAATTAAATTTTTTATCCAATTTTGCAAAACGTTGCAAAATTTGGATAATGGTTTATATTTTTGGCTTTAAATGAGAAAGAAATTGTAAAAAACCTCAAAATGTTTTCATTGTTGAATAAACAATATGGCATTTTGGGCTAAAGACTAATAACATGGGTCACTAATTGACGGGCATGAGCCATGTTAACCGTTGGATTAAAATTTATATTCAATAGGTACGATGGAAACATGGCAGACCCATGGGAATAAAGAATAGCTATAATAAAACAAAAACCATAAATTCTACTGTACAGAATTCATATCAAAAATTAATCAAGGTCAAGCAGATGAATTTAAGTTCTGTACTATTTAGCATCTGTATGATTCTGTGACTGCAAAAGATAAAAAAAGGTTAAAGTCGGAAGAGCTCCCTTAATGTGACTTTAGTTTCTAGGTACATAGATTTTTATTTTTTATCCATTTAACTTCTTAATTTTAAGATCCCTCTGCAACAAAATGTATTTTTTAAAAAAGAAGCTTTTAACTAATCTTCAACCACTAAATTATATAAATTTTAATGATTATCAAAACAAGAACAAAACCTCCATACAATCCTTTTATTCACCAGAAAGTTGGTTTTATCCGCAAAGTTTTTGTATTTCTTTGTTTAATTAGGGCTAAAAATTGGGTTTAGATTGCAATTTTTTTTAGTATGTATTTAAGTTTCCGTACAGAAATATTGGGTAAAATTCAAAAAGTTAAACCAATTTCGCGACTTAAGTGAAAAAATATGTTTATATGGCAGTAACATAAAACTGCGGTATCAAAAATGAACCGCCATTTTTTATTAAAGACTATACTGCTCGGTTCGGTACTGCTTGAGAGTTAAAAAATTTCTGCGTTAAAAAAATATACAAAATGTTATGTTTTAACAATAATCTTGACATTTATTAATTAAAAACCATTACATAAAGCAACCTACTAAACACTTTTTGCCTTAGATCTACATTTTTTAGCACGGTTGGAAAGAAGATGTCAATAAACACATCCTTATCAAAAACGTTACTATAAAAGCCAAATATAGCAGATTTTTAACCACTTTTACAAATATTTCTAGGGGATGCGTTTTCTTGGCAGGGGGGTATATAACAAAAAAAAAATATAATAATAATAGTATGGGTGTTTTTTATAGAGTGATACAAGTTTAAATTAGTATAAAATACAGTAATATATTTTTAGTATCAATGAAGCGGGCTTTATTGGATAGAAAATTTTATGACCTTATTGCTGCCATGTAGCCGCCACGGCTGGCGCGTACAAGAGCAATCTGGAACACCAATTTCCACAAACTTTTCGCAGCATTTGCGGCCGTATCTCGCCGATAACTCTTCGAATGTTGATTTCCAGGTGTTCAATTGTTTGTGGCTTATCAACGTAGGCAAGTAAGAGATTTTACATAACCCCAAAGAAAATAATCCAATTGGGTTAAATCACACGATCTTGGGGCCAATTAATTGGGCCATTTCGTGAAATTATTTTTGCGTCAAAAGTTTCCTTGATTAAATCAGTTGTAACGCCCGCTGTGTGGCATGCGGCTACGTCCTGTTGGAACCACATATCAGCAAGATTAATGCCAGCTAATTGAGGTACGAAAAAACTTCGAACCGTGTTCCTATACCGTTCACCATTGACAGTAACATTCTGACCATCATCGTTTTTGAAGACATATGGGCCAATGACTCCGCCAGCCCATAAAGCGCACCAAACAGTAATTTTCTGTGGATGTAATGGAGCTTGTGGATTCTCCTCACTCCAAATACGACAATTCTGTTTATTTACGTACCCCTTCAACCAAAAATGGGCTTCATCGGAAAATAAAATTTTCCATGGAAATTCAAAATCAATATCAATTTGTGCTTCAGCCCATTCGTCGAATTGGCGGCGCATACGATGATCGTTTGGCTTTAATTCCTGCACAAGTTGAATTTTAAAAGGTTTTAAGCCAAAATATTTTCGTAAAATCTTCCATAAAGTGGACGGACACAACCCCAGTTGCTGACAACGGCGACGAATTGATTGATTAGGATCTTCTTCAATGCTTTCCTGTACAGCGGCTACAGATTCTTCAGTGCGCACTGTTCGGCGTCTCACGGGATGCACATTATCAGTAACAGTAAATGTGGTCCGAAAACGATCTATTGTTCTTCGAATTAGCAGCTCTGAAGGACGATTATGTACGCCATAAAATGAACGAAGTGCACGATAAGTTTGACGAACAGAACCATTATTTTGATTAAAAATTTCCACAATTTGCACACGTTGCTCTGGTGTAAGTCAATCCATAATGAAATGTCAAAGCAAACTTAACAAAAAGCATTTATCAGCTGTTAAATGGGTGGTCAAATAAAGCAGTACTGCCAACTCAAAGTTGTAGGACTCTATAAAAAACCCTTTTATACTGACTTGAACTTCTTGATATATGATTTGATTTTTAATATGCACTCTGAGTTTGAAATTCCTTAATATGTTAATAACTATTTTATTAGCATAAATATCAAATATTTTAAGCCTTTGATACATACATATATATAATTTATATATATTCTTATAGTCTACATAGGACTACATATCATAAAATCAACACATATGAGAAAAAAAATTAAGTGTTAGTAGACTTATTGCTCCTATTATTGTCTTAATCTTTATTTTCCGTATTATCATTTAATTGTGATAGGACATCACTTCTTTTTATTTTAAATGTAATTTTCATTTTGATGATACTTTGAAAACAATAAAGTAATTTGCTTTTAAAATATTCTTCCACGAGAAAAAAATCACAATAAACCTCGTTGCGTCAGACCTGGTGGCAGGACACGTATTTTTCCATATATATTAGGGTGTCCCAAAACAATATCTTTTTTTATTTTGGCAGTTGTTCGCGGCCTTAATACTTCCACTTGAAATTAGAAACAGCCTCTGTGAAGCGCAACTCAATTGTTAAAGGTTTAGAGGTTGCGAATTCATTTTCTAATTTTCCCATACGATTTGTATGGGGAAAAATCAGTTTTGCTGGTAAATTAAATTTAGCACCACTATCTTTTTAGCAAAATGGTTGAAAAATACATTTTCCCTCAAATTTTGTCTGTTATGACATATCCAAATTTAATTTTCATCGGATTATTATTTGGTGGTTGTCAAAAACGATTAAAAAAGAAAAATATAAATACAAAGAAACTACTTGTTGTACCTTTTAATCCAAAAATATACCACAACCCTATGAATTTTTTCTTCATTGTGCATTTTAACTATCATTATCTAAAATTTAAGACCAATAATAGTAATGAAAAAAGAGTACTTTAAGAGACATTGATTTTTAATGAAATTATTCTAAGTAAAAGTATTTATTTATATAATTCGCTCTAAGAAGTGAGCCACAGACCTCCAAATAATAATCAGATAAAAATTAAATTGGGATATATTATAATAGACAAAATTTGAGGGAAAACTTTTTTTAACCATTTTGCTTAAAAGATAATAGCTCTAAGTTCAATTTACCAGCGAAACTGATTTTACCCTATACAAATCGTATAGGAAAAGTATAAAATGAATTTGCGACCTCTAAACCTTTACCAATTGAGAAGAGTTTCACAGAGGGTGTTTTTTAGGTCAACACTATTTTTTTGGGACACCCTAATATATATATTCATTTCTGCATACTATATTAAAAAATTTGGAAAAATGTTTTTTTATGTTTTTTTTACCTGCTAAAGTTTCCAATGTTTTAATGTGTTTCGTTTAGTGCTTTTATGCACTAAAAATGCTTTTTTTTTTTAAAATCATAAAAAATATATTGGTTTTAATAACAACAAAAAAAAAACTACAGCAAAAAATAGGATGCTAGAATTTTTGTCAAGAAATTCTTTTCTTAGCTCGAAGCAATTTGGCCTTAGCTCAGGTCTATCTACTGAAACTGCTTTGTTAGACTTCTAAACGTATAATCATACAGGTCGTGACAAGTTCTGTTCAAATTTATGTTCTTCGTTATTTGTGGACATCACTTAAGCCTGTTGTGGACATGGTCGACAATAAGATTTTATTAAATAACCTACATTCTGCTGGTTTTAGGGGTTTTATATTTTATTGGTTTGAATCTTATCTTAAAGATAGATAACAAAGGGTAAAAATTGGTGAAGCGTTAAGTAAATCTGTCGATCTGATTTTGTTCGCTTGGTGTTCCACAAGGTGCAGTCCTTGGACCCATTTTCTTTCTGATTTTTGTAAACTCTGGCCCTTATTATGAGCTGCGTTCGATCTTCGACTGTAGTCGAATGGCCTGATCGGACGAATTTGCATTTGGTATTATAACGTGCTTTCGACAAAGAGTAGTGCTATTGTGAATTTCGTTCATATTGTTTGTTCACGGTAGTATATTTCTATCAGGTGATCATTGTATTATTTCAACTAAATACGATTGGTTTGAAAGTTGATTGCAAAAAATAAGACAAAAAAGTTATGACTATGATGAAAATAATTTCCATAAGATTCGACGCTTCGTCAGAAGATTATTAAAGCTTGACGGAACTGGCTAGAAGTAGAAAACTGTTGAGCAATGCTTTTTTTAGCTAATCTTAAGCCACTTTGCTATTGTTCTAACTGGTGGTCCTAAGCAATTTAATTCTGGCGTGAGTTCTTCCATTACTTTTTCGCCTGAACTTTGGAACAAATATCCTTTGCAGTCAAAGTTTGCCTCTATCAATGAGACCAGTTTTTTTAACTGCGATTTGTTGCTTAGATCTGCATAAAAGTTACAAAAACAGTTCAATATTAGTTTTTAGTCTTAAAAAAAGAAAATTTAATCACAAAATACTTAAATTTTTAGCAATTTTTGCTCAGCACGCATCGCATCGAAAGCAAAATCCTATTCGACTGAAATTTCGATGAGCAACGAACATTTCGATAGGGTTGCACTGCTCATAATAAGAATTTAACTTTCGATACTCGTTGTTCGATAACCAGCGAAGATCGAACGTCGAAAGCAACTCATAATAAGGGCCTCTATTTTTGTTCAAAATTTGAAAGGCAGATTTACTGCATTTGCGGATGATCTCGGCATTTTGTACAAATCAGAGACTTCCTTCAAGTTAGTTTGCGATACTAATCATGATCTTGATATTATTAGGAAATGGTTTTCGATACACAAGCTTATAATTAGTAAAAAACTAAACTTATGTTTTACAACCTGACTTCGCAAAAACTCCCGAATATAGATGTATTTTATCACGATCCCTGTTGTAATAAATTTGAAATTTCAACTAATGAAACTTGCTTTGCTGATAATCTTTCTTGCAGCCCCAATTGTTTTGCAATTGAATCAGTACAACAGTAGAAATACTTAGGAATAGTAATCGGTAGCAAATTAAATTGACATGAGCACATGTTATCTCTTAAAGCATATCTTCGGTCAGTGGTTAGGAAATTCTATCTTCTTAGTAAAGTATGTTCTTCTAAGTTACTGAAAATGTTCTATTATTGACTTTTCCATTCAAAGTTAGCTTATGGTTAAACTTGTTGGGGCGCAGCATACAGCAATAAATTAAGTCCTTTGTTAACTTTACAAAAATATTTCATCAGGAAAATTGCGAATGTTAATAGATTAACATCTTCATTTTATTCATTCAAGTCCTTCAATATTTTGCCTATGCGCCATTTATATCATTTCAAAACTTTAAAAGTTATTTTTGATAAACATCTTAGCGCCAGCTTACCTCCTTTAAGTAACTATAGCCAAAGACTAATTAATAACCTTTTCGTTCCATATTTTCGCACAACTAGCTATCGCAACAGCTTTTCTATTGTTTCATATCGATTGTATAACAAGCTGCTTAATCACCTCAAATGTTTGAAATATAAACATACTTTTTTGAGTCAAGTAATATTGTGGCTTTTTAGTTATGATTTCTCTGAAATTAATTGCCTCCTCAATGCACTTATATAATGATACTATAAATTTTTTTCTCTTCTGTTTTGTCATTTATATTTGCTACCACTCCTATCTCTGTTTTTCTTTTCTCTTTATTTTTATATACCAAATCTCCCTTCTTTCCTTGTTGTCTTTTAACTGTCTTGAACCCACCCTGTTTTCCTTTTCCAAAACTTACTTATAAATGTGGCTATTTAACACAGTAATTAATTTTACTTCCAAATGCTACTACCTTTTCTCCATTTCTTGTCATTTGTAATAATTATTGAACATCATTTAGTTTATAAGTTTATCTTTTTAATAAATTGCTTTAATAAATTTTGATAATGTTTAAAAAATTGTTTGATTGTTCAATTAAATTAATGTATATCATAATCATAAGCTATTTTGTACTTATTGGAGAGTTGTGAATAAAAATACAAAATACTAATACAAAATGTTAATTTAAAAAAAAACTTTTTTGTTAATGAATGGATCGTAGCGCTTTGAATGCAAATACTTAATAACTTTTTGAGATCCTTTTGATTATGATAAAATATTTGGGAGTAAGTATGAAAAAAAAACAGTTTTACCACTTTTATCGAAGTGTTATACTCAATACCACCTTTATCATGACATATTCTTAAAAATCGAATATCAAATACCAAAATTATTATTTAAAGCAATTTTGGTGGCTTTTGGGGAGTGGCAGGAGAAAAATTTTCAATATCCTGAAATTCTCTCGAGATAAGCTTTCATATGAGGGGCGGACTTTTACAACTTTTTTTTTTCGACCCATTCTAATGTACACTGACGACTACAGGTAGTAAAAACAAGTGATGTTCTCAAATTTTTCATTAAAAAAGTTGAAATTTCGAGCCATTTTCTGGACAATTATAAAAGATTTCTGAGTAATTTTTGTGTATGGTTTTCCTTATCTGATGTATTAACTGTCGATTGGCAAAACACTTTTTACAATATCAAAAATTTTACTTTTTTCTATGTATAGACACGATCTCCCACTGTGCTTGCATTGGCATTTCAAAAATTTGCGTTTGAGTAATTTTAAATTTTAGTTTAAAATTAACTCTTAATTTATTAATTTTCTTACGTAAAAAGTAAAACAATTATGTACTTAATATATGCCTTTGACATAGTTGCTATACTCGTTAAGTAAAATTTTATGAGAAATATTTTGGTATAATCTTTTAATTTTCTAGAGTCCTTTTTTATGTGTTCATTAGAGCCTTTAAAAAAAAAAAATACTTAAAGACGTACCCTAAAACTTAGTCGTAGAGGGTTATAATATTTTATGAAAATATCCTTTGATGAATTTCACAGTAAATTTCTTTGAGCAAGATTCGTCTAAAGCGTGCTTTTTTTTGAAGGAAATAGTCAGTTTTGTGCTGTGAAAAAAAACCAAAATTGGTCGGTTTTTCGATAAGGATTGCAACAACAATAAATTGCCGCTAGCATAATAATTTTTTTATTTGATATGCTCCAGCAGTTATTTGCGAATATTGCAGCTCTACCCTACCAAAAAACAAGAAAATATGTGTGAACAAAACGGTAGAGGTGAAACCTTTAGATAACTAGAAATTTTTAGTACAACGAATTTTTCATAAAACATCGTTACCTAAGAATAAAACGACTCGAAAATCAAAGTTTTGACTTTCTATGCAAATATATCCACTGCTTTTAAATATATTTAATGTTTTTTTGTTCAAGTGTCCAAAAAAGAGGTTAAACAAAAACAGTTTAAACTGTAAAGTTAGGTCAGTGATCATATTTTTTTACCGTATTAAAAAAGGTCCAAAATATTACTTTTTTACTCAAAAATTACTCAAAAGTTTCTTTGTTGTAAAAAAAAAAAAAAAGAAACTAGTAAGGAATTATCTTCGACTGAATCGAAGTTAAAATACCCCCACTGCCGTATTTTAAATTATTTGAAGTCTTGAATGTTGTATTATTTGGATGATGTCACTTTTATTGGTCGTGGTTTTTATCCAAATATTTAACATTTGAAAGTCACAGTCATTTTTTTGTATTAAAGCTTTTGTGTACAACATGAAGCTCAAAGGTTTTACTATTATTATTACGTAATTTTGTATTTTAATTTCTTTTTAATTTTAAACATCGAGTGGATAGTTAATATTTGAAGTCATTAGGTTAATTTTTGCGGAATGGAAAGAGATTCTACCGTTTAGGTAAACTCACGTGAATTTTATTCGACTTTTAAAAACTTCTTACGTGCAAATTTGAAGTCACTAGATTAATTTTTGTGAGATTTAAAGAGATTTGTCGTTTTGGTAACCTCACTTTGTATGGGAGGTAGCCGTGGTTTTCATTAGATTTTTCCAAATTTAATACTGAAAGTATATATAAATTGTTTTAGCTTATGTGCACAAGTTTTAGTCATTAGATTAATTTTTGCGGTATTGAAAGAGATTTTACCTTTTTGGTAAACTGAATTTGTATGGGAGGTAGACGTGATTTTTATTCGACTTTTAAATACTTCATATTCAAAGTGTATCTTAAAGGCTAAAACTTACGTGCAAAATTTGAAGTGATTAGATTAATTTTTGTGGAATTTAAAGAGATTTTACCGTTGTGATTAAGTCACTTTGTAAAAGAGGTAGACGTAATTTCTATCTGATTATTATGTGAAAAAATTTGAAGTCATTTGATTAGTTTTTGTGGAATTTAAAGAGATTTAACCATTTTGGCTAAGTCATTTTGTATGGTAGATAGGCGTGGTTTTCATCTGATTTGGCTCATTTTCGAACTTGACGTCCATTTTTGAATAAAAAGCTTATATATTGAATTTCATTTTGATAGCTTTTAAATTACAACTGTTATCGTGATGACGTATACATACATACATATCGTATACATACCGATAATTTAGCCCATTTTTTGGCACGCAACTTCGCTTACACGATCAAAGAAGGTAGTCTTTGTCATGAAAACTAGGAAGCGATACCTACATAAACCGTATGGTACTGTTGCTATGTCATAACGTTCCCCAATCATTTGTGGACACAACTCAAACTGTTTAGGTTTCCCCGTCGCCTGTTCTCAAATTCCAAAGGTAACAAACAGTAAGTTGATCCGGTAGTTGTTTACCTTCCTAACATTTACTGTTGGAAATAAACGAGAATTTATCTACTATCTTTCTCTTAGTAATTTAAGGGAATTACCAACCCGAGTTCAACTAAAGTGCAACTCACACCGACCTCTTTCGGAAAACTAGGAAGCGTCGAAGGATTCTATGCTTCTTACATAGAACCCTCATTCAAAAACAAGGTCTGCAGAACAACGATAGATCAGGTCTCCACATCATTGATGGATGACTACCCCCGCTCTTCAAGTTTTATTGGATTGATCGTCCATCGAAAGCATATTACAATAACAATGTTATGATAGCTTAATACCAAAACCATGCTTTCTCCAAGATTTGGCACCAACAACCAAAGCTCAAGGTAAACCTTTTAATTTAACGGAAATCAGATGAATATTCAAGAGCCGTGAACTCATTTTGAGAACAATTCATGGGCCGTGCCCCATAAATTGTCCACCCAATAACCAACTAGCACCCTTTATTCCTGGCTTTACCGACCGAATAGGGAAAACAACGCGTCTGGCTTTTAGAAATATTGGCGTAGAATCTGGTTTAAATAGAGACGTGCTTGAAAAACAGTTATATTTCCAAATGAAGAAGAAAATAAATCATTAAACTTACTCATTAATGCTTTAGCAGAGAAATCTTGACTATTAGAAAATTAAATCGAGTTCACGTTAACTGTAGTATGTAAGCGACTGCTAAGCAGCTCTGCCGTTCAACTTTAACACGCGCAGTCACTCTCTACCCAATAGAGGCCTACGATCAGATCGCACGATGTAAATTTTAAGAAGCTGACTCATGCTCCATTCTCCTTCCCATCCAATTTTACATTGATGTACACTCAAAACATTTATTAGTAAAATTTCTGCGAATGATATTCGTAACTAAAATATTCGTATATTCTACAAATATTCGTACAATATGTATTAAATAATTTAAAACCAAAATCGTTCAGACTGACCTGTCGAACAACTACAGAGTATAGAGAACTGTATGATTGCAAAGTGCCTGTAGCCTACTGGTGGAGTGCGTGGCCTGTAACCTAAAGAGCCGCGGTTCAAACCCCAGTTCAGACGGAGTTTTTTTTTTTTGGTGGTTTGTCGAACAACGACAGAATGTAAAGAACTGTTTGATTGTAAAGTGGCTGATTGTAAAGTGGCGTGTCCTGTAACCTAAAGAGCCGAAGTTCAAACTACAGCTCAGTCGGAATTTTTTTTTTTTCGTTATTAGATATTATGATCATTCGTAAATGTATCAAATGTATTCGTACAATATGCATTGTTTTTTGTACGAATACGAATAAAATATTCGTAAAATGTACTAATATACGTCGATTCTACGAATAGAATTCGTAGAATGTATTTACACACAAATATTTTTGAGTGTAGCCAATGCAATCTAATGGTGTTCGGCAGAAGCTATATAGCTCTCTTCCACTCTGGATTTAGCAAAATACTTTTCGGCATCTGCCGATGAAATCTGTAGTTTTCAAAAATTTGGTTTGGCTTTGGTTTAAAATGCTCCTCCAAAGTTTCCACGATGGCCTTGTAATCCATACCTTCTGGAGTCTTTGGTAGAAGCTTGTCGCATAGAATATTGTACGTTGATGCACCCATATAATGAAGCAAAAACTGTCGCTTTTTTGTAGTGTCGCCATTGAAGAGATTGATGGCTGTCTCAAAATGTGTAACCCAACGTTTCCATGCTTTAATTTCTGAGTTAAAGGATTCAAATGTTAAAGCAGAAACTTTCATAGCTGGTGCACTTCCAGACCCTTGCGATAATGGCGCTCCTTTTTGAGGCAGTTTGTTCAGAAATCTTCTTAAATTATGTAATCTGCAAAGTTTTATACCACGTGTATCGTTTACCTTCTCGTCACCAAACTATTGTAATTTATCTATACACGGACAGGTTCGTTTAATGACTAACTTTATTGTATATTTTCACATTTGCTTTGCTTTGACATATGTAAGATATAACAGTTTATTATATTTACTTAATATTTTGAACATTTTTAGGTTTGGAAACTTTTGGCAACATTCCTTTCAAGGGGTTTTCGGCTCTAACCTCTTAGTTTTTTTTTTAGTTTTATGTATTTTGCTGTGAATACAGATACCACACTATTTTTCAGTATTTTATTGTAATTCAAATAAGCTTAAATGCTAACATACATTTTTTCAATCAACCTCTTCTGCCTTTCATCCTCTGTCACGCCCTTCCTTCAAAATTCACTTTAAACTTAAAAATAGTGTATTATTTTACAAAACTTGCTAGTTTAACCACAAAATACTTCTATTTGTAACACAAATCTCTGCTAGTGTATCAAAGCGTGGAAAAGGTCATGAAATTATCCTTCTAAAATGTTTTTAGGTAAAGCTTCAATTAAAAAACTTTTGTTGCAAGAGAATTTTTAGTGAAACAACCTCCGAAAAACACAAAATTAGCCCATAACTCCCCAGGGGGTCAGAATAGACCCCAACTTCCAATACATTTGTTCTTGGTCTTGCATCCCCTATCGTTTAAAATCATAAAATAATTTTTTCCGTCTAGCTTGTATGGGACGGTCCACTGTGCGGTGCTTTGTTTGTATATCGTCGTTGCGCGTGCAAAAACCTCGTATCCGCCGTACGTTTTCATATACTCACACGCGGTATTGCACGCCCAACGACGATATGTTTGTTTTTTAATGTCAAATTTCGTTAAATCGAGTTTCAAATCACAACGGTGGTAAAGAAGTCTCAATTCGAAAATGACTTGTATCGACATTACCTTAAATATGTCTCACCTACGTATTGGATACGGAAAACTGAGCATTCTTATGCCTCATTTCCACCAGTGACATTTACTGACTTTAATAATGACTTGATGACATATCATAATGACGCTGCTATTTAGACGGCACAAAAAAGTGACTTGCCCAGAGCTTTGTCACTACGTTTCATTATATTTTGGCAACTTTCAAATTCATAATGATTTGACCAGCAAAGTAGGCGTTTACATGAATGACAAAATTTATAATTCTCAAATACTGACAAAGTAAAGAAGTTAAAAATTATTTTATAAATGAAAGACAACAAAATAAAAGCTGTTGCTTATTTAGCATATTTATTAATTGAAGAGGACGAGGAGGAAGAAGAACGCTGGAGAAGAACGTTCCATCTTCTGACAAATACTGGCTGGGTTCACTTAAAAAAGGAAATGAGATTAAATATTGATTATGTAATGTAATCAATCAACTGTCTGATGTAATCAACTGTCGCCAGTATGAATGGAAAATCTGTTGCGATGTAAAAGTTGTTGCATTGCTAACTGGCCAAAACACCAATATTTTTTATGTGTTGAGGAAATGCAAAAAAGCAATATCACTATATTGATTTTAAGTGTGATTTTAAATGAGGCAAGTTTAGCATCGATCACGTGCCTCTGGTGAACTTCAATAATATTATCTATACTACCACCTCTCCACATTAAGCGGAATCATATTTGAAGCCATGGAGAGGCTTTATAGCAGTGGTTCAAATTTCTCGCGGCAAAGATTATATACTTTCAGAGATATTAAAGAAAATATGTCAAAATTAATCATTTGAACTTATTCACGTTAAATCTTTGTGACTTTAGTGATGAGCATGAGTAATGATTCACCAATATTAAGCTAAAATTGAATTCCGATATAAAGGCAAATACATTTGGAAAGATGCCACGCCCACATATAAATTGCATAATTTTTTTTTACAGTTATTACTGTTTAAAATTATTTAAATTTGGCTCTTTATTAAGTTATCCCTCATCCGACCCGGATAAAATTTCACCCATTTTGAAGTTGAAGACCTAGCTCATTTTGAACGCAAATAAATGAAATGTATGGTATTTGTATAAAATTTCCGTTTCTTTTAGAATATGATATCAATATTGTGGTTGATAAAACATAACGGTAAATATTTCAAAAGTAACTTAAGCGACCTTTGGGTGTAATTTCACCCAAATGCGAAAAAAGGACGAAAAGCATATTCCTTCCTGCAACAAATATATATGAAGTGAGCATAAAACTGCTTTCTACTTTTGCACAAACTGTAAATAATAAACTGTAATATATCAAAATAAATATATAAAAAAGAAAATTAATAATTTTAAGGTAATTAGGCCTACAAAATAACCATGGGTGAAATTTCACCCATTAGGGTTTTATTTGTGACTTTTTTTTGAGGGTCGGATAAGGGTTAAGGTGCTCTTTTCTTATTATGTTCAAAAGCATGATCATTTAAACGATTTTAATTGTACGGCAGTAGTCATGCCCTTAATTCCATTAAATTTTTATAAACGCTATTGTGGGACCAAATGCTATTGAGTAGCTATTTTAAACATCTACAAATTTAATATACTTTTTTGTATATATGTGGCTCAACCACTGTGCAATACAGAATTTGCAACGCCTCGTTTTTGCAGTGTGTGTGAGCTTATTTAAGCTTGTGAGTGGTTTGGTGGTGGGCGTTTGACAAAGGTAAAGAATTACAGTGAACAGCAATTTTATATATGCTGAAGTTTCATTTTCTTTCAGGAGTTTTGCGCACTTTTTTATTTTATTTTTGGGAAATAGATTTCATTGAATGTCCTTCGCGCACGCTAAACTATGCAGTTGACTTGTTTGACTGTCATGCTGAGCTGAGCTGAGCCGAACGAAGGGGCTAAATGGGTGGTGTTGAGGAATAATAATGAGGAGTGTGAACAGAAGTGAAATTGTACCCAATTCAATTATCAAAGTTTTGACGGTGAAAAATTTGCTCATAAAATGTTTGCAGAAATATTTAGCTAAATGTGCGCCAAGTGGGCGGATTCAACAAAATTTAACAACTAAACAGCAGACTTAGGAAGGCAAAAACTTTGAGAAGCTTGCCGAAAGTTTTATTAAGTCATAATATACATACATACCTATACGTTTGAAGAGGCAGGCGTTTTACAGAGTTTTAACAAAATGTTTGTCTAAATTATTGAGGCAGGTAGAAAGGTGTAATAATTTCAAATTTTTCAAATTTAACTAAGCCTCCAAGAAAGGAAAACATAAAAGTGGCATTTGAAAATTGTGCTGCGTACACAAAAAAAAAAACCGAATCTAACGTTTTCTTTGCACTTAACCTTAGCTACGTGACAGCATATTTTTTATTTTCGCTTTTTGTTTTATTTTCGCTGCGCTGCGATGCTGCCTAGGCAAAAGGATATCCAATAAAGATAAGGAAATTATCTTAATAACTTCACACGCTCGGGCTCTAGATGGGACACAGTTTGTGGGTTCAAATAAAATTATAAGAAGTTTGTAAAAATGCAAAAAAAGAAAATCGTAGAATATCTGCGAACGCTGCTGCTTAGCAATACAGATAATATGCGCTAAGTTCTTGAAGGCAGGTGTGTAGGTGAAAGCAAAAACCACAGCACAAAAAAGTCAACAGCATCAAGATATGCCAAAATAGCAGCTCAGTAAATGTTAAACCGCTTGTTTTGTTGCTTTATTCTGTGTTTTGTTTTATTTGCTCTCTCCTTCTTCTTCTTATTTTCTTACTTGCGCACAAAGCGGCAGTTCAGGTTAGCCAAGGCTAAATAAGCATTCATAGCATAGCAGGCTCAAACGGAAAATAAACAAATACACGTGTCCTTGAGCAGCTGCTGCTAAAAATTTCTACTAACCTGCTGTTCCACTTGCAATTAAGTTTTATCTCTTAAAATATCTCTTACCGGAAACTTGTAGTCAGACATTTCAGGATTTAAGCTTAAGGTAGATTCTTATATACTCACGTGGGAAAAACCTATAATTTTAAACAATATATTTTGAAGGCATTTGAATATGTATTAAAATTGGATAGCTTTTGTAATTTTCAGTTCATCGATAATACAAAAATTAATATGATTATAATTGATAGATAAACCGACAGATAATCTCCGTTTTCTCATTAGTCTCTAATCATGTCGGACGTTTCGCTCTCTATCTTAATTGATTTGCAGATCTTATAAGTTCTTTATTGGTATATATGACTTGTTGCAATTTGCAATGATTAAGATACGATGTCTTTAGTAAAACACAAATAAACAAATTTTCCGCGTAAGATGTTTCGAATAGAAATAATTGTTGAAAATCTTAGCAAGTTCTTTGCGAAGTCGATGAATTAAAAATTATAGAATAAACTTCAGTCAATAAAGTTTATATGCCACAACTTAAGGTTTTGGCAAAAATTATTGATCTTGTGAAACATTTGGTTCTCGGTAAAAAAATCACAAAATACTTAGTTAAAAAAAATATACACAGTAAGGCAGGTCATGTTGTACCAACATTTTTCTCACAGTGTCCTGCTCAGTGAAAATTGTAAAATTCATATTACTTTAAGAATTTTTCGCGAAGAAACCATATATTTTTATATTTATATATTTCATAACTTGGGTCCTCCGAATTGTTAAAAATAGATAATCACATCAAAATAAATACATATTTATGTATTTTTTTACATCGGAGAAAGTGCGAGAGATCTAAAAATTATTCCTGTATAATTTGAGAACACGATGACACTAAGAGTTTTTGAAAATTTTTTGACAATGGCTCGAAGAAATGTTTAAAATATTTCTTTAAAAATTAAATATTTTTATGAAAAAAATTAGTAAGCTCTTGATTGAGATTTAATTTTATAGTCTTAATTGTTTTAATTCATCAAAATTAATTCTTAATCAGGTTTTCATAAAGCACATTAAAAAAAAAACTGAAATCAGTAAAAATCAGTTTTTAATTTTTTTTTTATATATTTCGTTTTCAATTTGCTTTAAAAAGCAAAACCAGCATTCGAAATTTAATGCACAGCATTCGAAATTTAATGCACAGCATTTAATGAGGGTTTTATATATTTATTTATTTAAAATCATATTTCTCTTAAATCTTGGTATTTTTTCTCTTGATTCTGATCATCATTTAATTTCTCAGCATCACCCTAAAGCTATGTATTATGCGGCTGTAACAACACCGACGGTTTTGGAAATCTTGGAAATGATGAGCTTGCTATTATAACTTTTACTATATAGTAGAGTTTGCCAGTGGTCGAAATTCGATCCTTTTACTGTGACGTTTTGACTTATTCTGTGATATGCGTTCGCTTACATTCTCAGATGATCGTAGCAAATCTATTCTTATTTTCAGTTAAAATAACCACACGGTTAGAAATCTTGTACTAAAATTGAAACTTCTCTGTACTACATATAAGCCCACTCCAGCTTTGCTTTCAAATCTAGTATTTACAAAATACTAAAAAATGGTTTTAATACAGCTTGGGTTTCAAATATAGTACAAGCTTGGATTAAAAAAAAAAAAAAATAACAAACAACGCGAGATTCGATCACACGACATTGAGTTTGTAAACTCACTACTCTAACCACAGAGCTATTGGCTTATACATACAAAGCGCGATAAACAAACATATGAACCGAGTCGCCTAATATTGAGTCGCAGCATTGCCAGGCCAACTTTTTACGGGTCTTAATCCAAATTTAGTATCCACATGTACTAGAATTTAGTATTATTTGTATTAAAAACAAAAAGTAATACAGAGTTGTACTTAAATTGAAACTAAAAAGACTAAAATTTAAACCAAAAAGCTAAAATTGATGCTATAATATTTCTTTTGGTTTCATTTCTAGTACAGAAAAGTTTTAAATATGAGTTAGTATTTGAAAAGTTTCAATTTGTAACCGCAAGGTTTAAAAATATGCAGTAATATTTTAGTGGGACTAAAATTTAGTCCAAGATTTCTAACCGTGCAACAACCAACAAGTTTTCGTACAAAAATACGTTATACTGAGAAAATATACAGTTTCTAGATATCGCAATAATTTTGTTGTCATAATAATGGGATTTTTTTAACATACTATCTATCTGTAAAAAATATTACCAAAAAATCTGTTTTTTTACCGTTATTTTTCTCAACCAACGACCTTTCATGCAAAAATACATAGTATTTAGAAAAGCTTTAGTTTTCGAGATATCATAATAAGTTTGATATCGAAATATGGTGCATTTTTTTATTTATACTATTTGTAAAAAATTTCACCATCACAATATATATCCACACATGTTACATAAAAAAAATGCTTATTGTAGAGTATCCGTGAGTGATACCCAAAAATTTCTGGCAAATGTTTTTCGTTCATCTTAGCAACATCTAAAATTTACTCTGACATCATGGTCTTCCACCTGTTACAGTATAGATTTTATTTAAGAAATTTTCTTTAACCCATTTCCAACCTGTGTGATTAATCGAACGTATAATTTGTCCATTTTCAATAATTTGTTTAACTATGAAGGTAAATGATATCAGAAAAATCGTTGATATCATGTATTAATTGTATCATTGGCTATTTGAATATATTAACACCATCACCAACCTGTTTTTTCAAGGGGGGGAGGGTGTGGTTGAAAAATGCCTTGCCAATAGACCTTTCCTGTAAATAATAATAAATATAAATGTATAGTTTAAAAAAAGAAAGTAATGATGAGGTCTTCTAGCCAAAAGACAAAGCTATATTTTGCAATAAAAAAATCAAGACCTTGTAATACCTGGATGCCATAGGTATGAGTCAAAGTTAGTGTTCGATTAATCGAACGTTTTCGTTTATTCCCCCAGTAGTTCCATGTTGAAACTTGCACCCACTACTTGGTATGAGAATTCATATACCCCCAGTGGTAGGGGCATGCCCCTCGCCTCTTATCTTGTACGTCCTTTAAACACATCGATGTCATTGGGCCGTACCTGTAAAGGTGTGAGAAATGGCATGTCCAAAGGGATATGCTGCCACCAGCCGAACTACAGGGCCATACCATAAAATCCCACACAAATACGATATGTCAAATTTTACCAGCAATCGACAGTAATTATTTCTAATGTGATACGCCCTTTAATGATATCGTTGGAAAGGTTTTCAGTGCTCGCATTGATTCCTATTCAGAATTGCTTAAATTGATATATGTATATTAAAACTAAAATAATAATTATAAAATAAACACCTACTGAAAAAAAATTGCAAAAAATTAAAAAAAAAACGTAATGAAGTTATTTGAATTTTGAAAGTTTTTGTGTGAACATAATATAATAAAATATCAAAAATTTGCATAAAAAAAAGCGTTATATTTAATCTGATTGCAAACATTTACAATTCTTTGATGTAGATTGGAAAACCTTTTTTAGGATTATAATTTTTGATAGTTAATATTTTTGCAACCATTACACCAGCCAATATTTTTAGAAAAAACTCGATTTTTAGAAATTATTTCAAACCATTCCAGTTCACGGATGGCTATCGCTAAGGTCGAAATATTTGGAGAATCATCATAACATAAACTAAGGATTATTTTGAGCATTTGTGCGGAAGAAATTTTTTTTTTATATGGAGCCTGAGGCGCCTAAATATTTATATACGTGTTTCTTTGTGTATGTATGGTTCATTTTTCTTGTTTTCGATATGTATATTTAAACTGTACATACATGCACACACATGAACGTAAATCACAATACTAACAGCCGGATTAAGTAATTTACAATGTTTCTCTTGGTATGTGCCTGCATGTATATGCGTGGGTAGCACGGCACGTTGTTCTTTTTTATTACAATGAATGTGTGCATGTATTTGTCGTATTTATTTATGAGGTATGTGTTCAGGAATTTCAAAAACCTTTAAGAAAGCTGTCAATTTGGCAAGCTAAGTAATTATGACCACCCCATCTTACACAAAAACAAAATATCTAATCGTAGTAAAAAGCTAGACTGGGTATCACATGTGTGAAGAAAACAAGTAAGACTTAGAAAAAGAAATTGAAAGGAAGTAAAAAAACGATAAAAATTGGAAAACTAAATGATAAAGTAACGTTTTAGAAAAGAAAAAAAAAATTAATAGTAAACTAATAGTGTCAGTAATGTAAGTGATATGTTAGTGATACTGATAATGATAAATATAACTACCGACTTAATCAAAAACAACATTTATTCTGTTTAGTTAAAATCAGTAGAAATAATTTTATCATTCCTCTACTTGCATTTTCAGTTGCTTCTGCTGCTCTGTAACATTGACTGTTTAAAATCGAAGTTTCTCACACGAAATAATTCTCCTCACACACAATCACATTTTGTACACATTACTTAAAACTCACTCAACAACATTTTTAAGCGTATTAAATGCTTTGCAGCAATCTGTTTTTAGCGTGCTTGCAAAAACAACATGGAAGAAAAAACACTCTGACTTCCGTTAATTGAGAAAAAATAAACAACATTTTTACCATGTTGATATTATTTCGTTTAATAAATAGGCTTAATTTTAATGCTGTCTGAAAATTTTCTTCCGTATAGTAATTAAAGTTAAATGTTTAAAGAAAAAATTGTTTCATAAAGTTACGTTAATTTTTTTAAAGAGCTTAATGTTTAATAAACCTATGTAGATAATTTTAATCATAACCAGTAACAGAGAATATTCACACGCTATAAATGCTTATAAGGTTAAAAATATGGGCCAAATAGAGATTTCTAAAAGCTTAAAATAGATGAAATAGAAAAAGAATTAACTTAAAAAGTAAACAATAACAGGAAAGTTGAAATTTCCCACCATTTCCAGTTTTAATTCAAAAATTATCAACAGAAATTCCATTTGAAGTTCAGAAAAGTTGTGTGAAACTAATAAATTTAATTTGATAGTCAAAAACGATCAAATGAAATTTAGAATAGAAAAAGCTCAATAATAATTCATTTATAAGGTAAGTTTAAATTTATGCATATAAATTTCTTTCTTCCATATTTTAATGCATCTTTTTTATATTACAAATTTTAAAAGACATTTTCTGAATTTCCAATAGAATTTTTGAATTCGGTTGGTCTTTTCTTAATTTTAAATGAAGTTATGAATTTTTATTGATTTTTTTAACCTTCCTATTATTTATTTTTAATTTCAAATTAATTCTGTGAATTTCATTGATTTCTCTGAATTTTCAATGGAATTTCTTAATTTCAATACATACATTTTGAATTATAAATGGAATTGCTGCATTTCATCAGTTTTCTTTTTCTGAACTTTCACTGATCTTTAAATAAATTTAAGCACCAAATAATACTGCAGGAACAAAGAATTTTTTTTAATTTTTGCAATAAATTAAATAATTGAAAAAAATCTTCCATACAAATCTCGACCATAAATATTTTAACATTTTATTACTTTGGCTTAAAAAGTAGCAAGTTTTTTTTGCGTTTTGCTAAACAGAGATTCTCTTGCAGAAAATCGTTAAATTTTGTCTGGCGACATAAACGAAGCAGTCAGTTACGCCAACTTTATGGACTATGATGACCAACAGAATCAACTCACAGCAGCTGGGAAAACATTTTTAGTGCATAGTTTTAGGATATCACAGAATATAAAGATTGTATAGAAAAAGCAAAATACAACAAAATGTCATAAAAAAATTTTGGACAAAATGCTTGTTGTCCCGCAGTACAACAACTACTAACAAAAATACTACAACTATATAAACATAAATATACACACATGAACTAACACAAACAGATACACCCACACACACACATCCGCTTACATCAACGCATATACATGAGTTAGTAAGTCAACCGCACTACAACTTTTACACAAATAAAATGTAGTAGATTTGCTTTTACAGCCACAGTGATTGGTATTTGTGTGTGTGTGTGTGTATGTGTGTGTCAACCGAGAGTGTTTGTGTTCAACCAGTGTTGTCTATTTTATTTTATTGTTAAGCAAAAAAACTTTTCTGAAACCTTTTATTTTTATATTGTTTTTATTTCCTTTCATTTATATTTTTATAATTTTTTTTCATTATTTTTTTGTTTTCATTTCAGTGTTACTCTTAACCACAAGCAATAAAATGTTATGATTAAAAAAAAAAAAATAAAAGCATAAATTAAAAATAAAAAAAGTGCTGTTGTACTTTTATTGTGCGGACACTGCGTTGCCTTCGAATGTTTCTGATCTGTTGTGTTGGTTTCATTGCTGATGAGTTTTTTTTTAGTTTGTGGTGTGTGGAGTGGGTTAAAAAAAGAATCAAAAAAGGATAATTGACTCGAGATCAGCACAATTTGTAATAAAATTTACTAAAATTTTGCAACTTTAGTCGCAGTTGTAAAAATTAGATTTTTTTTTATTGAATGCTTTTAACAGTGCGGACAATAAACTTATAAAAAATATTTGTAAAACAAAAACAGAAATAGAGTTCATTAAGCTTGAGTTTATTGTTCATTGGTTTCTTTTGAATTTTAAACACTGCATTTGAAGTTAAAATGAGAAAAAGCGATGAGAATGGAGGAAAATATTAGAAGACTGGTGGAACATTTTAAAAAAATTATTTATATGCACTTATCTCAATGACCTAGAAGGTGGTTCACATAGACATAATATTCTGAGTAAGCTTAAAAAAAGTTACTTCAAGGTTAAATATAATGATAGTTTCAGTCATTGCATATCCTTTAACTCCCTAAAGAATCCTTATTTTAAAAATAGACCTTCGCGAAAGTTAATGGAAACAGTTTCATAATATTCAAAATATTCATAATGGTTTCTTTCCGGTAACACAGGCAATATTGTGGGTTGGCTAAGACAATATATAAATTAAATTATTTGGGAAATTTAAGAAATTTTTCACCCCTTTCTACTAAGTTCTTCGTATGTATGGAAAGTATAATGTGCCGAAACTTATTGATAAGATGATGAATATTTGTAGATAGTAAATGTTGCTGTATGCATTAGTAACGGAGTAATTGCATGTATGACAGAGACTACAAATGGCTATTTCGGCTCATGAATTATTTTTCTTTAAACTCACAGGTCTTTGGCTAAATCTTCTTTTTTATTTAAAGTTGTCCTATAAGATGACATATCTTATATAAATTATAACACTTCCTTAATTAAAATCGTGAGTTCGATATAAGCTCTATGGATCTAATCATAAGTTTTATGACTGGTTTGAATTAAAATTTCGATGTACTCATTTCTAGGCTCTAGAGCTTGGTTCCTGTTCAACAAATTAGTTTTAGGCACTTGCTACACATGCAATATTTATTGTGATATTTGGATTGCGATCCGAGATCTAGATTTCAAAATAGTTAAATATTTTACAATTTTGGATCACAATCCATCAATATTGTATGCTAAACGTTTAATAAAAATAGCGATACTGAATCGTGTTCAATATATGAGCTCCGAGCACAAGTGGTAAGTCCATTTTTATTTATTTTGAGATATTTAGATGTTTGCAAATATCCTTATATATAATTCAAGGAATCAATTAAAGCTTTTGTTCGAAATTAGATAATAAGCAAATAATAAGCTATTCATACATCTACAATAAAATAAATTTATTTCCAAAAATGGTCAAGAAAATGGCTTACTTGTGCAAGGGCTTGGACCTACGTAGATTGTGCTCCGAATTTTTTAAAAATATTAGCTTTTTAGCTTGTTTTCGATTATGGAAAGTTTTTTTCATAAATTTTTGAATTTTCATTGTTTTTATTTGCTTTTTTAATCAACATTAAGTGGGTCTCCAGCAAAAAGTTGCTTAAAAATGCACAAAAATGCATTTCGGGGGAGGCCAAAATTGGCTCAGTTCAAAAAAAAGTACACCAATCGAAAAGATTTCTTATATAACGATAGTACTTGACATCAGTAACAAAAGCCCAGGTAGCTTTTTGCGCTACTACATCAAATATTATCTTACAGTGTTTTTAAATTTGACTTTTTTGGTCAAAAATGGAATTAAATAATATGAAAAATTATATGGTAAACTTAATTCAGGGTGGTTCTTGTCTACGGAAGCCTTAAACACTTAAACCCCTAGCTAATTCCAGTATGGGTCAATTTGACCCTCTTTTTTAGAAAATACCTTATAAATCAACTCTGGAGGGCGATCAAAGGTTAAAACTTTCCAAAAAACATTCTTCAGAAAATTTCACTATTGGTCACGGAAGACAAGTAACCTCTACGAGTTAAAGGTTTTACATAAAAAACGGACCGAAAAGATAAAACATTTATTTTTAAGCAACTATTGCATCGTGCGATAATAAAATCTTCATTTAGTAATAAATTTGTAGTATTATAACGGTCCGGCGTAATGGTATAAAGCTATAATTATATTCGTAATACTTTATAAGTTATAGTAGCAAATTACGTAAGTTGTATTAAGGTGGCTTAGCGTAGAAATGCAATGAAGAAGGAATTGAGTAATTTTATTAAAATTGTGAAAGTGAAAGTGTCGTGGTTTTTTTTTCGAAAAATTTTATTTTCAATGGAGTTCTGCGGAAACTTAAGGACATTTTGTTGAATCTGTGGTCATTTCACACCATCCCGAAGCAGTCAAGGTCATTCCAGTCAGGAACTGATTATAGAGTATGAAAACTACAATGATCAAAAATTTATATCCGATGTCCCATGGGTGCCACAAACAGTTTGCAAGAGATGCTACTGTCAAAAATTTCGGTTTAAATTTAAAGCCTTGAAGGTTTCTATATTTATCCAAACTCAAATAGGTTTTGGAATTAAGCCTTGCAGTTTAGAATAGTACATAGGAAATTTTATGTACATCTTTAAACCCTACAGTTTGATCTTTAAGCAATTGGGTTTATTTTTAAAACTCAAGAGGTTTAGGATTTTGATTTAGTTGAAACCCTAAAGTTTGATTTTTAGACAATTGGGTTTTGTATTAAAACTCAGGAGGTTTTGAATTTAAGC
Organism: Dichetophora obliterata; assembly: GCA_963920525.1. Lineage (NCBI taxonomy): Eukaryota > Metazoa > Arthropoda > Insecta > Diptera > Sciomyzidae > Dichetophora > Dichetophora obliterata. The sequence continues at coordinate 61,831,273 of OY986435.1, read as the reverse complement.
CCATTGGCTTTTTTCAAACCCAAAAGCTTATTTACACAACCACTGATTTTAAATTTAAAACTCTGTGGTTTGATTTTTAAACCCTAAAGTTTGATTTTTAAGAAATTGGGGTTATTATTAAAACTCAAGAGGTTTTGAATTCAAACCTATTGGTTTCTTTTTTTAAACCTAAAAGTATATAAAAAAAACCACAGAGTTTACATTTGAAATCCTGTCAGTTTGATTTTTAAACCCTCACGTTTGGTTTTCCTGAGCTTTCATTTTTAACTCTAAGGGCCAATTTTTCAGTGCGATCTAGAACTCTAGTCAAATTAAACTGAGATAACTCACCAAAGTGGACGTTTAAAATCAGTTTAATTAGATATTTTAGCATTCATTGAAGTTAAATTGACTTAAATTATCATGAAATGTGTTTATTTTTTCCCTAAACCGAGTTTAAGCGTCCAATTTTGGTGAGCTAATCTCAGATTTATTTGACTAGACTTTGGCCCTAAGAGTTTCGTTCTTAAACCAAAAGCTTTCCGATGAAAAAATATCCGATGAAAAAAACAATTAGAACAATGTATTATTAATTTTTATTTTTTCATGAAATATAAAGTATAAGTTTAAATAATAAATTAAATACATAAATACATAGCGTCTTATTTTATTATTGTTGTTATACAATAAATTCAGAATTAAATACTTTTACGGAATTGTAAGAAGTTCTTTTCAAAAGTAAATTAAGTGTAATATATGTTGTAATATATGAAATATGTTTTTAAGTCCTGAATATGTTAAAAATGTTTGAGTACATTTCAGTGATGCGATACAATCCAACTTTAATCTTTTAGAACTTTGTAGGCTATGAACATATTTTAAATGCTTTATAATAAAATTTAAGTGTTTAAATTTCCGCATACACATAAAAAAATGCAGTATCCATTTTAAAATGTTTATTATTTGTTTGAATGTAACAATAATTTTTGTTTGTATGCTTGTTTGTAAATTGTATGAATGTAAACAAATTAGTAAAATTTGGCGAATTAGAAAAATTTGTACTTAAGAAATTTTGAATTGCTTACCATATCTGAAAAACTCTTGGAAGTTTTGAAATTTATAAAAAAAGTGCTTCAAAAAAGTTTAGGAAAAAGCTTAAATTTCCCATATACCTAATGTTAAAAATTTGGAAGAATTTAAAATAAATATCGAAATCTTAGTTAAAATTGTAATGACCCGGTATCGGTATTTACTTACTGTCTACAGAAATAAAATACTGTCTTTTTGATGACTTTAAAACTTCTATAGCAATAATAGTAGGCTCGGGTTGCTTCAAAGTTGCTTTTTATTTTCAATCACGCTCGCTGAAGTTTTGTCGTCTTAGATTCTAATCAAGTATACATATTTTATTTACATAACTAATAACTAATGCTTAACTGAGAGGATAAGAGTTGCCATGCTTTTTAATACATAACAATTCCTTATCCTTTAAGAATTCAACAATATCTTATAGTCTAATAAAGTATTATATTTTATATTTTTATTGATCAAAACATATCTTAGAATTCTATTAGGTTGATATAAATTGTCATACTCATAAGTTTAACTTTTAATCTTATTTATCAATAGAATATTTATCAAATTCATCTTTAATTTTCTTAGCTCTACTTCTTGTTATTATTTGAGCTTCATCATTTGAACCTAATCTTTTTCTTTGTTTATTTCTGGAATACGTAATAGGTGCAAATTTTACGTATCGTACATTTGTTTTTCTTAATTGATTTATATGAACATGTTTTTGATGACCATTCACTACTGCTTAATATCTTACGTTACTAAGCTTTTTAAGTACTTTTCCTGGTAACCATTTAACATAATTTGAGAGTACATTTCTATACAACACATTTTCAGTTTCCTTAAATATCTTTTTATTATCAAATTTTTCCATTATCTTAACTTCTCTTGGCTTGTAATTGTTTTCTTTCTTATTTTCAATTCTTTCCTCAACCTTTTTATTTCGAAAAACATCCAAAAGTGTTCGAGGCTTAAAATTAAATATTAGCTGTGCAGGTGCAATATTTGTTACTGTGGATGGAGTTTTTCTATACATAAGTAAAAAATTATTCAGTTTAAGTTCCCAAGTTAAATGCTTTGTTTTTGGATCGATTAAACCCTGTTTTACAGTCTGTACTGCCCGTTCAGCACTGCCGTTAGATTGCGGGTGATACGACGGTGATTTTAATACTTCAATTCCGTTTGATTCGCAAAATTTTTGAAAAATTCTAGAGTTGAAAGGGGGTCCATTGTCGCTAACCAGCGTTTTAGGTAATCCTAACATTTTGTGGCGACCGTAGCCTAGTGGGTAGAGTGCGTGGCCGCTAAGCTAAGGAACCGCGTTAGCCCGGGTTCAATTCCAGCTCAGACAGAAAGTTTTTTCAATTGAATTAATTTTTCTGTTCGGTCGTCACCTCTCTGCAGACAATGGCAAACCTCAGAGAGTAAAAATTGCCATGTAAAGCTTCTTGAGAACATAAGCCGTTCGGAGTCGGCGTAAAACACGTAGGTCCAGTTCTCGGTCATTTGTGATCAAACATTTAATAACACGCACAACACAATTGATCAATTGATCAATAGAAGCTAGGTCAAAGCCCTTCCAAGGGCTGAAATGGCCAGTTTATTTTTTATTTTTTAACATTGTGAAAACTGTTCTTAAAACATCACACAAGCTTTTTGCATCTGTTTTCTTCATAGGTATAGCCTCAATCCATTTAGAGAAAACGTCAAAAACAACTAATATGGTTACATTTTCAATTTTACAGAAATCAATATGTATTCCTTCCATTGGATATTGAGTTGTTTTCCACGAAGTAAAGATAGGCTTTGACGAGTTTTGCACTGATTTGCATGCTATGTACTCTTTTATATAAGTCTCAATATCTATGTCCATACAAGGCCACCACACATAAGAACGCGCCAAAGCTTTCATTCGCACGATTCCCACATGGCTATCGTGCAGTAACTCCAAAACTCTTTCTATTAAACAAAATGGAATGACTACTCTATCTCCATAAAACAAACAGCCATCTTCGGCACCTAAGGAATATCTATTGTTATAATATTGTTTCAAATCCACTTGTATTTTATCCGGCCAACCTTGCCCACAAACTATTTTGTACACAACACTTAAAACTCTGTCATTCTTAGTTTCTCGTCTCACATCTTCTAAATTTAATGGCAAATCATTTAATGTTACATTATTTATACTGACTTCTTCTACATCAGTAGGAACCTGCAGTGGTAATCGAGATAACAAATCTGCGTGTCCCATCTCAGACCCTTTTTTATAATGAATTCGAAAATTATACATTGATAAAAAAATTGACCATCGCTGTAGCCCGTTTGCAGCTACACCAGGAATATCCTTCTTGCTTCCAAAAATCGCACGAAGCGGTTGATGATCACTATAAATAGTAAAAGGTAATCCATAAACATACTTATGAAATTTCTTAACTGCAAATACTATTGCCAACGCTTCCTTATGGAGTTGGGAATAATTCTTTTCTGCATCAGAAAGTGTACTGGATACAAACATCACTGGTTTTTCTTCTCCATCAACAATTTGTGATAACACACCTCCTACTCCATATGGACTTGCATCACAAGAAATTATAATTTGTTTGGAGGGGTCATAATGAGTGAGGATATTTATATTGGTAATTAATTTTTTACTTTTCTGAAAACATACGCCATGCTCGAAATTCCACTCCCACGCTACATTTTTACCATTTAAACGATACAAGCATGCCAACTGACTCGATAAATTTGCTATACATTTCTGATAAAAATTTATCATTCCCAAATAAAATGCTAATTGCGATTTATTTTGGGGTTCAGGAGCTTTCAATACTGCAATTTTCTCTTGACTAGGCCTAACGCCTTGTTCATTAATTTTGTACCCTAAATAAAGCCATTCTTCAACAAGAAAAATATATTTCTCTTCATTTACCCTGACATTAAACTCTTTTAAACGATCTAAAACATGCAATAAATTTTTCTCACATTCTTCTCTATCGACACCTCCAATCAATATGTCATCAAAATACAGATGTACTTTGTCTAAGCCTCTGAGAATTTCGCACATAATGCCATTAAAAATCTGTGGAGCCGTTTTAAGGCCAAAAATCAATCTTGTATATTGAAAAAGTCTAATATGTGAATTAATAGTTAGAAGTTCTCGAGATCGCTCTGTAACTTCAACTTGAAGATACGCGCCCATAAGATCAAGCTTACAAAATACCTTCCAACCTGCCATACCTGAAAAAATGTCATCTATTCTAGGAATTGGAATGTGTTCACTTTCCACATATTTATTAACTGTACGCTTACAGTTTACGCATAACCTAATTGATCCATTACCTTTGTTCACCACTACAACAGAACTTGCCCACTTGCTTCTAGTAACTGGCATCAATACTCCTTCACTGCACAGTCGTTTAATCTCATCTTCAACTTTGGCTCTTAAACCATAAGGCACCACACTCGGCTTACAGAAAATTGGACATGCATCCTCCTTCATTACAATTTCTGCTTTATAACATTTTATCACACTATTATTTGAATTACGAAAAACTTAACAATATTTTGATTTAAAATCTAACAACCACTTTTTAATGAATAACAAACCTTTTCTGTTTCACGAAATTCAAAACAATTACGCCACAAGGGAAACAAAATATCAAGCCAGTTTCTGCCAAGTAATGGTGTAAAATTATCACACGTTTTCAAAACTGTTAAGTCACAAGTATAAACTTGCTCGCCAACAAAAATATGCACTTTAATTTTTCCTAAGGTATTAACATATTCGCCAGATATTAGTTTCATTCGTCTTAAATCTTTAACAAGTTCATAATTTCTAAAAAATTCTCTATAATAATGCTCATTCATAATTGTTTTGCATGCGCCAGTGTCAACTTCAAATTCTATTATTTTATTGTCAATGTTTAATTTGATTTTATGCGACTCCGCTCTAAAAGTTTTGCAATTATTAATATATCCACATCGATAATACCCGTTACTGCTCTCACTATCGCTTGCTTCCACGTTGTTGACTTTGAAACTCTCTCGTTTTCTACAAAATTTTTAATGTGTCCCGGTAACCCACATGCATAACACACTACTCCACGTTGCTGTTGTTGGTTGCTCCGCCGATCTCTAAAACTTTTCGAAAATCTTCGACGGTTCTCACGGTTATCGCTTCTTGGCTGACTCGATGGTGTTCGAAAATGTCTTCTCCTCGACACCTGTTGCTCTTCTCTAACTGCACAAATGCTGTTCTCGCTGTGCTTTATCATAATTAAACTGTTATTTGTCATTTCCATTTGCTTTATCAAATTTTCTTAATTCTGCATCGTTCAAGAGAAGATTTTGAATCCGCTCATCTTTGATTCCACAAACAAATTGTATCAACAAAGCTTTGTCTTTGAAAAGCCCAAATAACGCAGTTCTGAGACATGTACTTCAACTCTACAATGTAGTCTTGTAGCAGCTCATTATGATGTTGTAATCGCTTAAAGAATTTAAAACATTCTGCTGTGACATTTTTCTTTGGGGCAAAATGTACAATCAAGCTTTCGATTATGTCTTCAAACTTTACACTCGAATCTGTTTCTTTTTTGGAGCAATTAACGACACTAGAACTTTATATTGTATAAGTCTGAACCACCCAAGCTCACCAGGAACGATATTTTTGAGCAATTATCCTCAATCTTGTTCAAAGACAGAAGATGATTTAACCTTCGTGCATATAACGCAAAGTCATCACCTAGTGTATAAAACTCAATAGATCCAACAAACACTTTCGTTTCAGTCATTGCTTATTCTTATTTCCGTTTATATTCTTATATAATCGGTTAAAAAAAAACTTTTACGTCAATAATAACTTGTGTTCTTTTATTATTTTCAAACTTGAAAGTAATAAAGTATTTAAATGCACCACGTAGAACTCTTTTACTGTACTCGTCGGTTGAAGGTTCGGCTTAGACTAATTTATTTAAAAACTGTAAAACTTAAATACGGCTTAGATTCTAATCAAGTATACATATTTTACTTACATAACTAGTAACTAATGCTTAACTGAGAGGATAAGAGTTGCCATGCTTTTTAATACATAACAGGCACGAACGAGCACGAAGACCATTTGCACGGGCACGCACGAACACGAAATTTATTTTTCGTACTTGAACGAAAACGCACGAACTCGCAAGAAAAAGCACAAAAAACGAAAAAAAAAACGCACGAAAAAGCATGATTTAAAAATTTGCAAAGTTGTCCGAAACATTGTCCCAAAAAAGCGAACTGTTTATATGTTTTCTCAAGCAAAACTGCAAAATATAAATTAAAATGTTAATTGATTTTTTCTCAAAACACATTTTCGCGAAGGACTTTTATGTTGCAATTTAGTAGAGAATTTACGGTATTGTAACAAATCTCCGAATTAAAATGATTCTTCAGCCACAAATTTCTTAAGTTCAACATATTTATAAACTTTCTCACGCACGTTGAACACTTTCACAAATCTGCCACACAGATCAATTATGAATATTTTCTTTAAAATCACGGTTCACAACAAAGTTATTATTTTTAACTTTTTTTTATAATCTTTTTAAATCAAAACAACCGAGCGGCAGAAACAATTGCAATCGAATGACCAGCAAATCAATTAAAACCAACTGTTTAGCTTGTCCGAACATGTACGAATTGAAAAGTAATGAACTCAAAAAGTTTTGAATTCAAATAAATTAAGTAAGAACAACAACAATTACAATGCCACACAGCTCAGCATGCATAGCTGTGTCGCTAAAGGATTTATAAACTTTTTGGGTTTACTTTTGAAACCCTACAGTTTTTCGAGATTTTTAAAAAGAAACTTGTAGTTTACATTTTAAACCTTCTGCATTTAAATACCCCAGTATATACATTAATAAACTTTTTGGGTTTAATTTTTAAACCCTACAGTTTTTAAAATTTTTTAAAATAAATTCAAGGTTTAAATTTTTAACCTTCTGCGTTAAAATACCTCAGTATATACATTAATAAACTTTTTGGGTTTAATTTTTAAACCCTACAGTTTTTCACATTTTTAAAAATAAACTCTAAGTTTAAATTTAAAACTTTATGTGCTTAAATAACCCAATACATATATTTATAAACTTTTTGGGTTTGCTTTCTTAACCCAAAAGTTTGAAATATTGAAATCTGTAAGTAGTAAACTTTGAGAAGTTTTAAAAAAAAACTTTGAAGTTTAAAAAAGTAGTTATAAACCCAAAAATGGTTTTAAAAGTTTGAAATTTAAACTGATATTTTTGACAGTGTATTACTTGTTTGAACGGTTACACCACAAACGCAGATCGATGCCGAAAAAAGACCATGACACTTTCACTTTCACAATTTTCGACGAAGAATTCAAGCATTCTTAAAGTCATATTCCACACTTTCCTTCTGGAGGAAAAAGAATGATTATACTTTCTAAAGAAAACATATAATTTTCTAACAAATAATTCATAATAAAAAGAAGACATTTAGGTTTTGTATTAACTGTTTTTAAAATATTAAGAACTCTCCTAGGCAACACCGAAATATCTGCACCGGTGTCGACGAGATATATAAGGCGGTTGTTGGAATCAATAATTTGTAGGTGTGATGTAAATGGACCCTCAGAGGTGCCCACTAAAATAACTGAAGGTCGTTGTTATTAGTGATGTTGAAACTACAGGGTTGGCGACATTTTTGGGCTTTATTGACAAAGCGAGCATGATATTAACACCATTTATTTTCGACGTTAGCAACATAATTATGTTTAACATTACTCTTAATGCTGTCAATTTTTTAGAATGGGGCTGAATATCTGCTCTCAGCTCGTTGAAGTGTCGTCTCATCCAAGTGAACAAGTACATACTTGTAACGTACCGCATCGGTGCGAACTTGTGCAATCTTAAGGGCAGCTTCCACCTGTGCGAACCTCAGAAAACATTTATTCTTCCAGAAAGGGGGCAGTTTGACTGCACACGCAGCCTCTATTCGTCTAATGGCACTGCCTTCGTACGTTGACCTGACCGCTGGCACACTAGATGCAGCATCGACGAAATGTGCATCGTTGCTTGGTGGGTTTTGTGTTCCTTCGCTATTGTTAAACATTTGATATGATATGTTGATCACATCTGGGTCACCAGATTGTGGCGTATGCTGTAAGTGTAAGTTCCGTGTTTAGAAAATAGAAATTACGAGAACTAGAGGCGCTGCAGTTCAATTTAACAAACTGTCTTTAATGAATTATTAAAGTTATGTTACAATAGATAAAAAGAAAAACTAATAGCCAAAATAAATACAATTTCTGCGTATTTTTTTTTAATAAGATCAAAGAACCAAGGCATGCAAACAAGGTTTATACAAACAAGGTTTGGTCTTTGACCTGAAAGGAAAGTGATCGATTATTTAGAGGAATTGATTGGAACCATACGTGAATTATTGATTAGGCAAAACAAGCGTGAAAGACAATTTGAATTGCTTTTAACCAAGGTTAGTGTTATGCTTTAACCTCGGCAAGCATTTCTTGCTCTTAGTTGTTCCTGTCCTTTAATTCCACATTTTCCAAAATTTAGTTGTGAATTTTTTAGTTTTCCATAATTCGTAAATGTAGGAAAGAACAAAGGAAATGTAAAGAACATGCCCCAGCCTGGATTCGAACCAGGGACCTCTGGGTTGATAGTTCAGCGCTCTCTCCATTAGACTACAAAGACCGACAAAGTTATTAAAACAATTCAATCAAACGCTTGAAAAGTATCTCTAGAAATTGACAGAAACAATCAGCTGTTTTTTTTTGGCAGCGCAGCGCATTAGTTGCAATAGGCGCAAGGGTAGAAATATTTATTTTTTAAAAAAATCTCCTTTTCGGATAGCCGGTTTTATAAATGTCGGTTTTTCTCCGAAACTAAAAACTGAAAAAATCACCGGTTTATAAGAAAATATTTTTTTGCATCTTTAACGAGTGACTGTTTTGTAGACGTTGGCGCAAGTTTGAAGTGCCACCTCCTATTTTCAACTTTTTTATGCAGAGGTTACCTTCTGCCAAACCATTCTCAACTTTTTTAAAATATCGCCATACTTTACTCTTCATTTGCGTTTAAAATTTCTTATTTTCTTCTATTTTTTGCAAATTGGCAATGTTCATTTATCATCGCCGCCTTTTATTCAGGGTTGCTGGTTGATTAATTCTCGTTGTCGGTTTTTGACATTTTCCACCGGTGTTACGGCATTTTCCTTCTAAAAAAACACTGAAAAAACACCAGTTAAAAAAAAACCGAACCGATCACTTTTAAAGTTTTTTGCCATCCTTAATATTTTCGAAAATGTATTATTTATATTATATACATAAGATCGTTGGTGCTCCTGTTTGTGATTGCATCACTTTTGAACGACTTTACTGATAAGATAATTGTTCCTATTCGATAGGCGGTACTGTTGTCAAGTTAACTAATATTTTCACAACGTGGCATCACCCATATTTATGGATGACAGGAAAAAACAGAACAAAGTCTAACAGGTCATCTAGTACATGAGATCTTATTTAGTATAAATCTATCTATACAATATAAATGTAATCTTATTTTAGTTTTAAAATAGCAGCGTTTTTACCAACATCCAAATCCGATTTCAATACAAACATTGTAAGTGTTATTGTAAGTGATCATAAAGAAAAAGAAAATTTGTAATTAAAACCTAAAGTTAGGTATTATTTTATTTCGCTATAATCATGCTTTTTTTGAGAAAAGTATGAATAGTTGCTTTATTGGGCCGTTTATATATCCAACGTTTTCTTTTAAGCGGTTGAAACGTTAATTTTTGATATAAATTTAAAATAAAACATTGCCGAAAATTATTACAGGTATTTATTTCCACAAGATGTTTACAAAATGTGCGCTAAAAAGTAATAGCTGCTCAGAACATAAATATGTATATATATTGAATAACGTTTATTTTCGTTTGTTTTCCCACAATCTTCATAAATCTAAAAACACTCCTAATCTTTATACATCTCAACTTCCCGTTCCACTCAGTCACTTTGATGGTACAGACTATTTATAAATAATACTCTCCTCCTTGCAACCTAAATATATCCTCAATGTTGTCTGTCTTAACCTTAAACTTAACTTGAACATCTTGAAGGTGAGTGGCAGGATGTTGCTTAGACACCACTTTAAATGTTTATTAAATAAATTATTGATATAATTTTTTTTTCTTAAGTTTTTTCTCCCATTTTAAATTATTAAGACAATGCTTACAAGTTTATGTATACATACATATACTTAGAAGTATATAAGTAAATCTTAATTGAGTATCAAAGATATAATCTTGATATTTGCAGCATAATAAACTTGCATAGAAATAAGATGAATAAATCCACCGGCAACAACAACAACAACTTTTGCCTGAAACAATGAGCTGAAACCTAGAGAAAAATTTTTCAAGCATAACAGCCGCAGACAGAATTCTGTGTTGCTTCATTTAACAATCTAATTTTTTTTTTGCCCTATTCTTGGAGCTTACCATGTTTGCACCCATTTCCTTTTTTTCTTTTTGTTATTTTTTCTTCCTAGCACTCATATTTTTTACTTTTTTCGCTTTTCCTTTTAACTTATAAGCAGCAATTTTCACAATGTTAGCTCTTCATATAAAACGCCTACTTCAACTTGTTCAACTCCCTCACACTTTTGTCCATACACACAGTCATTGTTGTATGCTTTCTGGAAAATTTATATTCTATATTAATTAGATTGTGAAGAAGTTATAACGTTAGGCAAAAATTATAATTTAAAAGCATTTTTGAGAATAATGCTGCGTTATAAAGTTATTAAAATTCTGTAATGCACAAATATAATTATATTTAGAAGTTTTATTTGTTGCGATAATGAAACGAACTCGATTAAAAAAATATAATTTATAAAAAAGTTGGACGTAAGGCTTTCATAAAAAAAACCACAAAGCTAATTATGTGCGGCCATAAGTATATTTTTAATTTATAAAAAAAAAAACTCTAAGCTGTTTCTGCAACTAAATTGAGTGTTATTATTTAAGTCTTGTCTGCACAAACATGAAACAGTCACGAATTTCATTACTTATCCGGAATTTTGATGGTCTTCATGTATCATCATCTATCAACTTGCCAAAACGACTTACAAAAACACCTGCCCAATCTTTTTCCCATTACTTTTCCTGCGTTCTGTGACTTGACTTAAGTTTGAAATAACTTTAAGTCTAACGCCTCTTGGTTATTATTGCCCAAAAAGTTTAAAGTCTCATTGAAAAGACTTTCGTTTCAAGCATTACAAATATGGTTACTTTGTGTGACACATGATTGTGAATAAAAAATGGTACCTTGAACTTTGATGAGTACTTCTTAGAAAAGCTAAATTGGCGAGAAGTTGTAAATAGTAAATAGAGAAGTGGAATGAAACTCAATTTGTATACTCTTCGCTGAAGATATTTTAATTGATTACTAGAAAACATTCTTTGCGACTTAGGTGATCCAAAATATCATGTTCTTGATATTGTGCTTAAGGGACAATTATTAAATAAATTTTATCCCGAGTTTTACAAATTTTTTTTCAAATATTTTTAAAAAAAATAAACTAAAAATTTCATTTCAAAAACATTTATGAATTATTTATATATATAACAATTGGCCATTTCAGCCTTTGGAAGGACTTTGACCGAGCTTTAATCTATTGTGTTGCTAAGCGCTCCGAACGGCTTATGTACTCGAGAAGTTTTACATGGCAATTTCTACTAGCTGAGGTTTGACTGTGTCTGCAGAAAGGTAGCGACCAAATTAAAATGTTTATTCTATTGAAAAAACATTATATGTCTGAGCTGGGAATTGAATACGGACTGCCGCGGTTCCTTAGCTTACTGGTTACGAACTCCACCTACACGGTTAGGAATCTTGGACTTAACTTTAGTCCCACTTAAATATTACTGCATTTTTTTAAACATTGCTGTTTAAAATTTAAACTTTGAAAATACTAACTCATAATTAAAACTCGTCTGTACTAATAGAAAAATTAAATTTAAACCAAAAGAAAAATTACAGCATCCATTTTAACTTTTTGGTTTAAATTTTAGCCTTTTTGGATATAATTAAAGTACAATTCTGTATTACTTTTTGTTTTTAATACAATAGGTCTGTTTCCGTACTCGATTTATGTAACATGAAGTTGCTTGAAGGCGTTATTTTACAAATTTTTGAAGCTCGTGAAAGAAGAATAGCATGCAAAATTTCTCTCTCTATTATATCACAATTACTTGAAGTTAGTACGGGAATAGACCTAATTTATACTACATCCTAGTACATTTGCATACTTAATTTGGATTAAGACCCGTAAAAATTAGGCCTGGCAATGATGCGACTCAATATAAGGCAACTCGGGTCATATGTTTGTTTATCGCGCTTCTTATGTATAGGCCAATAGCCCCGTGGGTAAATCTGAATGTCGTGCAAACTGAATGTCGAGCGTTCGAATCTCGCTGTGGATTTTATTTTTTTATTATTTGTTTTTATATTTTAATCCAAGGCTGTACTAAATTTGAAACCAAGTTGTATTAAAACCATATTTTAGTATTTTGCAATTACTAGATTTAAAACCAAAGCTGGTGTTGACTTATATATAGTACAGAAAAGTTTAAATTTTAGTACAAGATTTCTAACCGTGCAGTAGGCTAAGGCCGCCATTATTTATTAATATTAACTTTAGTTTATTCTGCAAATTGATTACAAATCATATTGTATGATTTATATATTGTATTGTATGTATCACAATGATATTGAATAAAATATATATATTTAAGTTTTTTAAGGTCGCTTAAAAACAAATCTGAAGTCAAAAGTTCGAAATTTAAAATGGGAGCCATGAACTAAATTTTTAGCAAATTTTTATAATAACTTAGTTTTTATAACATTTTTAATGTTCGAAGTTTTTTCTAAATGACCTTGTTATTTATTATGTTGATTTCATATGATTTATTTTATTTTATATGAAATACAAATTCTAAATGTTTGATAGTTTAAATCGTACGATGATTTTAAATACAAATTCTAGTTGTTTGATAGTTTAAAATCGTTTATTGAGCCTTAGGTCAAGGTTAGAACAATTAATTGTTCTAACGAATCTTTCCAAAGAAACAACAACAGCAACAACGTGTCCAATTACATGATGGAGTTGCGTATACGCAACATCGGCCCTTATGTAACATATCGTTTTTCTCCAAAAGTTGCCACTTATTTGTGTTTGCGAGTCAGTTTGTTCATATCATGATACAGTTATTTCTAACGTTTTAAATTTCAACAAGTTGTAATGTACTTTAATACGAAAAGTAAAAAGAAGCAACAAAAGTAGTACCCAAAAAATATCATACATACTTCCAAAAAAGTATGATATTCAAGCAACTCTGGGCTAGTTTTCTGATATGGCATTTATTGCTATTTGATGATTGGAAATACATAGCTATTTGATCTGATTTAATTCAATTGTTTTGATCTTATTCTTATCGAATAGTTTTAATACGTACATATTATCGTCGTTTGCCTACAAACGAAAACAATTCCGAAAAAAGATTTCTTATTTTAACACTGAAAATTCCATATTTTAAAATTTTGTTACAGTTTTTAAATATATAAAAATATTTGTTTTTATAAATTTTTTGCTTTATTTAAATACTTATTTTATTTTATTTTTTTATTTATTTACTTGATTGCTAAACCTTAACAGGTTTTATAGCAAATTTAAAATTATAAAATAAGATATTTAATACAATTCAAAAATATAAAGTATGATTTTGATTGAAATCATGTATTATTAACAAACTAAAAAGTTTTAATAAATTGCTTAAAGTATATAATTTTATTAAAGTATAAAAAATAACAAAGAAAAAAGTTAAGTCAAATCGAATGATATCAGACAGCAAAGCAGGGTTGCGTTTTCAAGACAAACAAGGTCAAGTTAGCAACAATTTTTGTATCCGGACACCGGAGGAGTCGTGTGACAAACAAGGTCTCATACCCAATAAAACACCACTCCAATAGGTATATATATAATATATATCGTTCTGTCTTCATGAAGCCGGTGAGATCCGGGCTTGACAGGGTGGTTACTCGACAAACTAAGTCAACTTCACCAAACCAATTTTCATAAAATAAAAAAAAACCAGTTGCGAACGCAGGCACCAAGGCAAACTAGGTCTTATCGGCCACTCATATTAATATATTACAAATCGATCTAACGTAGTGTTTCAAGAGGTAAAAACCAAGACACCACGGTACCGTCGACAAATGTAGTCACATTCATCATGAATATATAAGGCAATTAAAGATCCCAGGCTTAGGTCCATTCAGATTATTTAGATGTTCATAAACCAAAATTATCCATTTTAGGCTTAGATGCATTTATCCATTTAGATTGTTATTTTAATGATAATGTGTTTACAAATCACCAGATGCATCAGATATATATTTGAAAGAACTTTACATAATCAACGTCAGTACTGCAGATAATCTATAATTTTGTTTGATTGAGTCCATGGATTCACTTAAGGATATAACATCAGATACAAAATTAAAATCACCGCAAGCGCTTCTAAGAGGTTCATTTTGCAAATAATTACTTCTACAAAAGTTCATGTGGAGTAACTCAAAAGATCTTCTAGGACGAAGAGGAGTATTAAAATTTATTTTACTCAATAAATATGGACTGTTTACATAACCATGTAAAAGTTTTATAATACAACAAGCATTTATCATAATTCTCCGATTTTTTAAAGAAGGAAGATTTAAGAGTTGTAACCGATATTTATAAGGTGGTAAGTGAAAATCAGTATTACAATAAAGATAGCTTAAGCAAAACAAAAGAAATTTCTGCACTAATTCAATGTCGTCTATGTAACAACCGTATCGTGGGCACCAAACAACTGAAGCGTATTCTAAGATATGCCGCACTAGGGAAGTAAATAAGGTTTTCGTTATGAATGGATCATTAAACTCTTTTGCCCAACGTTTAATAAATCCTAAAGTACTATTTGCTTTATTTATTATTTTATTTGCATGAATATTAAAGTGTAGTTTAGGATCCATTGTAACTCCAAGATCATTGAAAATATCTAAGGACTCCAATGGATAACCACAAATTTTGAAGGTACATTTAATTGGTGGTTTGCGCGAGAAAGACTATGCTTGCATTTCTTCATGTTGAGGTTCATACGGTTCGTTTTGCACCAGTTATGAAGATGATCAATGTCGGCTTGCAAAAATACAGCGTCATTATGGTTTTTAAAAGAAAGGAAGAGTTTGACGTCGTCAGCAAACATTAAGATGCTAAAATGCATTATGACAGATGACAAATTGTTTATAAAAAGTAGAAACAGAAGGGGCCCAAGATGACTTCCTTGAGGTACTCCTGAAGTAACAGGAAACTCATGTGATTTATTGAGCTTAAAAATAACAGATTGTGTTCTATTGCTTAAGTAAGATTCAATCCACTTTACCAACGGTATTGGAAAACCAACAAAATTTAATTTTAAGATCAATAGTTTGTGATTTACAACGTCAAAAGCTTTGCTAAAATCCGTGTAAATAACATCAGTCTGCATGCCTTTTCCAAAGTTTTCTATAGTTTTTGATGTAAATTCGAGAAGGTTAGTAACAGTAGCTTTTCCAGAAAGGAATCCATGTTGGAAAGGAGACATTAAAGATTTAACGCTATGCGATAGTCGTGATGTAACAATTGCCTCTAAAAGTTTAGGCAAAGCGCTTAATTTTGCGATGCCACATTCAAAATAAATTTATTTGAATTAGAATATCTATCATTTTGAATATTCATTGTATTAACATAAAAAAATGGAATTTTCGGTATAAAAATAGAAAATCTTTTGTAGGAATTTTAAAAAAAAAATTCTTTAAAAATAGCAATCGTTGGAATCCTAAAAAAATTGTGTGTTAGCCTTTAAAATGTATGCCTAAACAAGACACTATATTAAAAAGATAAAAAATTTGTTGCGAAGACTGTAGAAAATGCTACTGAAAATTTCAGGTTAAAAAAAACATTTTTCATAAAAATGCTACAAAAAAGAAACCACAAAAATAGACATATTCAAGATCTTTAAAATAAATAAAATTTATTTCTCTACAACTTACGGTTTCAAAGTTAAAGCTATTTGAATGCATGCACACTCAGGGAAAAATACTTTTACCTTTAAACTAGTGAATTTGGTTAGGAGAGTCAACCACATCGTATTAAACTGATCCACGTTACTTTCACCTGACAACTCTGGTTTACAAAAATTCATGTAGAAAATAGCGATAAATAAATGGTAGGCTTATAGCAAAAAAAAAAAAAACATTCCAGCTGTCTAATACTGCTCTAGTGATAAAAAATTTGTAACAAAGGGTACCTCGAGTCGAGATAAGGAAGTTGAAATGATCCTGTCTTTAAGTTTTCAATTTTATTTAATTCTGTGGTCATTTCAGCTAAAAAAATAAAGTGCCCGTGATTCATTTGCTCTACACACAGAAAAAAATCTGGCTAATTTAATCAAATTTTAACTAAATTTCAGGTTAAAATTTGCCAACATGGATCAGCAGATCAAGATAACCACAGCCCAATTTTACCTGTTTTTGTGGTTTGATGAAACCGACAAATGAGTTATCTTAACCAAATTGTAACTAGTACATGTGGTTAAATCAATTTGAATCAGGTTTAATTTACCAAATGCAAGGTTTAAATACTTTTACTTCAATCACCTACATGCAAATTTTGAATGTTTTAACAATTACATCACGAAAAACAAAAATATGACAAAAAAAACCTCTTTTTACCTTTTTTAAAAAACCTTTTCTAGCATGGGTCAGAGTGAACGCTAGAACGCAAATAAATCATGGGTACTTTAGTTTTTAGCCCAAACGATAACAGAATAAGAAAATATTTAAAATCTTAAAGACAGGTTCATTTCACCTATCTAATATACCTACCCGATGTTCCTTTTGTTACAAAGTCTGCATCACTAGAGCAGAATTTGACAGCTGGCAGGTTTCTTTTTTTCTGCTGTAAGCCACCATGTTTTCGCTATTTTCTACATGTATTTTTGTAAACCAGATACGTCAGGTGAAAGTAACGTGGATCAGGTTAATACGATGTGACTGACTCTTCTAACCAAATTCCTCAAGTAAAAATAGCCTGGATCAGGTAAGAGTAATTTTCCCCCGAGTGCAGCTCTCCCTCTGGCCACCGCTGGTGAAAAAAAGGGTGTTTTTTTAGTCTTAATTTTGTTTCTCGTGATGTGATTGTTGAAAAATTCCAAAATTTGCATATAGGTTATTGAGGTAAAAACATTCAAATCTGCCATTTGGTTCAATAAACCTGATTCAATTCGATTTCACCACAAATACTGGTATAAAATTTTGTTATGTTAACCACATTTGCAATTTTATTAAACCAGGAAAACAGGTTAAATTGACTTGAATAGTTATATTAACCTGGCGATTCATGTTGGCAAATTTTTACCTAAAATTTAGTTATAATTTGGTTAAATTAGCCAGATTTTTTTGCCTGGTGCACTAATTTTATATATTAAAATTTTTTGATTTTCACAGTGTATATCTTTGAAAAAAATGTTTATTCCAAAAAGTACGCAGATATAATACTTTTCAGAAAAACTATCCACCTAGAGAGTTTCAAAATTTTCAGAAATAGAAAAAATGATGTCAGAAACGTCGGCGCTTTGACATGGAACCGCCGATATGGGACATTCTTTTTCAAAACGGTCAACAAATCGAACGACCGACGCCAATCGTGATGTAGTAATTTTTTTAGTTCCCATACGATAATTTAGCACAAAAAAAATTATTTTTCAAAATTTGTTCCGATAATAGTTTTTAGTGGAGAAGTAAAAAATGTTTGTTATGATTTTAATTAATTGTTAAGGACTTTTAACAAAAAACACCGTAAATTATCGCTGGTTTAGTTCAGTCTTGATTTATTCTATGTAAATACTTAATTTAAGTTTTATCTGTCTTATGAACTTACATTTGTTTTAAATTTTAGTTTTTTGATAACACTTTAATTTATATAATAATACATTTAAATTACCTTAGATTTAAGTTTAAATGTTTTATAATAAGTTGAATTCAAATTATGTCTTTATGAATGTTCGTTTTTTCGATAAATGTGAATTTGATGTAGTAAAGGGTCCGCCAAATAACTTTTTTTTTTAAATTTTTTAAAAAAAACTACTTAATATTTTCTCAAATTTCTTTTTTTATTTGAAAGTACAATCCTTCCGGTTAATAATGAAACATAATTTCATTCAAATGGCTGCCTAGCCTGGCCATGCAGTAGCCTACACGATCGGTCCAATTTTTAAGCACATTATCGATTGTGTGCAGCTGTATTTCATCAATCACGAATATTGTCCTTTAAAGCGTCAATTGTCTCTGGCTTGTCGGCGTAACACTTATCTTTGAGGGCAACTCACAAATAATAGTCCAACGGTGTCAAATCGCAGCTCCGAGGTGGCCAAACGACATCAGCTCTGCGGCTGATAATGCGATCTTCAAAAACAGGGCGCAAAACATCCATTGTAGCTTCGGCTGTGTGGCACGTAGCGCCATCCTGTTGAAACCAAATGTTGCCAATATCCTCCTCTTCAATTTTTGTGAACAAAAATTCGTTCAACATGGCCCGATAACGATCGCCATTGACTGTAACGGCCACTCCTTGCTCATTTTCGAAGAAAAATGGCCCAATTATGCCTCTGGACCAAAATCCGCACCAAACAGTGACTCGTTTTGGATGCAGCGGCTTTTCAATGTATGCGTACGGGTTTTCTGTGCCCCAAATGCGACAATTTTGCTTGTTTACATACCTGCCAAGATCAAAATGAGCTTCATCTGAAAAGATGATTTTTTTGGCAAAATCGGCATCTTCTGTAAGTCGATCGCAGGCCCACTTAGCGAAGCGAAAACGCATTGGATGGTCAGTTGGCTTCAACTCCTGAGCCAATTGGACTTTGTATGGCATCATACCAAGGTCTTTATGCAAAATTCGTCTCAATGATGTCTCCGAAATGTTCAATTGTTGAGAACGACGGTGAATTGATGTTGATGGCGCTTCACGCACACTTTCTGCCACAGCAGCAATATTCTCGGGTGTACGCACTGCTTTTGGCTTTTCACGCTTTGGTTTATCGATGAGGATGCCAGTTTCTTTCACTTTTTCCACAAGATAACGAACATACGGAGCTGACGGTGCTTCTCTTCTTCCAAAAGCCGTACGCAATTTTCGCACACATTCTGCAACATTACCATGATTCTCAAAATAATGTCGCAATATTTCTCAGCGTTGTTCAAGCGTATACAAAACCATATTCGTTAAGCGGAAGGATAAAACTAATTATCTGTCAAATCAGACATGAGCTAAGTGTTACCATTCACGAAATAAGCACTAGTTGAAAAAAAAAGTTAGATCGCGGACCCTGTAGTAAATTGTTTAGAATATTTTTACTTCTGTTGTATATTTGTTATAATATGTTTTTTCGAAGTGCTCCTGTGCAGGAAAATCTTCTGATGAGCTTATACTACTTGAAAAATGATTTGCTTTTCATCCTCCAACGTAGTTAGTTTCTCATTGAATCTGGTCATGATATTGATAACCCTCTCTGCAGAGTCATTAACGACGGAAATATTTATGACTTTGTCTTCAGCTCCCAAACAATTTTCGTTATTGGTCCATAGGCTAGGATCGCTTGCAATAAACTGAGGTTGTCCGCCTCTCCCAAATTTTTGTCCAAATACAACGAGTTGAAAAAAGTAAGTGTTTGCGGTGATGGAGTTTTCTATTTTTAATTCAGAAATTTCCATTGAATTTGTATTGATAGTAGCTTTCTTAAGTTTTGTGTTTTTTTTTTAATGTTGGTGCAATTTGGAAGAATTTTTGGACAAGGTTTTTAAACCGAGACTTTTTTCTGGTGAGAATAAATAAATTCGACCAAACTTGTATAAACTCATCAACGACACGATCAATTGAAGCATTGGCAGTAGTTTTTTACACAAAATGTAAATGTAATAGCAGGCTCAGCACGTCCTCGTAAGTTGGTGTTTTAGAAAAATAACGCCAAGTTCTTTCTGCAATCTTAGTTGAATATTGAAATAATGTTTAAAATTTTTAATACTATTTTAGTGCTCAACCCTCCGATCGAATAGTTATTTTCGTTCGATATTTTTTATCGTTTATTTATTTTATTTTGTGATTCGTTTTTTCTTTTATTAGTTTTGATGAAAAAAGCGAGTTGACAATTATGAATAGTGATGACATTGCTCACAGTGACTACGCAATCGATTAGCTACTACTAATCAAACTAAAAATTTACTACAACAAATTCACATTTATTGAAAAATTACATTCATATGATAAATCATATTTCGCTTAAATATTGTTCGATTTGCAAAATGTTTTCTTAAAATATTATCTACTTTAAGACTACTCCACAACAAAAGTGTTTAATTTTTAAAAGAACATTATTATCTACCAGATTGAGAGATTTGAAATAATAACTGAGTAAAAAAAATCAACGATATTCGAGTTTATTTGCTCCTCGTGACTGCAAAATTAATTTCATGCTCAATCTGAATACGGAATCGGATTCAGCACCCAATTTTACATGGCGATAGATTTTTTATGTTATATTTGTGCAGCTTTAATGACATTATGAAAAGTAATAAATTCACATTAACTCTGAGGACTCGAAAAACACGTTTTTAACTGCAGTTCATCCAGTTTAAGAAAAGTGTAGTCTTTTTTGGGCGTTTTACTATTTTTGTGCAAGCACCTTTCATATGAGGGGGGGGGGGGACACGTTAATCAGACACACTTTAGTAAAATCCATATAAATGTTAATGCATCTAATGTATATAAATGATTTTAACAACATCAAATTTTCCGAATGAGACGCATTATATAAATTGTGGACATTTTTTTATTAATTAATAAGTAATACCACAAAGGAGCCAAATAATTTTCTATAGGGGAATAAATGCGGATAACACTTTCGATTATTTTTTAATTATTATTAATTTTTAAAAAAAGCTAGACGTCGACAAGCTGCAATCGAAACAGACAGCCGATGCTTTCGCCACTCGACTCTCACTCCTGCTTCAAAGCACTCCTACAATCGATGATATATGCGCGCAGTGGACACACATTTCCAACTCCATGCGTGCGGCTGCTGAAGAGGTGATTGGCTACCAACGCCCTCGCCGAAACCAGTGGTACGACCAGGAGTGTCGCGACGCCACTGCAGAGAAAGACGCCGCCTACAAAGCCACCCTGCAGTCGGTTGTAACGCGCGCTGCTAAGGAGCGATACAAAGAAAAGAGGAGGGAAGAGAGACATATTTTCAGGCGGAAAAAAAGAGAGGCAGAAAAGTGCGAGCAGGAGAAGATTGAGATGTATGGTGACAGGAATGAGGCCCGAAAATTTTTCGAAAAAATAAGACGCCTTGCCGATGGTTTCAAAACCGGGGCCTATTCCTGCAAGGATGAAAACGGGAATCTAGTGACAGATGTCCAGAGTACACTGACGTTATGGAGGGAACACTTCTCTTAGCTTCTAAATGGCGACGCTGACAACAATCCCGCCAATAGAGATGATATTCCGGAAACCCCAATTGCGGATGACAGCGTCGAGGTTCCGCTGCCCGACTATGATGAAGTTCTGACAGCTATAGCTCGGCTTAAAAATAACAAAGCCGCGGGAGCTGATGGCTTACCTGCTGAGCTGTTTAAGAACGGAGGCGAAGCTCTACTTAAATGCATTCACGAGCTTCTTTGCAGAATATGGTCGGAAGAATGCATTCCGAATGATTGGAATCTCAGTGTGCTCTGCCCAATCCACAAGAAAGGCGATCCCACTATCTGTGCCAATTACCGTGGGATAAGCCTTCTTAATATCGCATATAAGGTCCTGTCGAGCGTTTTATGTGAAAGATTGAAGCCCATTGTAAACAAACTGATCTGACCTTATCAGTGTGGCTTCAGACCTGGAAAGTCCACCATCGACCAGATTTTCACGCTACGACAAATCTTGGAGAAGACTCAAGAAAAACAAGTCGACACCCACCATCTTTTTGTCGACTACAAAGCCGCCTTCGACAGCCCAATAAGGAAGCACCTGTACTCCACCATGCCTGAATTTGGTATTCCTGCAAAACTAATACGACTTTGCAGGATGACACTGAGCAACACCAGCAGCGCAGTTAAAATCGGGAAGGACCTCTCCCCACCATTTATTACCAAACGAGGTTTCAGACAAGGTGATTCCTTATCGTGCGACTTTTTGAACCTAATGATGGAAAAGATCATCCGAGTTGCTGATCTGAGACGTAGTGGCACAATATTCTACAAGAGTGTTATGCTGCTTGCGTATGCTGATGACATCGATATCATTGGCCATAATATGCGCGAAGTAAGTGCAGTATTTTCCAGATTAGAAAGAGAGTCAAGTCGAATGGGTCTATCAGTGAATGCAGATAAGACGAAATACTTAGTGTCAACAAACAAACAGTCCCAGCGTCTTGGAACCCACGTTACCGTTGGCAATACCTCCTTCGAGGTTGTGAAGACCTTCGTTTATCTGGGATCCAGCATTAATTCAACCAACGACATCAGCATTGAGATCAAACGAAGAATAACTCTTGCCAACAGGTGTTACTTTGGGCTCAGTAGGCAATTGAGAAGCAGAGCCCTCTCTCGACGAACGAAAATCACGCTCTATAAATCGCTCATCATGCCCGTCTTACTTTACGCATCACAAACCTGGACGCTGAGCAGCTTAGATGAAAAGACTTTAGGAGCATTCGAGAGAAAGATTCTTCGTAAGATCTACGGACCAATCTGCGTCAATGGCGAGTACCGAATACGGTGGAATGATGAACTGTATGAGCTGTACGCTGACATCGACATAGTCAAGCGCATTAAAATCGAGCGGCTTCGCTGGCTTGGTCATGTTCAGCGCATGAAAGACGATGCTCAAGTGAAGAAAACATTCGCTTCGGTACCCAGCGGCGGTCAACGCAGAAGAGGACGACCGCATCTTCGTTGGAAAGACCAAGTAGAGGACAACCTGACGAAGCTTGGAATTTCCAACTGGCGCCAGCAAGCGAAAGACAGAAATGGCTGGCGCAAATTCTTAGATGAGGCCAAGACCGACATACGGTTATAGCGCCAACTAAGTAAGTAAGTAAGTATATTTTCAATGATTTTTTAAAATAATAGGCATAAATGTTATTTGAAGTTTCAAATTTTTTTTCGGATTAATTAGGTTTTGATCCAACACATGAAAACATAAAACATCTTAAATTACAAATACGAATAGTACAAATCAATAAAAAACATCACTATAAACTAGTATTATATACACAAGTTTTTTAACTTATTTTTTCTATTATTTCTTCGTTAGCATAGCAATACAGACATACACATATTAGAAACAAAAATACAGTTTACCATGAAAAATTAACCCATATGTACTAAATGGGGTGTTAAAGAGTTAATGGCATGTTCTAATATCAAATCTATGCTACTTTAACATAAGCTACGTGAGTGTTCATTATCGTTCACTGCTTTACAGACAGTCGACCAAATTAAGACCGCAGGCGATACTAATATGTACAATAGCGTGTTTTTTAGTTGTTTGGAGGACATGTTTTTTGAGATATGAAATGTTACTTCCTCTTGAAATGTTTCTTTAGGTATAAAAATATATTCTGCAAAAAATTTAAAGAATCGGAAAACTCTATTATACATTGACTTTTATTGACTAACATAAATTTAATCAGCCACAAACTTAGCACAAGTATAACAGTTATTTAGCAGTGATAGTTTTACGACTGTTATAAAATAAAGTGCTTTCACTTTACTAGACCGGTCCAATTATTTTTTCTTTTAAAAGAAAATGAGTGTTGAAATTCACGAGAGTACAAGAAAAATTTGAGAACACATTTATGTCGGTTTTTTCGCGCATGTCTTTAGAGAAAACTTTTTAACACTAACAGAGAGAATATATCAACAGCCAAGTATTAACATGTGCTTAACAGAAATCCTGATGTTAACTTTTGATTAGTAAGTAAAACTTTAATGAGGCGAATAAAACAATAAAAATATATTTAACTAATATATTAATATAAAAGATACAGTACAAAATCATATAGAAATTTTTATTCAATAGATGTTATAATTTTTTATTGTGGTCTTATACAATAAATATAAATCAAGTCAATGCTTGTATTAAGAATACATGTCATGTTCTTTGAAGAAAGGAAAATATATAACTAAAATATAATCATATAAATAAATGAAACTGTCTCGGTTTCGTGTACAATTTATCGTATTGTAATTGTATCCTCTTTTGCATTCCACAAAACTTTAATTGCACTATTTGCATGGGAAAACACATAGTTTTCGCACCTACAAACAAGGCTACAGAGCAGTTACATTTTATATTGGGAAAGGTTCCAAACTGTGCGTGAACATGTCTTTATTTAGAAAAAAAGAAAAATGAAGGCTTAATTCATTCATTGCGGATACACTAAATCTTACACTGTAAGCGAACATCTATCTATAAGGATATTCACAGATTAAGCGTACATTTATCAAATCGTATTTATAGCATTTGTTAATGTTCAAACTGTGAGCACCTCACTATGTAATGTATGTGATTATGTGGCTGTAGACAAGGCATAAAAATACGATGCACAAAAGATACGACTAATGGTTACTTTAATTAACGCGTGTTTACATATATGCGTTTGCATGCAAAACAAGAACAAAGCAAAATACGCTTTCGTAAATTGGCGTACATATAACAAATCGTACAAATAGCAGACCAACGTTCAAACTGTGAATAGCCTTAGTGTATTGTTTTGAGCGCCAAAAAGTACACTTTTTCTTTTGTATTTCATGTATTTTTGTCATTTTGCAAAAGCAGCTACCAAGAAGCAAAAATTGAAAAAATGTTATCATATTGGTAGTAGTGCCATCTAAAGATAGAGCAGGTTATAGTTGAGAAGACGTTTATGGCAATAATGGCCATAATAAAAAAACAAAAACAACTAGTATGACAACTGTGCTAATGACCCACATACTGGGCTTAGTGTTTTTTTTATTCCGTTTGAGCGTACTATAGCTTACCGGAGAAAAGTTAGTTGTGAAACACGAGCGTTAAATTTAAGGAGAGAAATATTGAGAGCATAACTTAATTTGCAAAAGAGAGAAGTTAAAAGAGAGCTTTACTAGAATTGAACTCAATGCAAAATTTAAATGAATAAAGTGTTAACGAAAAACCTATTCGAACTGTATAACAAGGTCTAATTAACCTCTTAAAAAGAATTCGTCTAAAGCCTGATTTTCACTAAGTAAGTTTTTAATGACAAATGTTGTCAATCTAATGCAAACATATTGTCACTTACGTTTGTTGTCATATATGACCACTGATTGTTATAAAAAACGAGAAACACGTGAGAACAAATAATTTTTGTTTATTATTTAAAATATCGTGGTATGACAGAAAAATCGAAATGCGAACATGTAGGCATTCTGTCAGTTGTAGCCTAAAAAAATGTTGTTTTAATATTTATCGTTTCAGGAAATTCACGCTGGCGAAATTTATAAAATATAGTTACTATAATTAGTTTAAAAGGAAAAGTGTACTTAAACAGGGATTGTCGCAGTGGCCGGTGTTGCTTCCAAGGGATTTGTCGCAGGATGGGTTTCTGGAATTCACGTTGTTACGGTCGCTTTGCCAGGAGATTGTCCATCTTTTGTTGCTTCCAATTCGTAGTACAGAAAAGCAATTGAAGTCACCTTGCCAGCAGTGATTCCTCAAGTGGCACAATTGTACCTTCTAAGGTAAACTTTTACTGCCGCCAGTACGCCTTTTTTCAAGAGGTACATTTTTTTGATTTAAAAATTGTTCTTCTTTTATAAATTTTGTTTCTTAATAAATTTTATATCTACATCTGTTACTTGCCTTTACGTCAAATCTGTAGGAGCTCTTAACTAAAAAGTGCTTCCAATAAAAAAATCGATTATTTATTGCTACTTATTTATGATTACTCGTCCCTAACTGCTCGTCTTAAACTTTCCGCGTTTAGTTTTACGTTACTTTTTGTCAGAAATATTTTTTGTTCACCAAATTTTTTGATTCTAATGGGAATCAACTTGGAGGAGATTAAAATTGTTTTGATAATTAAAGATACACATTATTGCTTTTTAAAATAAGAAAAGTACGTTTTTGTACCCTTAATAAAAACTTAACAATAGGGATATTAACGATTCAGTACACTTGCCAGTACAGTTGAGGACTTGAAGACACGTGCACTTTACAAAAACAATGTACACGTACGTCAAAAATCAGCACAAGTTCTTTTCTACTGTAGCCTCAAATTTGAGGACTTGAGGACTTGAGCAATTAAGCAGTTGTACACATTGAAAAATTTTGACAGCTTTGAAAAAGTGATAGTGGTGTGTTTACGAACACCTTACTGCACAACTGCAGAAGTCCTCAACTACACAGGCAAGTGCACTGAATCGTGAATACCCCTATTTATTTTTTAGTAAGTTTTTTGGTTAAAAAAGTACGTTCTTGGTCAAAAAGGTACATTTTTGTCAATCAAAAAGATACACTTTAAAATTTTCTTATGGCATTACTGCTTACCAGTAGCCCGTTCACTTGGTGAGCAGAAAGAAGTGGCGACTGCAGTGACGCAAATATTGAAATCGTATTTTGCGATAGAATGTGGTCACACGGAGGTAGTTATTTAGTTATTTTGAATCAAGAAAATGTTTTGCTTAAAAAAACAGCAAAACTTTGCTCAATAATGGTGTGATTTTAGAAAAAGATTGCTAAATTGAAATCACTCCTCATTTTTTTTTTTTTTTAAAAAAGTATAGCAATGAGGGGACTGCCGACCGAAGCGAAAACATATATGTAAAATATTAGTATTCCGTGGAAGACTTTGTCCTGCCACGGAACGCCTCACTGCTATATCAGAATTTTCATGCTAATCGGCAAAAATTTTATATTTTCACCCCCTCAACCTTTGATTATTTCTTTCAAAATATTTTTTATTCAGAAAGCATTTTTATGTTATAATTACACCTATTTTAATTATAATTTGTAATTATAACCTATGTTATAATTACACCCATTTTTATGTTATAATTAAAAATAAAATACAGGGAGCATTGAAGGAAAAATAGTATATTTAATTTTTTCTTTCAATGTATATGTAGAGCTGTAGCTAAAATACAATAAATTTACTTTTTATATATGATATTTTGTTTGATGGGTCTTGAGGTCTCTTTTAATGCCTGTATATGAGATCTTGCTACAAGGAAAACAGAAAACATAGCAAGCAAAGTGCAGTTTATTTTCTGCCCCCGATTCGGTTCATCCGTACATCCAGTTCATCATGAATGCACATTATTTTCATCTTTTATCACTTCATTATATTTTAAATTATGAGTTTTAATATAAAAGGTAAACTAAAACATAAACAAAAATATATATTAAACTAATTGAAATAATTAATATACACTTAAAATACATAATAATACACACATACATAGAATTTGTATTTACACACATTTCATTGAATTTCATTTACATTATTTTCACTGTTTGCGCCATTAATCATTGCATAATATTTTTAATAAAAAAGATACTATAGGCTTATGGTAGCTGAAATAAGAAATCAAAAATTTTGGACGATGCAGTCCCACTCATGGTAAAATTATTATTAGGTAGCCTTGAAAACTACTTATTTTCTCACGAGCTGCAATTTCAAACAAAAGAAAACAATATAAAATGCATGTGTCACACACATTGGCTGCTTTCAGCGGAGTCAATAGTTGGCATCTGTTTTTTTTTAAATTGTTTGAGAATCCTTTGCAATTAAATGATCCATTCACAGCATGTGACTCCTCTGAATTCGGCCAACGTGTGTGACACAAGTTCTCTATTTTGTTTTCTATTGCTTGACATTCGATGGTCGAAACACGAAATGTCACTTCTACCTATTACTTATTATACCATGGTCCCAGTTAGAATATGCTGGCGACATTTATAAAACTACAAATGTTTTTATGTTGGTCATGAAACTCAAATACACGCTCTTGGATATTGGCTACCAGGTGCTCAGCAAATGCAGCAAGCATGGCAAAATTAAACAAGGTAGTGTTAGGGCGGAGAGCCGGTGACTGAAACTGTCAAAACGAAGTTGACATTTCATACAAAATCTGCAACTAATGAGAATGCAATATGAAAGCAAGAATTGGAAAATATATTAAAATGGATGAGTTTGACAGTTATGGTCACTTAGAAAGAGAACACAATACTACCTTGTCTAATTCTACTATGACAGCAAGCAACCAGCAATAAGTTTATCTGCTGAAAAATCGTTCTTTCATAAAGAAATCATGAATGATATTTACTGTTTTTCAGTCAATATATATGTAGATCTGTAGCTGAACTAAAATACATTTACAACAAAAATTACCATCAATAAGTTTAACTGCTGACAAATCGTTCCTTCATAAAGAAGTCATGAAGGATATTTACTGTTTTTCTGTCAATATATATGTAGATCTGTAGCTGAACTGAAATACATTTACAACAAAAATTAGGTATCAAGCAAATCTATTACAACGATGAACAGAGAAGAGCATTATCACATCGGTTGCGCAACGTTAGAGAGGATGAACCGAATTGGCGGCGAAAAATAAACAACACTTTGCTTGCTATGTTTTTTGTTTGCCTGGTAGCAAGATCTCAAGCGGAGGCATTAAAAGAGACTTCACGGTCAGTCAAACAAAAAGCAAATATCAAAAATTTTAAATTTATTTTAATTTATCCTACAGCTTGCTCTACATATACATTAAAAAACAGTAACATTCAATAGCTGCATTCCCGTGGTCGTTGATCTAGAGCGCGGCTCTATTTTATTCAAAAAACAAAAATTAAAACCAGCTCGATTTCTAGCTCTATTTCTGATCTTAAAATGCTGCCAAGTTTCAAGCATTTTTTATCAAAACGAATATAGTTGGCAAATCTAAATAACTATTAATTTTCCTATTTTGACGTTTCGCCGCTCAATGGGCGTTTTGGTATTGTTGTTTTCTTTTGTTATTGTTCTTAAAACAGCTGTTTCAAGGCTCTGATGACAAATTCATATAAAGTTGAACTAACGTTGTTTTACTGAGATTTGATCTGATCTAGTGCCAAGGGAATGCAGCTAATGTTTTGCAGCGGAGCAAAGGGAGGGGAAAGAATGATGCGTCAGCAAAGGAACTTATTGATAGTTGCTAGCTTATGTTTTCGAAGTTTCCTATCTTGTTATCTTTGTTGTCTGTATTGATGACGAGAGTTACTCGGAAAAAGACAATGACGCAAACCAAAGATTTACCCTCTACCAAAATCGTTCAACGCGCCTAAAGAAGTTTTCACTTCAAAAAAATTAAAAGGAACATTTAAATCAATATAAAATTTAATTAAGTTCGAAGGCAAGTCTCCGCTTTAAATATCGTCGTGGCACTGTTAATCTTTTGTAATCAAACCCTCCCTCCATGGAAAATTCTGGCTGAGGGCCTCCTTGGAATACCCAGGTTTCTTGAAATGTAGTCTATCCGGACATATCAAATCCTTTATTTCCTACTATTCAAATTTCATCAATAACCAGTGAGAAATTTTACAATTGACAAATATCGTTTTCGCTAATGACTGTGATTAAATTACGACAGGCTTAGTATACGCCAGAAAATAATGATAGATGTCGTTGTAAAATTAGGCAGGCGAATTTGTGATGCATTTTTATTTCTGTGATGTCTTACAGTCTTTATTAATTTGTATTCATGCTTGTTTGTATGTCGTTTTGTATAACTCATTTTGCTCTGTGTTCATGTAAATATGTCTAGACAAAATTTTTTTGTGTAATTATCAATTTATACTATACCCTAGAAGCACATTTGAAAATTCAAACAAACTGAGATTAACATTAATACTCTCTCTGTTAGATTCTAACTGTTGTTCTCTCGGTTTTTAAGCAAATCCTCTTTGCGCAAAATTTTTCACCCAGCTGCGCTCTCAGCACGTTGTCTAGATGCTCTTAGCGCATTTTGCTTGCAAAACACGCTCTGGCATTAATAAAATATTGCATACATCTGGGGTTTATTTTTTTCACCTCAAACGAATGGTTCGTTGATTTCAATGAAACAGTTTCAGTCGGAAAATCCTTATGAAAGGATGTTAGCACGTAGCGGTTTCGTTGAAAGCGTCGCAACTGAAAAGCACCTTCAAAAGTAGTCCCTACTTAGCTGAAAATAATGAACACAAATAAATAAAGTATATTCAAATTTAGTAGCGTCGCTTTAAATAACGTAACAAAAAGCAAAGCAAAAGTTTTACTATTCAAAAGTAAAAATATCTATATCAAATCGCATTACGGTGACATTTATATTTAGCCAATTTAGGCAAGCTGACAAAGTGACAGCAGCAAAGTGACAGCGAGGATTATTAAGGATAATGCTGTTGGTGTTACTGTTGTTATTAGACACTGACACGCATCTATAGATGGATATTGTGATTTTGCGAAAAATTGTTGGGCGGCGGAAATTCACGTGTTTGTGTGTGTTGTGTATTAGTGTGTTTTTGAATAAGAAAACAAAAAAATAAAAAAAAATTAAAAATAAATATGTATTGAATATTTAAAACAATTCAGAATTTGTGCATTAGTGATCATAAAACAAGAACCCGAAAGCAAAATATATTTAGATTATATGTGAAAAATCTGTATATTTATAAATATAATTATATAGGTAAATCAGTAAATCATAGGTTATCAGTCAGTCATAATTATATAGATAAAAATAATCCAGCTTGAACTAACTAAGCAATTAAGTTTCAAGGTTAAATGTGTTTGAAAACTTTTCTTTGATGGACATTTTTGAAAAAAAAACCAAAAATAAAAACAACAACAGCAGGAGAGAGTGCTCATTTGAAGCAATCGACACCGACAAGTGGATTAATGGTGTTTGTGTGTGTTAGTGTGTGAGTATTTAATTTCTATTTTGTTTATTGTAAGTTCAAGGACTTTTATACTGCTGCGCTACTAAAAGTTATCCCTGATGTTTATGGAATACAATAAAAGTTTTCTTTGCAAAATTTTCTGAAAAGAACAAACCAGCTTCAGTTTTGTTAAACTTTAGGAGAATAATGTGATTGTGAAAATAAAACTTTCAAGATATCATCAGCTGAGATGATGTCGCTTTTTACTGCGGCACAGTCCCAATTGAAATGGGAGGGCATTTAATACAATTAATGAATCATTGTTAGCACGTAATCGATACCTTTGATTAATGATGCTTCTTTATTAATTATTTTAATCAAAATTATGAAAAGTCTTGTTATGCAGTGCAATACTCTAATCTTTGTAGATATTAAAGCTTCCAATCCCGGAATCTTGGTCCTTTTCAAGTCCCGACAGTAACGGTATTATAGGGCCTAAAAACCCGAAATTTTCGGGATCCCGTAAATGCCTTCAAATTGCAAAAATGCTTTAATTTGACATTCGAGTAAGAACTTTTAAAAAGACTTAAATTTACCTCAAATGTTCCAAAATGAAATAAAAATATATTTAAATGGTGGCACTCTCGGTAGTCTGCTTCAAAAACCATATGATTATTTGATAGCAATTCCGCCTTCTAATGTTGAGTCCAAGAGATGTTTCTCTTCTGCTGGAAATTTTGCGACCAAAATACCGTCAAGACTGGGGGATGACACCTTAGATGCCTTAGTATTTTTAAGAGCATATTTTCAAAGTAAATCAGGCTAACTAACCGTTCAAAGACTTCGGTGATCTAAAAAAATGTACCTTTTTTATGTTAGTATTAATTTTTCAGTAAATATGAATTTTACGAATTATGCAATAGAAATATTTATAATAAATATACATATTCTCGTCCTTTATATATAAATATAACAAAATAAATAAATTAACTTTTTATAAAAAATTTAAGTAAACTGTGTCATTTTTAATTCCTTTTGACAATTTTTTATTAAAAAAATATCCTAGCTTTCATACCTTCCTTTCATGCTTGCATACGAATTCCTTTTTTTAAATTTACTGTTTACTTCTCTTTCAAATCCCGGGATCCCGGGAATCTTAGTTATCAATACCGAAATCCCAAAATTTCTTTTGTTTCCCGAAATTGGAAGCCCTAGTAGATATTCAAGATATAAGACGGCGCACACACTGGCTGCTTTTTTTTTGGAGTAATATAGATAGTGCAGGCCTGTAGTTAGAATTTTTCAAAGAGGAAGCAAACTTTAGATTACAAAAAAATATAAGTACCAAAGCCGAGTTTTCTGTACAAAAAAGATTTTTTGAAAGTTTGATTCTTAAAGTATTTTTTACCATCTCTAACAGACCAAAAAACTTGACACTCAAAAGAAAAAAAAATACTTCATGTGGGTAATTTAAAATTGTGTTCAAAAGTTCATATGTAGATATAAACATGGAATTTATATAAAAAAAAATTGGAAATAATATCAAAATTAAAAGTTATAATACGTGAGTATCACTGCATAGACATATTGTTTACTAAAAGACAACTTTCTCAGAAATTTTTTTAAGTGCGATTCGCTGATATATTTTATATATGAAAATATGCGTCGAACAAAGATATGAGACGGTCAGTTGTGTTGGACTGCTTGTTAAAGGATATTGAAAAAGTAACTACTTCCAATATAAACGATACCTACCTAAAAGAAAGGACTATAATAAAATGCAAATATTTAAGTGATAGATGGAAGAAAAGTTATCGACACATAAATATATTTCTGAAACAAAATGCAGAATGGCTTCGTTCAAAAGCAGAAATAAAAAAGCTTACTCCGCCTTTGATAGTACCTCATAAAAAGGCCGTAAGTTCCTTCAATTTAATGAAAAATCAAACTGAAGGTAAAGAAGAAAAGCTGGTGAGCTATCGAAGAAATAGGACTTATTGTTTCTCACTTCTTTTACTGCAGCCTGTAAAAGAGGTCAAGTAGATTTGGCTGTAGCTTCAAAAAAGACTTCATAAAATCTATTAGAAGCTTCTTAACCTCTTCAATCCCGCACCAAGAAATACAATGAAAAATATTTATTAAGGTATTATTCTTACTGAATAGGGTCTAGTTAAGACATTTCTGCAAAAAAGACTTAAACATTTTTTGGAAGTAACTAATATTTTTTTAAATGTGCTCATATATTGACATTAGGGCGGGTCGATTTAAAAATCGCCCATTGCTCAATGAAAATCGTATTTTAGGGATCAAAATAAGAAACTTTGCCCGAGGAACTATACCTCTAAAACGAATTCTAATGCCCCAACTTTTGACTTTTGTTCCGTAGGGTCAAATTTTGAAAAATCCCTCTTTGACCCATTTAGAGTGCCCCAATCGAGTCAAAATGTATGACCGACCCCCACTAACTTTGGAGAGCCGATCCAACCCCATCCATGGGGGTTCCCCATACAAACATTTCAAAAAATCACAATTTTTGGCACTTAACATGAAAAAATCAGCGAAATGGCATGGGTGGATCAGCAAAATGTCGCCTTTGGCATGGGTGGATCGGCCCTCCAAAGTTAGTGGGGGTTGGTCATACATTTGCACTCGATTGGGGCACTCTAAATGGGTCAAAGAGGGATTTTTCAAAATTTGACCCTACGGGACAAAAGTCAAAAGTTGGGGCATTAGAATTCGTTTTAGAGGTCTAGTTCCTCGGGCAAAGGTCTAGTTCTTATTTAAAGACAGCTTAAATGTAAAAGCAGCAGTAGCTTCGCTGAATTCCAGCCCTTATTATAAGTGAAAAAGCAGCACAACCTATTTGAAATTAAGTTCCAGCATGCTGAAAGTACACACCTTTAGCAGAACCTTAAGGAAAAATTGTTTATTAAAATTTGTTCATAAACAGTTTTTTAAAAAAACTAAAAATAAAAAAACAAATGGTTAAACTTTTCTAATTAAAAATAAAGGATTTTATTTCTTGGTTCGAATTTATTTGTTCAATTGTTGAAATCATCTTTTTTTCAGAAGCACCAAAAATGGTTTCATTGAATTTCAAATCAACAATTTTACCATATCCATACGTCAAATTAATGTGAGCCCTGCTGAAAATAAAAGTAAGACTGTGTGATTTTCAACAAGCACGCTTTAAAATTTTTAATTTTAACTTCTTACTGTCTTAAATTAAGGCTGCATAAACTAAATATGAAAACGACGACGAAATTAAGGCTTTTGATGATTTTAAGGCAGTGTTTAAAATAACACTTAGTTTTTACAGTGTAGGCTCAAATCGTAGATGATATTTGAGATCATATTTTCTTATGCTATCGTATGCAATTCTGACGTTGAAAACGTAGATGTTAAGCCAAAAATTATTTTCAGGTTTTTTTTTTAAATAATTTTAAGCCTTTTGTACCAATTTCTAAAGCATCATCTTATTTTTCAAGTTTAGCTCAGATTTTTTATTCGTAAGGAAATAAAAACTCCTATTGCAAACTAATTGCTTTAATCATTTCGTCGTTACAATATGGGTACAAAGGCATTGTCCATAGGCCTCTAGCCTCACAGGGGCCCCGAAATACTGATATTTTCGCATTAACACGAAAAAATAAGATATCATTGTTTGTTATATTTTTTTTTTGCAAATAATTGATATTATTTCAACATTGAATTGTAAATAGCAAATCAGGTCAGATCTTTAAATATTTGAACTGATGGTTCCAAAGTGGAAAACGGAACTGGATCAGGTGTATATTGCGAAACGCTACAAATCAAAGAGTCCCACAAACTCCCCGACTACTATAGCGTTTTTCAAGCAGAAATATACGCTATTGAAAAAGCTGCACAGGCCATTCATAGGAAAAATCTTACCCCCACAAGGGTAGTTATTTTTGTGGATAGCCAAGCGGCCATCAAAGCGCTGAATAGAAAAACGACCAAGGCTCGAACGGTACAAAACTGTAAATTGGCACTGAACAGTATCTGCAATACCCACAACGTCACTCTCTGCTGGGTTCCCGGACATTGCAATGTCGAAGGGAATGACGCAGCGGATGAACTGGCTAGGCGTGGAGTAACCGCAAGTACAAACAGAGCTAATACAGATGTGCACATTCCAATAGGCGTCGTCAAAAGGAGTATAGACATTAAAGCCAGAGATAATGCTAACACTAACTGGGCCTCCAGAGGTGACTGCAACATATCTCGAAGGCTCTAGCAGGAGCTAAATGAGAAAAAACCGAAAGCCTTATGCTTTTGGCCAAACGAGAAATCCAGATTCTTGTGGGAGTTCTAACAGGTCATTGCCCCACTGGCAAACGCTTTTAATTTTCGCCATTACACAAGCTCTTGTTATAGCTACGGTGACCATCCATACTGTATAATGCAGTACAGTAGTCTTTTTTAAGGTAATGTGTATAAGGGAAACTTTTATTACTTATTACAAGTCTTTGCTCGGAAAAACAGGACTGTCCTGCGAAATACAGGTCGGGTGGGAGCGTTACTAATGAGCCATAAAAAACTTTTATGGAAAAAAAAGTTTTTGTTGGCAAATTTTGTATGGAATGCCCCATATGTATTTATGTATTACACAAGGATTGTCAAAAAACAAGAACGAAATCATGTCTATGTTTATATATGAATGAAATTTTTTCTAAACTTTTGGTACTTTAGGCTTTAATTCTTAAAATAATAAAAAAATATCTTTAAAAGTAGTCGGATTATTTTTTTTTTATTACTTTTGCTTCTTTTTGATTACTTAGCATCAATTTAATTATTAGTTATCGCAATCAATTACTAATCAGAAATTTATTGACTAAGGATTATATAGTTTTTATAATTCCCTTTAAAATATAATGTATTTGATGACTAATCATAATCGCAATTTAATTATTGCTGTTCTTTGAAATTATTCTTGCAGCAGAATCTAAACCATTAATCGGATCACAATTTAGACGCCATTTTTGTAGTTAAGCTAGCTGTATACTAGACTCAATTTTAGTTCTTTTTGGCCTAGGAGCTATGAGAGTTTAAAATTATGTTTTTTTCTTATGACCTTAAAACCAAACTATTTATAGTTTCACGACGATTTAAGCGCTACAATGTTTGGTGTGCATCCATCTATATAGCTGAAAAACTGTGTCCTTGGAAAGTCCTTAAAAAAGAGCGTTACCACCTGTTTCAAATTTTTTGCAGGTCTTTTTTAAATTTTTCTTGCTGCATGTTTTAGACACAGAATTCATGTTTTAAGAATCAAGGAACCTTTTTCAACCATGCATTCTTCTTAATATTTTGTTGCTTACAAATATATTTTTAATACATTTTATTTATAAAAATCGAAAAACTTTTTTATGACGGTTTTAAAAACTCCATTTTTTTGGTCATAGCCCGTTATAAAAATTAATTTTATGAATTTAATAATTCGTTACTTTTTCTTTATTACCATTTGTCACAGAGCTATGAAGATGGCAATTTGCAATCAAAATGAAAATCGTAAAATTGGCATTATTTCTTATTAATCATGTCTCCGTCATCAATAAAGCTATCAAAATAAAGTTAAATACTATAAGGAAGGTATATAAAATTAAATTTGAAAAACATATAATGTTTTTAGATTTTTTTATGGAAGAATTGCAAGCTTTTTAAATTAAAATTTTATTTTTTTAAGACCAATATATATAAAAAGTGAGATTATTTTCTTTTAAATTTTTTTAATTGCATGCAAAAGTTACTTTTCTAATAGCAATCAGAATGTAAAATTTTAAAATTTTTTGCTGTCTCAATTTTTGCTGAAATTCATTATACCTTATCGTTCATAACTTCTTTACCGTTTTTTGTATCAAAACAAAACTTTCAGCAAAAATGTTTGCCTAATTGGTACCAACAATTCGTTTAAAGCGATTATTTACTTAAGACGTGATCATTTTTTTACACATAATAGATCCATACTAATTTTTGTTTTTGTAGAAATGTCATTTTTTTCAATCAGAGAAAATAAATTTGTAAAAATGAGGTGTCTTTTTGACGTTATTACTATTAAAATATTACCTGAAAATTTAAGCAACTCTATATTTTTTAAAAATTATTTTTCTTGCTAATCTTGCTAATGGTACCTCATTCATTGAAATCGATGGAGCTATGGAAGATGACGGAGATTTTTTTTTTTTAAAGATCAAAGAACCATGGCATGCGCCTTATACAAACAAGGTTTGGTATTTGATCTGAAAGGAAAGGGGTAGTTTATTTAGAGGAATTGATTGGAACCATACGTGAATTATTAATTAGGCGAAACAACCGTGAAAGACAAAAT
The DNA here is from genome assembly GCA_963920525.1 of Dichetophora obliterata. NCBI lineage: Eukaryota > Metazoa > Arthropoda > Insecta > Diptera > Sciomyzidae > Dichetophora > Dichetophora obliterata. The sequence goes on along the minus strand of OY986435.1, from coordinate 61,793,791 downwards.
GAATTGCTTTTGACCGAGGCTAGTGCTATGCCTTAACCTCAGCAAACATTTCTAGCCTTTAGTTGTTCCAGTCCTTTAATTCCATATTTTTCACAATTAAGTTGTGGAGTTTTAGTTTTCTATAATTCTTAGGAAAGAACAAAGAAAGTGAAAATAACCATGCCCGCGCCCGGATACGAACCAGGGACCTTTGGGTTGATATTCTAGCACGCTCACCACTAGACTACAAAGGCCGACAAAAGCTCTTTTTTCAAGCTTTTTTAAAGCACGATAAAAAAAAGATACTCAAAAAAACAACATGTATGGTGTGCAGTTCCAATGCTTCCTCCTTTTTGAATGAGAAAATACCGCCAGTTTTATAAAAACACCGACAAAATTTAGCTGGAGCAATTTTACAGCTTAAGGTAATTAAAAAAAAAGGTTAATCTTTTGGACCAGAAAAGATGAATGTCCGCTGTGATGAATGAATGATCCGTTGTGTTGAAAAAATTTTTCTATTTCGCTGCGAGACAAAAGCCCTTTTCAATCCATTTTTGAGAAAAATAAAAATAAATAAATAAAATAAAAATAATAAAAATAAAAAATAAAAATACGGAAAAAAGAGACAGCAACATGTATTGTGTACGGTACCAATGCTGCCACCTTTTTGAATGTAAAAATACCACCACTTTTATAAAAACACCGACAAAAATTAGCTTTAAACGAAACACATACAAATTTTTAACAATAACACAGGTTTAAAAATAAATGTCAACTTTTGAACCAGAGAAGATGAATGTCCGTAGTTCGTTTCAGGTCAAGTTTTGGAGATATAGGAAAAAATGTGAAAAAGTTTTTTACCGTCGTACTATATCTTTTTAACGTATTGGAAATGATAAAATAATTTTTAAGCCATCAATTGTATTGGCAAATAATAAAATGTTTACTAAAATAATAAAAGATATTAAACATATGATATAATAGCTGCATTCCTGTGGTCATTGATTTAGAGCGTGGCTTTTTTTTATTCACAAAACAAAAACAAAAATTAGAACCAGCTCGATTTCTGGCTTTATTTCTGATCTTAAAATGCTGCCAAGTTTCGAGCATTTTTTATCCAAACAAACATAGTTGGCAAATCTTATATATTAATACGCAAACATCAAATGAATAGGGGCAATGAAACGTATATCATTCGAAAAGTACTGCACCATAGATGTGCCGAATCATGCCAGATTTGAAATTGATGACCTCTGACCCGAAATATCAACGTTGAAATTTTATATTAGTTTTAGTAACGAATCTCAGGGCTAGGAAGAGGTAGAATAGTGAACGAGGTATAAGATGAAAGGTCTGGCTGCACAGTATGATTGCATTTTAGATAAGTGACCTTTGACCTAAAATATTAGCATATAAAGAGCATTTATTAGTTAGCAGCTTAACTGTAAGATATAGATATTAGCTGCGTTTTTTTAATAGGAGATCGGCTTCATTACACCACATTTACAAGCAAAGCAAAAACAACAAATGATCCAGTAAGTGAGTTGGATCATTTAAATTGATCCAATTCAATTTTTTTAAGTGTTGAGGGCGCAATAGTAAAAGTAGGCAACACTTAGCCTTTTATTGACGGCTAGATGACGCTGCGACTCTTAAAATTGGCAGTACTGCATTATTTGACATTTAAAAAGTTTGGTAACAAGAAAACATGTTTTTTTCAAATTCTTCAGAGGAATTTTCGCTACTTGAACTTCCGATTCCATAAGCAATTGGATAAATTGTAGGGCAGCTTCCAGAAAACAATTTTTGTTTTTCGTAAAACTTATCTGCCAGATAAAAAACATCAGCTGTTAATCTGTAAACAGAAAATATCGCCATTTGTCTGTAAGTAGAAAACATCGCAAGAATTGATCTGTAGCGTTTTTTTCACAAATGATCTGATCTCCCATGAAAAGCATCCATACCATCATAACGCATCCATAAGAGATGGCAAAAAATACTTCAAACATTTTTCGCCATATCTTATGGATACCCTACAATAAGCATTTTCTTATGTAACAAGTGTGAATATATAATGTGATGGTAAAATTTCTTACATAGAGTAAATTATGAAAAGTGTGCGTTATTTTGGCATAAACATTATTGTGATAACTCGAAAACTATAGATGTTTTCAGTGCAACGTATTTTTGTATGAAACGTCGTTGGTTTAGAAATATAACGGTAAACGAAACCTTTTTTGGTAATATTTTTCACGGATAGTGTGTTGTCGAAATTTCCCGTTATAATGACATTAAAATTTATTTATTTATTTATTTATTTCTATTTTAACTATCAACAATCGTTTAACAGTTAGAGTAATAACATGTAAATTATAAAAACAATATGATATAAAACTAATAAAATGTAAACATAATTATATTGAAGAATATTACACTTTTATACATTAATTTTAAACAATTCTTAATAAATTTTGTTTAAAAGTTTGTCTATTCAAAGTGAGATCTATTTGAGCACTTATGTAATTGAACGCTATGCACATATTATTAATAGGATCATTACGACCATATATTACGTTTCTATGATACGGAATGTAAAAAAATATCTTTGCCTAAAATATCTCTCAGACGCATATATTCTTAAAAGAGCGAGGATTGGGGCGCAGTCTAAGTTGGAAAAAGAAATTTTTCTATCAAATAGAATTTCCAGATCAGATGTAGACTCGACACGTGAAAGACCACTATTTGCGATTGAGTAATTAAAAAAATTTGGTTCTTTTTTCATATAAAAAGACATAACGTTGTGTTTGGCAACATTTAAATAAAGTCTATTAACTGAACACCATTTAATCATATTTTTTAAATCAATTTGAAGAAGTCGATGGTCGGAAGGTGAAAAAACCGAATTAAACCGTTTAACATCATCAGCATACATCAAACAATTAGTATGCTGTAAAAAGTTTGGGAGGTCGTTGATAAACAAGACAAACAATAGAGGTCCAAGGTGGCTTCCTTGGGGCACGCCAGAATGGTTGGTAATATATTTTGAGTAGCAGTTACCAATACGGACAACTTGATATCTATCAGAAAGTTAATTCCTCAGCCAGGATAACAAAGAGGAATGAAACCCCATTAGGGAAATTTTTTTAACCATAATAAGGTGCTGAACTCTATCAAAGGCTTTGACGAAATCAGTAAAAATGACGTCAATTTGTTTGCCTTTTTCCATTTTAGTTTTAATGAAGTGAGAGAACAGTGCTAGGTTTGTAGAAGTAGATTTACCACTAACAAAACCGAGTTGGAATTCAGAGATAGAGTTTTTAATACTAGCATAAATGTGTTTTTTGACAATTGACTCAAATAATTTAGGGATCAAGGGCAATTTTGATATCGGTCGATAGTTCGCTATATTTTGCCTAGAGCCAGACTTATGGACAGGGACTATAATGGATTCTTTCCAAATATTCAAAAGCTGCCCTGTCTTTAAAGATAAATTAAATAAAAGCGCAAATGACTGGGCTAGCACAGCTGCGCAGTTTTTTAGAAATATTGGGGAAATATTATCAGGACCAGTTCCTTTATTAATGTCTAGAGTGAGCAAATCTAGTAAGACATCATCATCAGAAAGAACTAATGAACCCATATCAATAATAGGGTTGTCATTGTAATAAAAAGGGCAGTTCACGTCATCTCCGTTGTCTAATAAAAAATTCGATTGAAAATAATCAGCAAAAAGATTTGTGATGTCTGAAGTGCTACTTGCAGTTTTTTCGTTAAAAAACATATTTTTAGGGAAACCCTTGGTGTTCCTTTTTTATTCAAGAAATTCCAAAAGTTCCTCGGATTTTCTCTAATATCAGACTCCAGCTTATTAAGGTGAGATTTGTAGATAGATTCTTTAAGAGATGCGTATTCACTACGTGCCTGTAAATAGTTTTGACGAAAAGGCAGGGTGCGGAGAACGTTTGAAATATGATTGTTCTCAATTATCGTTCTCCTCAAATAAAATTGTTCTCGCAAATTATCACGAACGAATAGGGAACTCTCTGCTGGCGTCGTATTTTTTATCTCTGAAAAATTTGTCAGTTTCAAATTTATTCGAACGAATTTTTCACAAAAAAATAATAAGCAACGAACGTTTGTTTTCAATTTTTCATAAAAATTAATCGTTCAAGGAAAAATTCAGGAACGTTTGTTTCCCAAAAAAAGTTATGTTCCGACACTATCAGCATCCACATCGTCTAGCGAGGATTCTTTTCAGTTATGTATGCGTCATCGAGTTTGGTATGTATTGTTTCTTGTATACGTTTTTATTTTTGAATTATCGCGAAAAAATTGTTGCGAATGCGTAGCATCGAGCGCTGTTTAATGAATTGTAATTTTTCCGTACAAGGGCAAATTATTTTATCATAAAAAATTGATTTGACCTTGTAGATGTTATCACCATTCCGTACAAGGGCGAATAATTTTGTCATTATATCTGTGTCGATAAGCAATAATAGCTTAATTCGACTTACGACAGATCTAAGTTATTGATGTAGCAGTGTTCTACGCATATAGCACTATAAACACACAAAATCTAGAGCTTTTAACATGACTAAAAACAAAGTATTGATACAATAACAAAAGACTCTTCCATTTAACTTATATGGCGATTGAATATATGAAAAACTGCTTATTAAGCGGTCATAATAATAAATACAATTTTTGAGACTATGTCCTTTTATTAAAAGGAAAAATTTGTACTTTTAGATTATGTTTATTATTTGTAGTTTTGGATTACCAGAAAAGCACTTATAGTTTTTTTCAACGATTGTGGGATGTGGTAATTCTCATGTTATTTTGTGAGAAAAAGTAGGTAAAAAATACCTCAAACACCAAAAAATACCTCAAAACACCACAAAATACCTCAAATTACTACAAAATACCACAATACCTCAAAATAATTCAAAACCCCTCAAATTACTTCAATTACGTGGTAAAAATACGAATTAAGGGAACGTTGCGTTAATTGAATTGTTCAAATGATTGAATGCACTTGTTTGTGGTGGTTTGTATGTATCTATTTTCTTTTTGCCTTTTTTGAGGTATGGTGGGATTTTATGTTAATTTTGAGGTATTTTGTGGTAATTTGAGGTATTTTTGGAGTGTGGTAATCTTGAGAATTAAATGCGAGAAAAAGGCAATTTTGGTGGTTCCATCTTGTGACACTGCCCCTATCATGAATAATTTGTTGCCCTTAATCTCCCCAGTATAATTGTTAAATTGGAAGATTCGCGATCGGTGAGAATATAAAGGTATCTTATTGACTGAAATCCTCCGGACGAGTTTGTATTCAGCCCTATCATGAATAATTTTTCACCCGAAATCAAAAAAGGGAGTCTCAAAGGTAAATCTTAAGAAAATTTTGTAAATTTGTAATGCAAATTTGTTCATCAAACGTCAATATTCATGAGTTTAAAAAATGTGATGTCTTTATCTGCTATATTAAAAACGAAAACACCCTTTTTTGATTCCGGGCGAAAAATTATTCATGATATCTGAATAAGAAAGTCTCCAAAGGAAGAAACCTTTATATGATGAAAGTGCCGATCGCGAAACTGCCAATTTATCAGTTATACTGGGGAGAATATGATAACTGGTGCGCCGCAATTTGACAATGGATTCGCGAAGTACTTTTAATAAAAATAGGGATGGCCGAAAGAAAAATCGATGCATCGATTTGTTTTCGAATTATCAATTTTTAATTTGGTTATCATTTAATCTTTCAATCAATCAATATCGATTTCAATCAATAGATCAATCTTTTAAATCTATGAGATAATGGCAACGATATAGATATTTTATTGAACAGATCTTGTACCAAGCAACAAAATGTTAAACATAGATAACTAGTTGAGGCATCGATTTTTTGTTCGAACAAAATTTTTTTTTGTTATGAAAAAAAAAAACAACACTTTCTAATCGCGGCGCACCAGTTATCGTAATAGTGCCTTTATACTTTTGCAGACCAGTGTTATTGAAAACATATATACGTATTAAAACGTTCTTCACTTCCTGATTTTCAGTGATGGGTAGAGTATCAAAAATAGATAAAAAATCTCTGGTCATCTATGACAAAATAAGTAACATTTCCAAATGTCTCTTATGCGAAAAACCTCTCATGGGATGTGTACTAGGGAATATCAAAAGGCATTACGAGAGTGTGCACAAACATAATTTTGACGATGCTTCATCATCAAGATCATCAAGAAGTAATCATACAATCTAATCATATTACAACAATCATAAAAAACCATATTTTTTCATTTGATTGGGCATATCAGGTTTATTTACCAAATTAAAACATTATTTTTCCTCATATGCATATGTGCAGTCTACATCTGTATTTCGGTTTCATCTTTTCATGTCAGCAAGTGTACAAAAATTCAACAACAAACTTATATTTTGTCTAATAACTCTACGTACAAACGAACGTTCTTGAATTTTTTCTTCAAACGCTCGTTTTGAATGAATAATTCCAAACGAACGTTTGTTGCTTTTTGTTGTTGTGTGAAAAATTCGTTCGAAAAAATACAAAGCTCACAAATTTATCAGTGATAAAAAAAACGACGCAAGCAGAGTGTTCCTTTTTCGATTGCGAACGTTCGTCTGCTTTTAAATTTTTCGTTTGAAAATTTCTCACACACAGCAAAAAACGAACGATAAGATCGTATTTTAATCAATTGCGAACGAATTTTTCCGCACCCTGCGAAAAGGTAAATTTATTTTACTTTTTTTGAACAATTTATTCATACGGTTTTTTAATTTTGAAAGACTTTTATTGAACCACTCCGGCTTAGAACTTTTCCTTATCTTTTTAATAGGAACAAAGCAAGTAAATGCTTGATTTATAATTTCGATAAAAAAGTCATAATTATCTGACAAGATATCACCAAAACCCACACGCCAGTCCACACTCGATAAAAATGTAGATATAGCTGTGTGATCTGCTTTTTTAAATGCACAAACAAAAGTATCTTCTTCTATGGCAGATATATCATTAATAAGAATTTCTAATTGTATTAAAAGAGCTTTATGATGAAAACTATTATTTGAAAAAAGTAAATCCGATTCAACACAATTGGCATTAAGCTCATTATCAATAAAAATAAGATCTAAGATTTTGTTCAAGCTATTTGTGACAAAGTTTATTTGAATCAGACCCAAGGAATATATAGAGTCTAAAAAATCGATTTCCAAATTGTTGTACATCGAGTTCGGAATCATACTTAAAAGATCCTTAGAATAAGTCCAATTTACACTACTTAAGTTGAAGTAGCCCATTACAATCGGGTAATCATTATCTTTGAGCCTATCAATTACGTTCAAAATATTTATAAAGTGCATAGAATAAACTTCATCAGATACAAATATATATATATACTTTTAATACAGTTAGAACCATCACCATTCCAAGGGCAATCTACACGAACGCATATTTGTTCCAAGAGATCGGATGTGTTTAGCAATGATATCTGCTGACAACGATAAACTGCACGGATAGCAATTAAGACACCACCACCTCTTGTTAAGCCAGTTGATGTCAATGATCGATCACGGCGAAAAACCTCGAACGTTATTGAGATATCTCAATAATGTAGATATTCTGAGTACAACGTCTTTTCTTGAAGCAAGGTCATCGCCTCAGAATGAGAAAAATAAAATATTAAAATTTGAAGTTTCGATTTTGCAAGAATATATCTCAGCCACATTTGAATCGATTTTCATCAAATTATCTTTGTCTGAAAGATCAAATAATTAATATTGTAGAAATAAGAAAAGATTTGCAGTCATTTCACAAATTCAATGTTTTATATGGTTTTAAAAAACCTCTAAAATATTCAGATTTTAGTCAAAAAATAATGCAAACGTTTTTTTTTTTGGTTGTAATTTTTTTTCTTATTAAATTTTGTTATTGTGATTTTCTTTTTCTTATACTCTTTTATGTGACATATCATTTGTCTGCGAAAACAGCTTTATTTTGACACATAGTTCAATAAACTGTTTCTATTATCGAAAATCATAAACTACCCCATATAATTTTTTGATGAAAATTAAATTTCTCAAAATGCTATTTTTATATTTTTACAAGGTTCTACAGCTTAAAAAAATAATATCTTTAAAAAATGTTTTAAGTATTTCAAACCACTCCAAAGTTATTAACACAAATCTATGTTTTCAGATATTTCGTTATACAATTTATATAAATTGGCGTACGAGAAAGAGTTCTTCCGTGTTTCTGAACCGATTTTATAATTTATTTTAAATGAATTAGAGTAGGGAGAAGGAATTCACCGAATATTTTGTGACCGTTGCCTTGAAATATGAGCGTTGAAAGAATATTTCTGAAATAAAACTTAAACTATAAGAAATGGAAGAACATGGTGCAAGAGGAAATTTTAAGCATTGATAAAATGTACAAAAAACATTTTTCGCTTTCTCTAACGGATACCCTACAATATCAATATAAAAAATAATAAAATTTTTTTGTAAGAAAGTCCTGGTTGAGAAAAATAACAGTATATGAAAGTTTATTGGGTATTGTTTTTACAGATCGTTTTTTTATATAAAAATTATTACGATAATTTGAAACTTAAGAGTTTCTTAGTACAACACATTTGCTTTAGGCAAGGTCAACGCCTCAGAATGAGAAGAAATTATTGAAATTTCAGAAAGCTAGTCTAATTAACTATTCATTTTTTTATTTTGACGTTTCATTGCTCAATGGGAGTTTAGGCATAAAAAAAAGTAATCAAAATGGAACTAGTTAAAAAGAAAAAGTAAACTAAATTAAATTAATAACAATTAAAATTACATAAATCATAAAAATTCTGTCGTGTTAAGAAAAATGTTTGTTGGTTTTGTCAAAAAAGCTACAATATTTGCTGTTTTATTCTGTTATTGTTCTTCAAACAGCAGTTTCAAGACAGTGGTGCCAAATTGTTATAAAGTTCAACTTAAGTTCTTCTACTGAGATTTTATAAAATCTAGTGCCACGGGAATGCAGCTAATATGAAGCTATTTAAAAGAATTTTATTATTATTTATTTTATATATATTTATATATATATATTATATATATTTATTTTATTTATTATATATTATTTATTCTATAAAATACTGAAGCGTTCGAAGTTAAAAACAATAATAGGTTATGCATGAATAATATATTTCGAAAATCCAAAATTCTGTGCATTTTCCCACAGTGCTTGAATAGAGAGATTGTTTGTTGAATTTTTTTATACTGTTTTACTTGTAATTGTTTTCCAAAGGAGCTTTCTAAAGAATGGCAAGTTAATTAAAATTTTTTTGATATGTATAGCTATAACTAAAAGTTTTTCGTGTTTTGTATAAATGTTAGTTTCCAACATTTTGAATTTAATTTGGTGGAACTAACCTTTTGTCTTTGTCTTGAAAAATTTGTTAGTTTCTTAAACTTTCTAAAAAATTGACTTTAATTTTCATACCTTGAATAAATTAATGTAATAGTATATATTAAAATGAGCAAAACAGACAGTCAAGATATTTTAGGTTTATCTGTAGCAAAATAACTTTATCAAAACCTCAACAAAACAAAGAACAAGCTTAAGTATGACCAAAGTTTTCAAGACAAAAAAAAAATGAGACTTCACACCGAACATTTTTGAAATAAAAGTTAAGCTGAATAAATAAAATGTAAACATAAGTGAAAACATTGCAAGTTGAAAAATTTGTTAGCTGTGCTCTCTAATTGAAGTATTAAGCTTGCAGTATCACAATTAAAAGTTCGTGAACTTCTTTTTAAACCGTGTTATTAGTACACAATATCTGTAGTTCTCAAAGCAAGGAGCAGACAATTAAGGTTTGTTGGAATATGTTTCGTGCTGTTTTCCAAAAGAAGACTTTAGGATAATGTTTTAGAAATAAAACGCACTGAATGTTAAAAATTTAGAGCACTTAAGCTTGGACTCTTAAATAGTGGCATTAAGCTTTTTTTATCTCCACTTAAGAGTCATGGGATGCTTTTGAAACATTTTAGATAAAAGCGTTGAAAACATTTGCGTGCATTAAAACTGAAATTCGCAAGAAAACATAAGCAGAATGTAAACGAGAAAAGTTTAAAAAACTAATCCATAGAGCAATGCCATTAAATGAGAGCAAATGCAAAGAATTTGTTCTACTTTTAGCTCGATTTAGAGGTCAGAGATTTTTTTCTTCCATTAAACTTTACTGAAGGGATAAAAACAATTTTAAAGATAAGAAAGGGGAGTAAGGGGATAGAAATTAAAAAGGGTAAGCGAAAAAGTTCATAATTAATAGATAAAATTAAATTTTCTATTAGTTTTCATGGTATGAGAGTATTAAGCCTTAGCGTAAGAGAAGCATAATGTTTCAATTTTTCTATTTCTTCATTTATTTCTTTACTACCAACCAGTGGCATAGCTACAGTGGACACGAAAGGGATGTATTCTCCTTTTGCTTATGAAGTTCAGCTAATTTTTACATTAAAAATTGCGTTAAATGAAAATATAGCTAATCAAATAAAAAATATTTTGGATAACACTGTACAACAATTTGGCCCTTTTAAAAAACCCCGCCAACTTTATCAATGGTTTCTCATATTTTTATGTAAGTAAATCACGAATATTCAATTATTTTTTTCGGGACACCTCCAGTTTGGTTTTCACAGGGCTTTGAAATTTATATATTCCACAGGGATTTGATATATTATTACAAATTTGGCATCAAATTAAAGAAAAAAAATAGTAATCTTAAAAATACTGAGAAAAAATTTTTTTTAGAAGGAATGAGAAAAATGTCCTTTTTATTTGAAAATCTTTAATATCCTTAAAGTTTTTATTCCCATTTAATCAAAAAATTTCTGGGAACAAACTTCTCTGAATTTAGGAAACAGAAAAAGTTCATACTTAGCCAAGACAGGGGACAGGAAATATATCTGTCGAATATGGTGCTTGTTGAACGATAATGACATTGCTTTTGGTCATAGAATCGCAAACAACGCGTGATGTTTTAGTTGGTGCATTATTGTAGTGCAAGCACAATGGATTTTCCTTCCATAATTCTGACCTCTTTCTCCGAATATTCTCGCTCCAACTCTTTAAAACACATTAAGCGTTGACCGATTGACCTTGCGGAAGGAATTACGAGTGCACGACACTCGTTTTTTTGAACGACTTTGTCGTGTCTTTTTGGGTTTCGGCTCAACTGGATAGCACCACTCTGCAGGTCGTTGAGCTGTTCCGATATCATACTCGTACACCCAAGATTCATCATCAGTAATGAAGCGCTAAATGTCCCTATCGTCCATTAAAAGCATTTCCTGAGCGACAGTTTTGGGCACTTGTTTTGATATAAAATCTGTAACTTTTAACAGATTTAAGATTTTTTAAACCGGTTTTTTATGTTACTTAAAATTGATTGCGCTATACAGAAATTAAATAGAAATGTTAAACATAAAAAGAAAACACTATATAGTGTTCACTTCCTTTTTTGACTACACTATTTTCGAGAAACTACTTTCTTATATTTGATATGCATAAAAGAAGTGTTAACTACTTAAAAAAAAGTGATCATTATTACATTTCTGTAGTGTGCTTTTGATTAGACTATTTTATATAAATTTGTTTCAAAATAGAATAGTAGTGTTTATAAATTGTAATCGCGAAATTAAAAAAAATGTTATATATTAAGAAGATGTGGCCATGAAGATAATTTTCGGTCACTTAATCGATTCTCAAAAGTGGGGAGATTACGATTTCTTGGGCGCCGCGATTTGATGATGGATTCGTAAACTTTCAATAAAAATTGGAATTGCAGAAGGAAAAATCGATTTATCGATTTGTTTTTGAGTTATCGATACAAGAACAGAATCTTTTTGTTTGGTGATCGTCATAGAAAACCTGATATATTTTCCTTATTATATTACCGATGTAGATAGTTGAGATATTACTTTAAAAAAAACATAATAAGCTTTAATAACAGTGTTAAATTAAACAAATCCGTTGAGTATTTCACATTTTAAACCTATATGATTGTAAATGTAAAATTTTTGTTTGTATTAAACTGTTATTTTCTCAAAAACTACCGTTATTATTATCACTTATGGAAAGTAAAAAGCTTACAAATTTTTCTTTCATTTGGTGTATAATATTAATAGTTTTTTTGATGTTTTATGGTGTTTTTTTTTTTTTTTGTAATGATATGATTTGCCCTTGTTCGGAAAGTTGTTATTTCAACCATATTTACCTTAGTTGGTCTGCTCTCTAAGGAAACTACGATTTTCGGGGCACCGCGATTTAAAAATGGATTCTTGAAATACTTTCAATTAAAAGAAGAATGGCCAAAGGAAAATTCGATTTATCGATTTTTTCAAGTTATCGAATTCTTAAAGAAATTTTTTTAATAAGTATCTTTTAAAAAAAATAGCTATATTTTTCATAATGTATAACCAAAATTGATATTTAAGGTATAATTTAAAAGGTAATATATAAAGCTTTTCCATAAAATTTAAATAAATAAAATACGTCGAGAATTTCATATATTATAGCTATTTGCAAGACTGTTAATTTCGCTCACTTTTGATGAAATTCTTTTTAAACCAAATTAAATATATTACTTTAATAGAGATAATGAGAACAAAAGTTTTCAGTCTTTGTTTTTTTACAAAATTTTTACCTTTTTATTTATTATTTTTACATAATAACTGCATCTAAAAATTTTTGTTGAGCATGCTGCAACGTTAGTTTTGCTGAAAATCGTAATTTTTGGCATGAAAATGAAAAATCGTCACGTCATAATTAGTGCCAAAAATAGTCAAAATGACGATAAATCGTTAATGCTCACAACACGGTTTACTTTCAAAAGTGAGCGCGCTCAATTTTTATATAAAAGTGATCGCGCTCAAAAAGTGAGCCGCTCAAAAAGTGAGCCTCTCAAAAAGTGAGCCGCTCAAAAAGTGAGCCGCTCAAAATGTGAGCGCGATCAAAATATGCGCCGCTCACTTTTTACAAAAATTGAGCGATTAACAGCCTTGGCTATTTGTATGTAAAAGTAATATATTTGCTTTCATAAAACCGTTATTCTCTCAAAAACTACCGTTACTACTATCTATTATGGAAAATAAATTATTGAAGCTTAAAAATTTATCTTTCATTTGGTATATAATATTTATGCTTTATTTTATGTTTTATGGTAATTTTGTCATGAAATGATTTGCCCTTGTAAGAAAAGTTGTCTTTTCAATCTTTTTTGCCATAGTTGTTTTGCTTTTCTTTTAAATAATTTTTTATAATGCACAAAATATATATATATAATATATTGTATGATTTAATAAATTTCAATAAGGAAAAAGTAAACTTAGTAAGTTAGTAAGTTTGCTTAGTAAAATAAATAAAAATAAATTTCTAATAATAATATAAAAACTTTTGAATGCCATTAAAATGTATGTTTGGTATATATATATTATATATATATATATTAATGTATCAAATGAAAAGTCAATGTTTAAGCTTTAAGAATGCAATATATTTGTAGTACCTTAATAACTCAAATTTAGTAGAAAATAACGGTTCTTTCAATTAAAAAATTAAAATATGATTTAAATTTGCTTACAAAATTTAAATTTTTCTTGCAATGATATTTGTATTGCTTATCATTAAAAAGGTTATTTAATTATCTTTCAAATGACATATCAATCTTATAAATCGATTGCAAATATATAGATGCTTTTTAAACACAACTTTTGGTACGAAAAAAAATTTAAAATCGATAACTCGATATGTAGTTGAGTTATCAATATTTTGTTCAGTCAAAAAAAATTTTTTCTCTTCCAGAAAATATTTTTAAATCGTGGCGCCCAAAACATCGTAATCGTGCCTCAAAAGTTTTATTTTTATAACAAATAAAAGAGAAGTGAACACTTAAGTTCGAAATTCGAAAATAGAGCATAAGTAAAATTTTTATTCATACCAAAAGTAGTGTTCACTACTGACCTTTCACTATTTAGTAGCAAACACTTCTTTGCAGCGTTCACTCTTTTTTATGCATACGGGCCATTGTTGGGGTTATTTACTTGGCAGGGTGGTGCGACACACATTTTTTTCAGCTTTTTTTGCAAATAAATTGTATGATTTAATAAATTTCAATAAGGAAAAAGTAAACTTAGTAAGTTAGTAAGTTTGCTTAGTAAAATAAATAAAAATAAATTTCTAATAATAATATAAAAACTTTTGAATGCCATTAAAATGTATGTAAAGAATCCCAATTTTATATTTATTCACAAAATTTTGTATGTAGTAACATTAAAATATCTGTTAAATTCAAAAAACTTTTCTGCAATAAATCAGGTACGTAGAGTGAACGAAATTATAGCGTGATTGACCAAATTGTATCATGTTTTTGTTGATGTTTTTGATGTATAGTTATTATACATACAAATTTCTTAGCATACCTTTAGGCTTGTCGCAGAAATAATATTTTACATCTGTGAATAATTGAGCAACGAATATTAATATAAAATAGTACAAAAATAATACAAATTAAAAAAAAAAAATAAAGTAAATGTGTGTTTTTTAAATTTGTATAACTTTCCTATAAACTCTGCAAGCGGTAAAGTTAAACAGGGGGCCGAATTACAGCATCCGTGATCGAGCAAAATCATCAAAATTTATCGGCATTTGTCTCGTCGTGCCGTTCGTAATTTTGCTCGATTACGGATGCTGTAATTCCCCAGATTTATATAATAGGGCAGTTCACGATCTTGTTGCATCGTTCCAAATGCAAAATAAACAGCTTTTACAAAAACAAAAAGCATTGAAAAGCTTTTGCAGCATATGCTTTTTGTTTTTGTAAAAGCTGTTTATTTTGCATTTGCAACGATGCAGCAAGGTCGTGAACTGCCCAATTGCCTTCATATATTGGGAATGCAATGTATTTTTTTATACAATTGAGTACTATGTTATACATTGCGAACTTTCTGGGAAAAAAGTATCTTCCATGACAGTCAACACATCAGCGCATATTTTCATATATGTCGTTCAGGATTCTTTTGGATTTGTTGCTTTAAAAGTTTACCGAAATTTGAAAATGAGTTACAAAAAAGCGTTTTAGACTTTTATTTATTGTAAACTATTTAAAAAAAAATTAAATCAATTTGCATAAAAACAAGAGATATAGACAAAAATAACTAGATGAAAAAAGCTTTTATGGTTTCCTCAAAAACTACCTTCAAAGTTGAAAAAAAACAATTTTTTCAATTCTTAAAAATTAAAAAAAGTTCCAAAGCTTGAAGCATATATCTACTCACAAATAGAAGACAGGCAAAAACAAAATCTAAGGTCTCTTCGCCAAATAAGGCCCGATTTCTAATACGTACATTTATTGCATTCCCTGCAAAATGATTTCTTGCACGTTTAAACATGTTCATATCTGCATCACGATGCAAAAAATTACTTCGATTGCGCATCTGTGAAGCGAGTGACAGTCGAACTAAGTCAGTCGAACGAAGTCAGAACAACGTGGTTGATGTAATATTGTGCTCGCAGTAAAAGTCCGTTATCCTACTAATTAACTATTGCCTATGTCCAGCTTTGAATTAAAAATCAAGAGAGGTATTTTAACAAAAAAAAACAGGTTAATTGATCAAATCTAACTGTGGTGTATTCCGAGAAAAACTTTATTAATGAAATTATATTGAGAGCGCCTAAAAAGGCCCAAACATTTTTTTTCTTTCCGGCTTTCTTTTTCCGATCTCATGTCCACATCTAAATCTACCTGGCAGAAAAAAACTACGAAAAAGAAAGCCCTCAACTATAAAAGTCAGCAAATTACCAAAATGTTCTTTAAAAAGCCAGAGTAACTTTATTTTAATTTTCAAAATGAATTTTTGGCAATAAAAGTATTTTTTCGAAAAACTTTTTATAAAAAAAAAGCTATGAATAGCATTTATGTTTAGCACAAATGTAAACCAACATTTGTAATAAAAATATGTGTTCTTATTTTATTATTTTTTGACTGTTTTGTTATGTTTCTAAATCCGTTATATATTGGGCCTTATTTAGACATGGTAGTCCTAATACGGCAAAAATCAGACCTTTCTAAAACCTTCTGAGCTGGATATATTTTTTACTTTTTCATGCTTTATTTTTATGTTTTTGAAAAAAGAATTGAATAAACAAAAATACAAAATTGCAAAAATAAGTTTAAAAAAACCCGTTTCTCTTCTGTCTGGTAAAAACCGTTAGGTTGGCCTTATTTGGGTAACTTATCTTATATAAAAAGTTCCGATCATAAATTTTTTTCGATATAAGTAAATTTACGGCAAAGCAAATAAGTGCATTGTACGTCGCATGCTTAAGAAATGATGTGCACCGATCCAGTCGATATATCAAGCTTTCCAACTATATCCCTTACTATCACACGACAATTTTCGAGCACAATTCCCCCTACTTTTTTTAGCATTTTCATCGTTTTTTTATGTTGCCGGACGAGAAGGGTGAGGCAAGTTGGCAACTGATATACGACCCTCTTTAAACAATTTGTACTGCTCAAATTCCTGAGTACGCGTGCACCCGAGAGTTTAATGAGATGAAAAAATACTCATACCTGCTATACTAGAGCTTACTTCAGCAAAAATATTCCATGATTAGCACTCCATTCTAAAAAGAAAAAAAATTAACCTTTGTTAAACTATATTTAAAAACAAGACAAAGATTTCTGTCTGACCAAAAAAATTACCCACCGAATGCCTTAAGATGTGGCTAAAACTACCGTAATTTTTAAAAAATCTATTAAGCAAACTCAAGCATAATATCTTTGATCTGAAGAGACGGCATGAATACAAATAATTAAACAAATTATTTTCTTATACTTCGTCCTCATTTAACAATTCTGCACACAACAATGCTACATGAATCGATAGGAATCTTTTATAACTAGTAAATATATTTTTCTGTTTTATTTTATGGTTACTTTTGAATTTTAGTTGTTTGATTTTTTAAGGCTTTATTTAGTAACCGAATAATTTATTGTTTCTTAAAAAACTGATTAAAAAACAGACAAATTTGAACAAATTTAAATTTTTAATTTGCTGACGTTTCGCAGATTGTTTGTCTGCTTCACAGGGCGTCTTTTTTCTATTTCCTTAGAAATTTCAATTTCTATTTAATTAATATTTCTTTTCCTTTAGTTTATAAAATTGTCATTATAAGTTTAACACAATTTCTGCGCTTTCCTTCCTGTAATTCATTTCAATTTGTTTTTCTCTTATGGCCATTAAACAACAATGACTATCCGTTTTTATTCCAACAACTGTCTTAATCAGTGAGTCATCAAGGCAAAACAAAAAGTCTAACCAACCACAGGCATTTGTTGTCAGCCACAATGTCACGTCCTCCATCAAATGTTCTGAAAAAGTTACCATCAAAAATATTTCACAAAAGTAAGTTGACTCAATTCAATAGAACTAATTAGCACGACATTTCAATTCATTCAATCCAGTAAGCTGCTGAATACTTAAGACTCAAACACTGATTCTATCAAGCCAAATATAGCCAAGATATGTTATTCTATTGACTGGGTCAGTTTTTAATTTATTTGCATTAACGTTTTATTGAGTTAGCAAACATTTTTATGATTTAAAACTTGAGGACATTATTAATTTTGTATGAACATGCGAACACTAATTTGCGATATTGAATTCAAAATCACTTGAGGACATTATTAATTTTGTAAGAACATACGAACGTTAATTTGCGATATTGAAATCAAAATCATTAACAATAGTTTCTTGTAACTGATATATTTTGAGCAGTAAGCTTAAAAAGCATAGCGAAAATATTTTCAACTATTTCAAATGTATTTTGAAATAAAATTATTTACATGCAGCGCATGATTCAGGTTGCAATTACTAGAAGGTAGGAGTGACAGTTATTATTTCGACAATAGAATGTAAATAAAAGAAAAATAAATCAAAAATGTTTTGGGTGAAACATAGAAATGAAATAAATACCTTTAACAAGGAAGTCATCTTGGGCCCCTTCTGTTTCTATTTTTTATAAACGATTTGCCATCTGTTATAATGTATTCTAGCATTTTAGTGTTTGCTGATGACGTCAAACTCTTCCTTTCTTTTAAAAGTACTAATGACGCTGTATTTTTGCAAGCCGACATTGATCACCTTCATAACTGGTGCAAAACGAACCGTATGAACCTCAACATGAAGAAATGCAAGCATATGTCTTTCTCACACAAGCCACCAATTAAATGTACCTTCAAAATTTGTGGTTATCCATTGGAGTCCTTAGATATTTTCAATGATCTTGGAGTTACAATGGATCCTAAACTAAGCTTTAATATTCATGTAAATAAAATAATAAATAGAGCAAATAGTTCTTTATGATTTATTAAATGTTGGGCAAAAGAGTTTAATGATCCATTCATAACGAAAACCTTATTCACTTCCCTAATGCGGCCTATCTTAGAATACGCTTCAGTTGTTTGGTGCCCACGATACGGTTGTTACATAGACGACATTGAATCAGTGCAGAAACAATTTCTTTTGTTTTGCTTAAGCTATCTTTATTGTAAGACTGATTTTCACTTACTATCTTATGAATATCGGTTACAACTCTTAAATCTTCCTTCTTTAAAAAATCGGAGAATTATGATAAATGCTTGTTGGATTACAAAACTTTTCCATGGATATGTCAACAGTCCATATTTATTGAGTAAAGTATATTTTAATATTCCTCTTTGTCCTAGAAGATCTTTTGAGTTACTCCATATGAATTTTTGTAGAACTAATTATTTGCAAAATGAACCTTTTAAAAGCGCTTGCGTTGATTTTAATTTTGTATCTGATGTTATATCCTTAAGTGAATCCGTGGACTCAATCAAACATAAAATTATAGATTACCTGCAGTAACCGACGTTGATTATGTAAAGTTCTTTCAAACATATATCTGATGCATCTGGTGATTTGTAAACACATTATCATTAATATAACAATCTAAATGGATAAATGGACCTAAGCATAAAATGGAAAATTTTGGTGTATAAACATCTAAATAATCTGAATGGACCTAAACCTGGGATCTTCAATTGTCTCATATCTTCATGATGATTGTGACTACATTTGTCGACAGTACCGTGGTGTCTTGGTTTTTACCTCTTGAAACAATACGTTAGATCGATGTGTAATATATTAACATAATGACCTAGTTTGTATTGATGTCTGCGTTCGCAACTGGTTTTCTTTGTTTTATGAAAATTGGTTTGGTGAAGCCAGGATCCCACCGGCTTCAGGAAGACAGAACGATATTTATTAGATATATACTTATTGGAGTGTTGTTTTATTGGCTACGAGAGACCTTGTTTGTCACACGACTCCGCCGGTGTCCGGATACAAAAATTGTTGCTAACTTGACCTTGTTTGTATTGAAAACGCAACTCTGATATGCTATCTGATATTATCGATTTAAATTATTTTTTTTTTTTATTTTTATACTTTAACAAAATTATATACTTTAAGGAATTTATTAAAACTTTTTAGTTTTTTAATAATACATGATTTCAATCAAAATCATACTTTAAATTTTTGAATTGTATTAAATATCTTATTTTGTAATTTTAGATTTGCTATAAAACCTATTAAGGTTTAGCAATCGAATAAATAAATAAATAAACTTAACGTAAGTTATAAATAATATATGCAAGCTAATGAATTTTATAACTAAGGTAGTAGCCCAGTGTGATGATCGAAAATTTTTACTTTTTTCATATTTTTTTTTAATAAACAAATAATTTGCGATCACTTTAAAATTTTGAAATGTTTTTATTGGTGTCTTAAAGTGTACAAAAACTTATTTGTTAATAGTTATTTATTTATTATACGAGGGTCGCACAAGGGTCGTTTGCCGGGCTTTTTGCCAAACAGCGGCCGTACAACGGCCGTATAGAGGCCGTACAACTTAATTTAAGCCTTGGACGTCCGTTATTTGACCCAACATTCGACCGCTGGGCTTTTTGGATTATTTATAGGCCATTTTCGACCCTTGTTCGGCCCATGAGAGACCGCTGATCGGCCGCTGTTCTCCCTCTTATATTTTTACTCGGGCACTGTTATCATTTTTTTCGTACATAAGGCCAATTCATACTGAGTTTACAATATCGTTCATTACTGAGCCAGCTGTCTTCGTTCTTATCTGGTATTCTTCTTACATGGAGCCAAAACAGCTGACTCTCGGTTTTTGTACAAAGTCTTCGTCAAATAATACCCTGGATATGACCCTGGATATATGGAATTTATTTTTTGTACATTTTTCAGTACAATTTACGACTTATTCTAAAGCCGTTAAATTAAATGCATTTACACAATCAGATTATGATATAAGATATTAAAATACACTTTCCTTCTGAGTTTCTTGAGCGTGCTTACAAAAATTGTCTACAGAAAACTCAGCGTCTACATATGCAAAGTATCGTAGAATAGCTCGTATAGATTATATCGCTCATTTCGTGCAAGACTGTCACAACTAAAAATTTAGCATTTTTCAGGAGAGCCCTATGAAATTCAGAAATGACATCACGACCATTAATTGTAAATGTAGACTGAAAACTGTTCAGAATATCTGTAGTCCATTATATTTTCTACCAAAAATATCATACATTTTTCATTTTGAATCAAAAGTGAACTTTAAGCAGTATTTTTGCAAGTGTCTGAGTTGTGAAACTATAACTACAAAAACTCATTTTAAAAAGTGTTTCGTTTTGAGTTGTGACGATTTTGCTACAATACGATAACATACTTGTGAGCTAGAGAGATGCCAGGTTTTGAGTTGGTGCGTTATTACTACAAAAATATTAGGTTACTTGCTCGGATTTTTATTTAAAAAATGGTTTATGGTAAAATAAATCGTTATTGTTGAAAAACTATGCAAAAATTTAAAAAAATTTAACTCAAATAACCCAAGTTTCGAGTTGTGACGGTCTTGCACAAAATGAGCGATATATATTTTTAGTTTAAGAAGCACTTCAGTTATATTTCTATTATTTTCTGAGTTAAAGACTTTTGCCTTCACTATTTTTGAAATTTCGCAAAACTGTTGATTTAACCAATGACTGCAAAAACTTCACGGATTTTATATTTCAAAACATAATTTTTTTAACCTGTTTAAATATTTGCCTTTACAGTCCACGCCACAAGCAAAAACATAATACCACTCAACTGGCCAGCAACCTGGCTTCCAAATGCAGCTTAAGGCTAATATGCTGTCCAAGTTTTGTGTTGCAAAGTTGCCACTTGACTTGAATTCGTTGCCTAATTTTTTTTTCCTTATTTATTTGCTTACAGCTTTTGCAACAGCTAAATTTTGTATTCGAAACCCCCAACCCACATAACTTCTTAGCTGCTATATTATTTAAGCTGCTGTTTTTACTGAACTCCTGTTTTTATGTTGGTTTTAATGCTTGGCATTTATTTGTTCTCGCTCCCGGACGCACCTGTTGTTGCTTCTGCGCACAAGGGGCGTGTATATGTATTTTGTAATATTTTTCAGCTTTTACTTTTTTATTTAGTTCCATTTATTGCTTACAACTACTATATTTGTTAAAAGTTTTATACTTTTACTTTTATTTGCTGTTTATTTTCGTATTTATGCTGTGCATATTTTGCACTTGAGTGCTAGAAAAATATTTGACTTCTTTTTGTAAAGCGTTCTACGGCGCAAGTAGATGCAGCGAGTTGATGTTGCTGTATTTCACACGCCTGCCTTTGCTACTTTTTATTTATATGAATTTTTCTACTTTGGCTTTGTTTGTTGCTCGCTCTGGCATAACATTGTTTTAGGTTTTGCTCCGCAGAACTGTGTTTGTAGGTGTATGTTACATACTTTTTTTAATAAAAAAAATTCGAAAATATGCTGCACCTTCCCAAGTTAGGCACGTATTATTCCTACTGTAGGTTGAAATTTTTTGATGCTGCCCACATTTTCCACTAAAATACCTTTTTTACTGCTACTTTATTTCAGCTAATTCATGGGTGTTTCTCTGTTTTTTTTTGGTGTTTGTTTTACTTACATTTATCTATGTTTTTATTTTCTTAGCATATTTAATGTTTTCCTTACACATGTGCTGCTGCAGTGAGCTCTAAGCGTTGTTGTGTGTGTCAAGCAAAACAAAAAAAAAAAAAAAAGAATACCAAACTCAAGGACGCACTCCCACAGCTGCTGCCAACTTTGTTAACAAATGCCATTTAGACATGCTCAGCTTCAAAGAAATCTTTTGTTGTTTATTCTTGTGCTGTTGTTTTGCTGTGCATTGCACATGTTGCTGCATTTTTTTATTTTCTTCTTCTCATTGTTTTATTTTAATGAGTGTGTCCTTCTTGCTTGCTTAATAAGCAAAATCCTTTTTGTACATCCAGAAATGCTCGAGCTCAAAAAAGAACGCTTAAGTCTTCAGTTGAGCTGAAGTCACAAAAATTTGTTTAAAGTCTTTGTCATCGTGTTAGTTCTTTGAGCACAAGCAAAAACATATTACAAAGGATCTGAATGCGTATTTTTGCTCTTTCTCTACTTTTGCTGTAGCTTAAACTAAGCCATTAAGTTTTTGAACTCTTGTTGACATGAGTGGAGTTGCTTTTTTCGAAAATGCTAGATGCACATTGTTTCACATCTTTTAACTGACTTCAACGTAAAAAATTCTGCTTTTGGTCGGTCATACATTTCTACGGCCATGGGAATGCTTCTGCTGCTGCTTTAAAACTTATTTTGGTTTTGCAGAGATGTTAAGGAAATATCCAAATAACTCTGTCAAGAATCCTTGACATATGTGTAAAATACAAAACAATAGTTTTTGCCTTGCCCTCCTCCCATACTAATTCTACACCAACATTTGATTTTAAAACATAAACATTAATGAGGCATAGCATTTAATAGTTAGCACTAAGTAGAAGTATTCGTCGCAGTATTTTTATTTTTTTGTACAAATACGTTCTCAGTATCACTAATTTCAAATATGAAATAAAAGGTAAAAAGGTAAAAAGGCAAAAGCCTTTGTAATTTTTAATTTTTTTTAAAACCATTTTCCCCCTTTTTCATTATGGTTTTCGGGGTGCGCATAGGCGGCAGTTGTTGAAAGCGCGTCAAGCTAAAAGCAGCTGGTAGCTTAGCAGCTTGTTGCAGATGGTTTTTGATTTCTTTGCGATTGTTTGTATATATAAGTTTCTTTTTGTTTATTTTTGCAATCGAAGCATTAAAAAAAGTCACGTTATTTCGTGTGCACTTCTCGCTTTCCTTAAACCAGCGGACAACATGTGAAAGGACGAAATGTGAAAAAACGATGCTGAAACTCACTTATAGTCACTGTAAGTAGCTTTGAGTCACTTGCTGTTAAAGCTTGTTTCAACTTTTTTGCAATTTTTTGTGCTGTTTATTGTTGCCTGGTTGCTGCGTTCTATTTCGAATTGTTTTTTAAAAAGACAGATCAACATAAAAAATACTTGAATAAAGTCAATCGGCTGAATAAGCGACTCATCGAAAGGCTTCATAGCGGACTGTTCGGGTAGCGAACGATCGTGGATAGATTGGCGGAAAAAGAGAACAAATGGGTTACAGTGGGTTGGGAACAATTTGTGGTTTATTTATACCTTTTTGTACAAAAATTGTGGTGGTTTTACAAACAGTATTATTTTGTGTTGTCCTGTTGAAGTTGATGTTGATGGGTTCTCGTCTTATAGGTGGGTGGGACGCCGTGCTGCTGATCCCCAAAGCTGCTGATGGATTTGCTGCTGGCTATTTATGTCCAATTCGTCTATGTTGTATATAAACGAGTGTATTCGATGTAATTGATGTTGAATGTAAATTTATGATGAATTTGTGTTCTAATGTTGTCTTCGGGTGGTTAATACGTTGCAATTTGGGTGGGTGGGTAAAACGATGTCTTTTTACTATTTGCGTATTCTGAACGAATAATCACATAAGACGCTGGCGCAACCTTGCTGTGGCCGAACGACAACTGTCAGCGCTCGTGCGACTTGTAGCGAGTAGTTGAGCAAACGTGTTTAATACACACGGTGTTTACGTTTGATACACACCTTACACCGCCAGTCAGTGGACACTAGACCAGTTGACATTACAAAAGTGCTAAATTATTCCGTTGCGCGTCCATTATCTAAAAGTTCGACCTCTATTAAGCTCAAAAATATTTTAATACCTAAAAACATTTGACCTCTAGGGGTTCCGCAAATCGTTTGAAGGTAATTTTAGAGCTATGTGGGACTTAAACCATTTTAAAAAATGTTGTGTCTAAGTGGAAAAACAATTGGAATACATTTTGATTACAATTATTAATAATACAGTCATATTTCATTTTTTTTTTTAATATACATCTGGTAGTTTTTGGCGGATTTTTAAACATACAATTTTACTCTCAACGAAAAATTATCGTTTTTCCAGACAAAATTTTTTTCTTATTTCGTTCTAACGATATTTTTTTTGTACTTTTGTATTTTTGTGTGAAACTTAGGCTTTCTTGAGGTGCAACATATTTTACAGTTTATTGACCACAACTTGCGAAATAATTAAAAATACTGCAATTATTTATTATTTCTAATAATTATTTATTAAAAACATGATTTTTTGTAATGCGTTTAAATTTTTTTCTGTGCTTACCAACGACTTAATATTGACGAAATATTGTTTTTGCTCTTCATTAGAAGTTATTGAATTATTAAATTCTGTTATTAATGCTACGCTTCTCTCTGCTAAATCATTAACCCATTTTCAACCACGTTGCAAAAATTGTTGAATTTTTAAATATAAAGTATATTCATAGAGTAATTAGGGCCCTTTGATTCCAAATACGTCATAAAAAAAATCTATCCCCACCCGTTTTCCCATCATACCAATAAATCGAATGTTCGATTAATCGAACGTTGGCGCTTATCCCATACCATAAAATCCCATACAAATAGGAAATGTCAAATTTTATTGCTAGGTGATTCCCCCATTTTTATTGTGTTTTTAACAGGAATAGATGTGTTTTGTGCGTGCTTGTAACATTTTATGTTTGCTTGTAATTAGGGTTGTGCGATTAATCAAGTAATAAATTTTTTGATTAATCAGATTTAAGATTAGCTGATTAATCGATTAATCAATTTTCTGATTAATCAAACTGCTAATTAATCGATTAATCAGAATTCTGATTAATTATTTGAGTAATTATTCGATTAATCAGGTTTCAGATTAATCAGAAACCTGATTAATCGAAATTTGATTGTTTGAAATCTGCATTATTTAATATTTGTAGAATATTATATATTATATTATTAACATATTAACATTTTTTTATACGTATACATATTTTTATGTAAATTATAGCAAACAATATTAGTGCAAATTTTTTAATATATTAATAAAAACAGCTATTTTCTGATTATATTTTTGTATTATTGTTCTTGTCGTGTTTTTTATTTATTTTAAACACAAACAAACATTTCCGATAACTTTGATCAAAATTATTCATTTTCTGAATAAAAAAATTCTGATTCTGATATCAGGAAGCTAATTAGTCGATTAATCAGCATTGTGATTAATAAAAAAACTGATTAATCGATTAATCCAAAATCTGATTAATCAAAAAATTAATTATTCGATTAATCGCACAGCCTAACTTGTAATATTTTGCCAAGTGTGAGTAAAAAAAGTGAGTATCAATTGGAATATAGATAAATTTCATGTGTTATTTATTGAGAGTGTTTGTGAATATAAATTGGTCTTAGATTACAGAATTGCAAAATGCCACATTCCAAAAAAGTAGCAATGAAGGAGATTGAAGACATTACAGAATGTTGGAGCAATGAAGAAAATCCCGTTCAGTCTGTCAAACTTACTCCCACCTGATGTAGACGAACAATCTGATGAAGAATTAATCGACGAGAATTTCATTGCAATTAATTCGGATCCAAGTGCTTTGACTGAGGTTGCCGGATACGTGGAAATCGAGACTGAGCGCAACATTATTGGGGATATCGGCTATGAACAAATTACAGAAACGGAGTCGGAGGCTGTCCTGTCGACTTCCAAATGCCTTGTTGATAAATCAACTGCCACTGATTTTCATTTCGACGTGACTTTATTAAAGAGATTTTTGGGTATTTTACTGCTATCGGGCTACCACACTTTGCCTTCTGTTGAGGATTATTGGTCTACAAAGCTGTCAATGGGAGATCCAATAGTAAAGCAGGCTATTTCAAGACTTACGTTCATGCACATCAAAAGATATATCCATTTTGCCAATAATGATGAATTAGATCGTAGCAATAAGATGGCCAAGGTACTATAATTAATATTACATTATAGTGATTTCAGTTTCCTAATTTTTATTCCATTGATTTCAGCTTCGTCCATTCTTCGACATTATAAACAGAAAGTTTATGCAGTTTGGATTTTGGGCAGAGTTTTTGTCTATAAATGAGCAAATGGTTGCATATTTTAGCCAACACAGTTGCAAAATGTTTATTCTGGGAAATCCAATTCGTTTTGGGTATAAACTGTGGTGCCTCTGTTCATCAACCGGCTATTTGTTTTTTTTCATCCCATACTTTGGACAATCCGATGAATACAACACAGAGGTTGGTTTTGGAGCTGATGTTGTTTTTCGTTTATTCAGCAACGTCAAGGCTCCCATGCATCATGTGGTATTTTTTGACAACTTCTTCACATCCTATCATCTTCTGTGCTTGTTATCAGAAAAGGGATTCTGTGCCACTGGATCTGTTCGTTGTAATCGTGTAGCTACTAATATGAGGACCGGAAAAGATTTGCCCCGTGGTGCACATTATTATATGTATGAATCTAAGAAACTCTTTGTCGCTGGCAAGATAATAAGAAGGGTCACCCTAGCTACAAATTACGAACAGATTCTGCCACTTCCAACCTGTTTGGCATTGGCAAAGAACAACTAAAGCTTCAAAGAAGGAGCCGGGCGAAGAAGGCAAATTTGTTAACATGGATCAGCCTGCTGTGCTTCACACCTATAATAATTGGATGGGTGGCGTTGATCTCCACGATAACGCTATTCAAAATTATCGAGTCAACATCCGTTTAAAGAAATGGTACTGGCTACTTTGGGCAAACACCCTGAATTCATCAGTTGTGAACGCTTTGAAAACTGCAATGTTTGGTAGCGAAATATAAAAACGAGAAGCCAATGAGGCCAGAAAGAATTTAAGTTGTTTCGCACTGAGTATTGTTGACCGATGATAAAAGAAGGAATGGGAAGTGGATGATGATCTGGTGTTCCAGAGAACGCGCCACTTACCAAAGGTTGTTGGTGAACACCTTATCGTCTGTCAGTCGGAAGGAAAATATCTTCGTTGCCAGTTGAAAGGCTGTGGCAAACCAACAGTTTGTATGTGCGAGAAGTGTGGCAAACACATGCACTCACATTGTTTTAAAGTTTTTCATGAAAAATGATTTTTTTTTCGACCAATTTATTCAATAACTAATATAACAGCTATTTCTTAATTTATATAATAAAATAATATTACTTTTCTATTTTTAATTTTTTAATCTATTCTTAAATCGAAAAATTCACTAAACCATTATTTTTTACAAAAAAAAAAACCTTGTCTGTTCGCTTTAACTACGATATGTTTCATTTGTATGTGTTTTTATGGTATGGGATAAGTGCCAACGTTCGATTAATAGAACACTGACTTTGACTCACGCCTGCGTTATCCAGGTGTTGCCAGGTGTTGATTTTTGAATGCAATAGACAGTTTGGTTATTTTGCTATGAAACCTCATCATTACTTTTTTCTTTTTTTTTAATTATATAATTTAAATATAATTCGCAAGAAAGGTCTTTCAGCAAGGTATTTTTGAACCACCCCTACCACAAGTAGGGATGGAGGTCGGAAGGATGGCAACCATTATTTTGGATTAGCCAATTATAAAAGTAATATATGATATGAACGATTTACCTGATATCATTTACCTTCATATTTATAAAAATTTTTGAAAATGAACAAATCAACGTTCAATTAATCGAACACCAGTCGGAAATGGGTTAATAACATTTCTATGTTGATTGAAAAAAAAAAACACACGATTGAAAGTTCTACTTTTCAGTTTTCTTTTGTTTGACATTTCTTGACCGTGGCTTCTGAGAATAAAGGTTGTTGTCGGGGCTACCTTGTAACTCATTGTATCATGATATTTTTCGAAAAGTGGCAGGATTTGTTACAATCAACACTCAACTTTATTTCTGAAAACTCCACATATCCACGAGTATATTAAATTTGACTCTGCTGAGTGACCTAATAACATCGTATATGTAAGTGCTCCTGAAATAATCACACAGCTGAATTTAATTAACGATTCAGCAGAGAAAAGCGTAGCATTAATAACAGAATTAATAAAACAATAACTTCTAATGAAGAGCAAAAACAATATTTGCTGCAAGTCGTTGATTAGCACACAAACAAATTTAAATGCATAACTAAAAATGTAGTATTTTGAATTTTTCGCAAGTTATGGTCAATAAACTGTAAAATATGTTGCACCTCAAGATAGCCTAAGTTTCACACAAAAATACAAACTAACAAAAAAAATGTCGTTAGAACAAATTAAGAAAAAAATTTTGTATGGAAAAACAATGTTTTTTCGTTGAGAGTAAATTGCATGTTTAAAACTCTGCCAAAAACTACCAGATGCATATTAAAAAATAAAAAAAAAATGAAGTAAGACTATATTATTAATAATTGTTTCCTATCAAAATGTATTCCAATTATTTTTCCGTTTAGACACGACATTTTTTAAAATGGTTAAAGTCTAACATAGCCTTAAAATGACCTTCAAACGATTTGCGTAACCCCTAGTGGTGAAATTTTTTCGGGTCTTAAACTATTTTTATGCTAGGGTTCAAACTTTCAGAAAGTGGATGCGCACTGAAGAAAAAAACGACACATAATTTTCCCCATACTCTTATAAACCGGTCTAGTGGACATCAATCATTTATATTTGTTAGTAAATATTTGTTTGTATAAATTGCACAGACTCGTTGATGTCTTCATTGACATATGTAGATATAATTTTTTTGATATTTTGCATACAGAAAGACCCGTTTATTATCAAATGATTCATTTTTGAAACAACAAATATAGAAAAATTTCGAAGAAAACAGAAGCTACTGATAGCTATTTTTAATTTTTTTACAAACTGGCTTTTGATCCCAAGAAAAAAAGAACAAGAGGCGCAACAGCAACAGCAAAAACAAAAAAAAAATCTGTTTGGAAAAATCTGAACCCCAATTCCGGTACCAAAATTAAATAGTATATAAAAAAATCCTTTCGATTAATACACAGTGAACCCTTTTCGGGTAGAAATAAATATTCATTTTCGGCACTCATAATTGAACCCTTTTTGTATCATTCGTCCGACTACAATGCCTCTCAAAAATTAACCTTACTTTGTTCAGAAATGATTTAAAAAAAAACCACAAATTGTACTTTTTTTGTTTGTAAAAAATTAATCATAGAAAAGTTATTTTTCGGCACTCGGAGATGAACCCTTTTTAAATCAACCGCCGGAAGAAAGTGTCTCTCAGAAACGAACATTTTTTTCGGAAATGAGTTAGAAAATAAACCATAGAAAAGTTCTTTTTTGGCACTCGGAAATGAATCCTTTTTGTGTCAATGAAATTTATGAATTTTGCAAAATAAGTAAAGTTTTTACTTATGGGAAAAGTTTTAACAAATTTAATCTTCTATTAATTAAGCGAAAAAAAAATAAAAAAATAAAAAAACTATCCAAAAATATTCGCAAAACTCTCACTTTACTCAAAACCTTCGCTCATGGTTCAGTGGACATCCTCTTTTTTGGTCTGAGCCAATTTTGGCGTCCCCAAAATGCATTTTTGTGCATTTTTAAGGAACTTTTGAACTGGAGACCCATTTGTTGATTTAAGAAGAAAATCAAGCTTATCAATCAATTACTTACATATAAAAACATAGAACGGCAATTTTTCATTCCATTTGACTCTGTAACAAGATTTGACGGTTTTTTTAAATTGAATCTACTTGTTTTTTAATTTTTATTATATTTTGGTTTTTTATAAGAAAGTACTTGAACATTTTTAGGTTTAATTTGTTTATTTTTGTTTAATACACAATAAAGTATATTTGGAAACTGTTACTGTTAACAAAATAACAACAATTAATTTTTTCCAAATCCTGTAAAGGATTAAAAATCACTTTTTGTTTCGAATTTCAGTCCTAAATTATTCCTTTCGTTCGTTCTGCAGAAGCAGCTGACAGTGACGCCTCCGTGACGAGCTTGACATGCCTCTCAGTATCCTGAATGTGGCAAGGTACCTGTCGAATTTTGACATCGTCTATCATGTCATCAGAAATGGCTTAGTTGTCAATTGTTTCTTTCGGTAACGGAGAAGTTTACGGTGCTTCCGTGAAATTGTTCCTGCTGTTGCAATGTAGATCAAATATTTTTGATCTTCACTTGTAGCAATATTATCGATATTTGGTGGCATGCTATTTTTAACAAACGGAATTGGTGCTTATCTTACTATCTATTTTACAAAAATGGCAAATTGCAACAAAAAATAAAAATTTTTTATATGGAGTACAGGATAATTCGCAATGTTGATAATTTGATAGCTCATCAACATTGCCTCTGTTTGTAGTATCTCACCATTAAAGAGACACCGGTTTTCCAAAATAAACGCCAGTTTCTCAAAAAACCAAAATATTATTAAAATAAAATAACTTGTAGATTAACTTTGAAAAAAGCCGTCAAATCTCGTTGGAGCAAATGTCAAATGGGTTGAAAATTTGCAGTTTCATGTTTTTGTTGGTAAGGAATCGATTGATAAGCTTAAGTTTTTTAAATCGAGCGTAAGTGAGTCTCAAGTACAAAAATTGTTAAAAAATGCACAAAAAAGCATTTCGGGGGACGCCAAAATTGGTGCAGACAAAAAATGTTTACCAATCGAAAGGATTTTTTATAAACTATTCAATTTTGGTACCAGAATTGGAGGTCAGATTTTCGATACACTCTATCTATGTAATGTTTGTATTTTATTGAAGTTTTCCTTGTTGCTCTACCTTTTATATGGTATTTAGTGAAAATAAAATAATAACTTAGCATCCTGTAAAATTAAACTCAGCACATACAAACCGTGCGAGCGAGCGAAAAACTAAAAATCAGCACTCTGAATACCAGCTCACAAGTGGCTTTAAGCGGCTTGTTCGGATGGCTTTCTCTCTCGTTTCGGCTCGGCAAAGCAACAAGTCGCCGTTATAATTGCCTTTATAAAGTTAATCATCAATACTTGTGCCATAAGCTTAAGGCTTTGTTTGGGTGTTTTGTGATATTGTCATCAACCTGTTGTCTAATTATTTGCTCCATTTCTTTTAAAGGGCTCAAAAAATCAATGTTGTTTAGTTGTCTTTTCAGTATATACTAGTCCTAAGTGGTGTTTCACAAGAATCATTAATACTTGATCCTCTTTTGTTTTAAATATTTATAAATGATATTTTCTGCACAGAGCCAAAACAACCTAATAAAAGAGAAGAAAATCAATTAGATTTCTCTATGGTTTTCATCCAAGAAGATTGTCTTATTAAAGCCATAGAGAAAATCTTATTAAGACTATGAGCTTTTTTATTAGGCAATCCACATAATTTTAAGAAGAATCTTATAGTTTTTTATAAGAACATTTTTAAAAATAATAAGAAAATCTTTTCAAAACTTCTTGGTTTTTAAGAAGAAATTTTACAGATTTAATAAGATTTATTTTAGATTTATTATCAATAAGGACATCATTAATAGGATTTCTTCTTAAATTTTAATAAGGAAATATTTTTAAATCAAAACGGAATCTTATTAACCTTTTACA
Organism: Dichetophora obliterata; assembly: GCA_963920525.1. NCBI lineage: Eukaryota > Metazoa > Arthropoda > Insecta > Diptera > Sciomyzidae > Dichetophora > Dichetophora obliterata. The sequence continues at coordinate 61,761,861 of OY986435.1, read as the reverse complement.
TAGAAATATACTTTAAATTGTCTGTAATATTAAACAAAAAGTCATTTTGATGGTTTATTACAATTTATTAGGAAATAAATTTTGACTTTGTCACCAAAATACCCGGCGCTGTCGAGGCCTTCAAAGAAAGTGGCGACATCCTCAATCTCCATTTTTTAAAGAACCTCCTTCGAGTTTACTCCATAAATTTTTAGTAAAATCGAAATAAGTCACTCAAGCCCCACGACTAAAATATGGCTTGAGTTTCCAGAATTTCAGCCTCGTCGAAAACAAGTTCGGGAACATAAGTAGCATTATCCATTATCACCTATTTTTATTTTACTTTAAATAAATAAAATCCATAAAATGCACATAAACTTCATGAAATCATTTCACAATTACGACTGAAAACTAAAGCAAAGAATAAGTAGCATTTTCACAGTTATTACCTTCTTATAAAGGTGTTTAATAAGAAAATCTTATAAAAGCAGATCAAAAAGAACATCTTATAAAAGCAGATCAAAAAGATTTTCTTATGAATTTAAGGTGGTCTCTTCTTAAACTTTGGAGAGTGAAAAAAGATTTTCTTATTAAAGTAAAGTATTAATAAGATTACCACATCATTTCATTCATTTGATAAGAAATCTTATTAAAAAATGTTTTATAGTAGTTGTTAATTTTTAATAAGATTTTCTCTATGGAATTAAAAAGATTTCTCTATGGAAAATTATTTGGTAGTATTAATAAGAAAACCTAATAAAATAGCTGTGGTTTTTGGCTCTGTGTGTGTGTTCAAACATGCATCTGTTCATGTTTATGTTAAATGTCAGCGTTGTATTTCCATCAATCGTATTTTCATATCCTTCTATCGGCTAATGCATTATAATATTAAGTTTGTTGCGGAATTAATTCTGACTTCTTCCTCTCCTCGCAGCCAATACATCCTTCTTTGCAGTGATTTCATCAAAATTTTCATTTTATAAAAATTTAAGGAACTGACCGCTTAAGTTAAGAATATAACAACATCTATACTTTCCATGATGAAAAATTGTCGGCCTATGCTTTCGAAAAAGTTAAAAAAATAAGAAATAAATCTAATAAAACTTTATGATATAGCCAAAAATTTCATTATGAAACTTCCTCAATACCTGTGACGCATTTTTAAGGATATGAAATTCTTCAAACTTTTTTAACTGTGCCCTTTTGATATATTTTTATTTTTGCCTGCACACATGAAAATAAAAATTTAAATTAGTGAGAAAAATATGGTAGATGACTTTTTTTTATACCTGTTGGGAAACTCATAATATCTATGTCGATAAACAATAATAGCTTAAGTCGACTTTAGACAAAACTGAGTTATTAGTGTAGCTGTATACGATGCATAAAGCACTCTCAACATATAAAATCTGGAGCTCTTTGCATGACCTTAGCCAAGGTTATGACGCGAAAACAAAAAATCCTTTCATATAACTTATATTGTGATTGAAAACTTTGAAACACTATGCTAACAAGTTTTGATACTCTTGATACTATAAAACATATATAAAAAAGTTTAAGAATTTTAATATGATATGATAAAAATAGTCGGTATCTTTACTTTTCTCTTGTCTAATAACCTTAAGGGTTTTCTCATTTGTGGAGTAACCCTCATTAAAGAGACCAAAGCAAGTCTTGCCTATTGAGATATTTAAGGACACTTTAAATAAATTAGCCCCCAAAGAACAAAAAGATAATCAAAGTCAGGCACAATGAAATGGAAAAGTAAAAATAAAGTTTTCAAAAGCTTTTGCATTATTAAATTCTGAAAAGCCTAAAGCTATGGCATAAAGTCTCGAGCGAATAAAATGACACCAACAAGAACTCAAGGTCACATAATAAGCACAACCTCAGAAATAAAAAAAAAAATAATACATGCCCAACAACATGAGCCTTCGAAGGCAACATGAGCTTAACTTGGGTTTAAAAATATTAAAATGTATATATTTATGCAGCAGGTAAAAGTTAAAAATGTCAAAGTTCAGTGACATAAAAAAGAGAGAAAATAAAAACAATAGTTTAGAGAAATTAAAGAAAAAAAAATCTTATTAAAAATGCATTAAATGCGCCTAATGGCTGTCACATTGGCGCAATGCAAGCTGCTGAGCTGTCAGTGGAAACGAAAATATCATCAACAACAACAACAATAACTACTGCAATAACAATTCATGAAAAAGCACTAAAAAACAACTGCAACCGCAGCGAACAATTCCAACGAAGGACAATGACAGTTTAAGACAAAGTGATGTCAGTGCATGTTTATGTGCAGATGTATGTATATGTGTGTGTGTGTGTGAGTATTGTTGTGTGCCAAGTTTTCACAACAATTGCAAGTGTGTTTGTGTGTTTCAAGCCCGTAGCTAGAATTTTTGAAAGGGGGCCGCTTTTGATGACACAAATGTCTTGGTACCAATATGAAAAATAAATGAACAAAGACATGATTAAACATTTTTTTACAAAATTGACCATAAAAAAACGTGATAAGCCATGATCAAAAACATCTATTTTTTACGCTCGGTATATAACTTCATGATTAACCAAAACCCACTGAAAAAATTTCGGCCATTCCCTATTGAATGTCAGATCCGTTTGTTAAAGTGTTCTTACTCAATTCCATTCTTCATACAAAAAAAACATTATTTTAAAACTTTAAAGATGACTATTTCAAAATATTTTATAAAAAAAATTAGCTCCTTAAATTGAGACCGAATATTCGGTCGGACAATAGTTATAACAAGAGATAATTAAAATCTTATGATAGAGTAAATTTTAAAAATTCGATAGATCCAATATTTTTATTTTTAACTTTTGTTTTCTGTCCAATGATCTAAAATAAGAAATTTTAAATTACTATTAAATTATTTTTTTTTATTATTTTTTTGTTTTTTATATACAGGGTGTCCCAGACTTTGGTCACAATAATGCAGGGGGTGATTCCTCGCGATGAAACGAGCAAAACATGGTATGGGTGGGGGTAGTCGCAAATGCTCCCTAGGAGTCTAGGAGGGAAAACAAAATTACTAGGTGTAGTTACGCTTCAATCCATAACTATCATACCTCCATCAATTACGAAACTTCATCATTGCAAAGAAAAGTAAATTTCCTTTAAGTTATTAGCGCAAAGTTTCACCATTAAGTCATAACTGAAGAAATTATGAGTAAATGAAACTTTAAAGGCAATTGTTAAAAAGAAACCAAAACTTTATTTTTTTTTTTACCCAGTTTTTTTCCTTGAACAATGTGCAGAAACATCCGATACACAATGGTCTTACCTAAGAGCAATGATTTTATGTATAAAAACTATTTTTAGACCTTATAATTAGGAGCTACAGGGTTAATAGTATTTCATGACATTATTGTTTTTAGCAGAAAAACTCATTCACGAAAATCTTATATTAAAAACTCATTAGAAAGACAATAAAATTACATTTTTAAAGGTTTATTCACTCGACTTATCCATTTACAAGCTGTGCTAGTGAGCAAATGAAATCAATCCGTTGAAACTATTAAATTTCCAAATTGAGCGCAATTTCTATGAATTTCGTGTAATAAGTCCAAATTTTTTTAGCATTTAATTTTTGATTTATTTAATTTAATTTAAAATTTCATTAAAATCATAAACATATTTGTAAAAAAGTTTATAAAAGATCATAGAAATAAATATTTAAAAATATAATTAATTATTAAAATTATATATAAATATAATTTGTTTTATAAATTTATAATTTATAATTTAAAATTTTATAAATTTTTATAATTTTATTTGAAATTTAAGCATAGTATTCTCTTAAGTTTCAAGTGATATTCCACTCAAATCTCTTTACAAAACATGACAGCTGCGAAACAAGAGTGAAAATTTTCACAACATTTTCGTCAGAACAGTACTCTGTTCCGCAACATGAAATTATTTGCCTATTTATAATACAGCCTATTTATTTTGAAGTGAAAAGAGAGAGATCATATGAAATTTCCCAACTCACTCTCTGAGTCTCTCTGAGAAACGTTGCCATAGTAACTCCTCGCAATAAACTTTAAATCAGAAATTTCACGCAACAAATAAATGAATGTTGTCAGCGAAATCTCACGCAAGCAAGCATAGTACTATGCCTTACACCTAATAAGTTTATGAAGCAACTTGTTGTTTTATACCAAGCAAACTAGACATCTGTTTTGTTAATCGCTAAATGAACTTTTAAGTAGTCTTTTTATGTGCATTTATTATAAGTTTTTTTAAATTCAGATACAAAATATGACGCCAGTGGCTTTTGAAAGCTTTGTTGTTGCTTAGATACTTTTTTCATTGTACTTTTAAATTTTAAATTTTTCATTGTTGTATTAACCTTAGCTTTCATGAAGAATTGTTCTGACACGAGTTCATAGTATCTACCCGGATAGATAAAAACATATTCCAAACATTTTGCATGGAATTGTCTATGCGTTTTTTAAAAGTTGTATAATACGATCGATCGATGACAAGACCGATAGTATTGGCTATTTTAATTGTGAAATATTCTATTGTGAACTACTAGAATTATCGAATATTAACAATCTCTAACAGAATACGGTTTAATATAAATATTCATGCAAGTGTTTAATTTCTGTAATTAATCGGGTAGGAATAGACAGAGAAAATTTCATTATCTATAGGCAGTAGAAGCTTCCAGGTTTGTTTTGCAAATATATATTAGCAAAAAATTTAACTGTAACTACTTTTTGGAGTAGATTTCTAATGAAGAAAGACAAGAATATTTGCCTCTACAGGTGATATGCAATCAGATGCCGATGAAATTGTAAATATGGAGCAAATAGTCAAACTGAATCTGACAATGACTAGAATTATCATGATGAAACAGTAGCGACATCTTAAGAAAGCTTTTACAATAGTGAAAGTGGTATCAAAAATATAATGCATTGGCTTAGTTCCTAAATGCATTAATACAATGCATCAGTGTGTTTTATTTTGAATTGGTCTGAAACTTTTTAACCAAAACTGAGCAACTAAACTATTTTTAAGAATATCAACAGAGTTGCGCAGTTTTTATATTTAAACTTAGCACCAGTTCAAAATTAAACACACTGATGCATTGCATAAATGCATTTAGGAAATCAGCCATTTACTCGTCAAGACGCGCAAAATGTCGTTCGTGAATCAAGTTTTAAGGAGCCTAACCCTACATTCAAAAATATGTCGCCAGTGGAATAATTTTTTTATATAATGAGTGCACCCATTAGAGACCAATTTGTAGGTTTCCAAACAAGAAAGCCGAAGAATTTTTTAAAACATTAGCCGTTCGGAGTCGACTTTTTCAACAATTTTTTCTTTTTATACATTTAAAAAAGTTCATTTCTAGACTAAATGGGGCCCTCTTTTTGGGCTCCATCAGTTTATCTTTCGATAAGTATTGGGCCTAAAACCAAACTGAGAATTTACGGAGTTGATTGTCACCCGTAGAGAACGCACAAAAGTTAAACTTATTAAATGAGAACCAGTGTTCGATGAAACGAACACTAATTTTAACACTTACTTGTGGGAGTCAGGTATGGACAAATGTTGATTTTTATTTCTAATTCCATATTTTAAATAAAATTTACAAGAAACCTTTGTCAGGAAGGTGTTTTTGAACCATCACCCGCAACGAATCACAGGTGGGAAGGGGGTTACAGAATTTTTTTCGAAGAACTACAATACCATAGTTATTAATGCAGCCAATTATCTTCCCGACATGATTTAGCATAACAGACTAAAAAATTATTGAAAATAGGAAAATTACTGTTCGATGAAACGAACAGCGATAAAAGATGGGTTAAAAATATGCTCAGCACAATTGATCAATAGGAGCTCTGTCAAAGCCCTTTCAAGGGCTGAAATGGCCACTATATTTATTTATTATGATGTCATTTAATCGTTTCCAAACTATTTTGGGTTTTGTTTGATAATTAACAAGAACAGCTCGCCAGTCTTAAGATAAAGCTGCGCCGAAAAAAGATATTTTTGAGATTATAAATATTCATAATTCTACGTCGCGGCAAAAGAAAAAGCTGTTATTCTACTCTAGCCTGACAAAAGACGGATAGCTGATAGATAAAAATATAGACACAATGGATAAAAATGTATTCCAGCATACCCGAAAAAGGTCAACAACTCGTTAGCCTCTAGCGATATTTTACAAATGATTGGACAGCCCAGCTTTAACTGCGTACGTAATAAACGCCACCAACCATGAATATGGTACTGTTAAACATTCTCGGCGTGGATTATTCATATCCAACTTGGCGAAAATTTTTGCATACCGCAAATAGGATCCGAGCCCAAAAACCTATGTTAGTTGGCAAGTTTTTCATCAAGCTGTATTTTAGGTATGATTATCAATGATTTTTAAACAGAAATAACCCAGGTAGATATTCATGAAGCTACAAACAAATAAGACAAATTTTTCAAAACAAATTTACAGAAAATTTTTAACAAATTTGATGAAAGGAAGCAGAGTTTTTAACACAAAGTGAAGGTTAAAAAATATAATTGTGAATATTATGTAAAGGTTTAAAAAATAAAAAATACAGTAGAATTGATTTTGTATTTAAATAAAAAAAAACTTTTTGGTTTCTCCCAATTAAGTAATTTAGACCAATAATAATTGTAAACTATTTTTCATAAAAACATTAAAGTCAAGACTTTAATTATATTGGGGGTTGGAATTAATTTTAAAGGTTTTTTTTCGGTTTTTGAGCATTTATTTAGAAACAACGGTACAATGTATATTATTCAAAGTATTGTCCATCGTTAGCTACAACATTTTCCCATCTTTCTGGCAGCATATGGATTCCGCGCCGGAAGAACGATTCGTCTTTTGAGGCAATCCACGAATCGACCCATTTTTTGGTATCCTCGTAAGAAGTGAAGCGCTGCTCAGCCAAGCCATGCGTCATCGATCTGAATAGGTGGTAGTCGGAAGGGGCTATGTCTGGGCTATAAGGCGGGTGGGGTAGCACATCCCAATTCAGCGCCTCCAACGTTTCCTTGACGGTTCTTGCAACATGTGGCCGTGCGTTGTCATGTTGAAAAACCACTTTGTCGTGTCTTTTGGCATATTCCGGCCGTTTAACCTTTAATGCTCGGCTCAATTGCATCAATTGTTGTTGGTAGCGTTCCCCAGTGATGGTTTCGTTAGGTTTTAGCAGCTCATAGTACACGACACCCTTCTGATCCCACCAAATACACACCATAAGCTTGGCGCCATGAATATTCGGCTTGGCCCTCGATGTTGATGCATGGCCGGGTGGTCCCCACGATTTTTTTCGCTTAGGATTATCGTAATGGATCCACTTTTCATCGCCAGTGACAATACGATGCAAAAAACTCTTCCTTTTATGCCGTTGAAGCAGTTGTTCGCACATGCAAAATCGCCGTTCAACGTCTCTCGGCTTCAACTGGTACGGCACCCAATTTCCTTGCTTTTGAATCATTCCCATGGCCTTCAAGCGTTTGCCGACCGTTGATAAGTTGACTCCCAATGATTCTGACAATTCTTGAAGGGTTTGACACGTGTCTTTATCGAGCAAAGCCTCCAATTCCTCATCTTCAAACTTTTTCGGCTGGCCCGGACGCTCTTTGTCTTCCGTATCAAAATCACCACTTTTAAACCGACGGAACCAGTACTCACAAGTAGAAATCGATGGAGCATAGTCCCCGTAAGCCTCAGTAAGCGTGCGTTGTGCTTCAACCGCTTTTTTCTTCAAATGGAAGCACAAAAGTAAACCTTCCCGCAAATTGCGTTTTGTTAGAACGAAAGTCGACATGTTCACAGAGAAAAAAATATATGTTGTTTACACTTCAGTGGAATGACACATACTGAAAAATGAAGCTTAGACAATGTGCTTTGAAATGAATATAGTCACAGGTGTGCCCGATGCGATCTATTGATAGTTACGCCATCTCTTAGAAAACCTTTAAAACTAATTCCAACCCCCAATACTTTACTGAAAAATATTATTTAAAACCAAATGGCTCACAGAAAAAAATTTTTTTTTAAAAATTCTTTTACTTTTTAAATATTAAAAATAAAAACAGTTGCTTACGTGGACACGTAACTCTTACGTAATGAATTTCAGACTTTTGCAAATTTAATCAACAATTATTCACTATTAACCCTAGTATGTAGGATTAAAACCTACTTGTCGCCTTGTTCGAGACTCTCGAGAAAAAGACAGTTTGATAACTTGATTATGTTACTTCAATTAAACAATAATTCTGATGCAGGAGTTTTTTAATAGTAAGACTTTTTAAAATTAACAAGTAATATAACATTGTGATTTTCTATAAAACTTGAACGATACTAATAAACCCTGGGATAGATAATGCTCCAATAAGTTCTTCTTTTTTGAATAACTTTGTTACTAATTGCTTGATTAGCAAACGTTTTCTTAATTTTCTTAATTTTCTAACTCTCTACGATAAGATAAAATAAAAAATTTCTAAAAATGTTGACAGTGGTAACTTTTGTCACAAGGTCCAAATCTTCATATATGGAATATGGCTGTGCGAATAATCGCCCAAGTTACAATCTCTCAAAAGTACGATAATGATCGACCGCCCAAAAAATCGTCAAAAATTTTTGGGCAATTGTTCATTTCGGGTTTAGGCTGAATGAATAATCTCCCAAATTTTTTTGGGCGATTATTCATTTCACGATTTGGGCGAAAGTTCACAGTTTTGGGCGATTATTCATCACTTTTTTGGACGATTGTACATTATGAACAAACGCCCAACTGTTTTTGGGTGATTGTTCATATTTGGGTCTGGGTGATTGTTACTTGGAATATATGTAGTACGCCATGGAATATATGTAGTACGAAATGTTTTTTATTTTTGAATTACTTTTTTTTAGTTTCTCGATTGGCAAACGCTCTCTTGGTTTTTGGAGTATGTTTTCTTTCTAAATGAAAATCATAAAATAGAAAAGTTTTGTAAATGTTGGTAGTGATAACTTCTGCCACTAGTTAAAGTCTTCATGCATGGACTACGTTGTCTGTCCAGACGAAAACAGTTTTTGAGAGATAAGAGCATGGCGTTTTGTTCAATTTCATATTCATCGTTTGTCACGTGTTTGCCAAATAACAAGATTAATACTGCCAAAACATTTATACATACTCTGAAATATAAAACTACCGTTACCCTAACTGTTATTATACTATACCTCTGTAATAGGGCATACCTATGATTTTGTCTGGCCAGACGACATAGTGCATTTACTTCTTATCGGAGCATTACTCATCCCTGGTTTTATTAGAATAGTTGAAGTTTTATGGAAAATCGCAGTGTTATATTACTTGTTAATTTTAAAAGGTCTTACTATTTAAAAAACTCCTTCATCAAAATTATTGCTTAATTGAAAGCACATAATCAAGTTCTTAAACTCTCTTTTTCTCGAGAGCCTCGAACAAACGAATGAGCCTCGAGCAAGACAAAAAGTGAGACGTTTATAAATGCAGAGTGGCGCTCCAAAAAAAAATTTTGCTTACTAAGTACAAACAGAAAAGAGAAGAGAGCAACATAGAGTTATGCAAATTGCAACTGTCGTAACACAAATGCGTGAAAAGAAATGATTACGCACTTTAATTAAATATGCTTACTATTAAATTTTCGAAAAAAGTACGCTTAGGTAGCAAAAATATTATAATTTAAAACTTTTTCATAAAAATTAAAACAGTACTTTTAGAGTTTACCTGGAACAAAAAATATTCACTTCAATTTTATAAAATGGAATAGATAGATGTTTAGTTTTAATTTCTAATTTTTTTTTAATTATTTAATTATTTGTGATCTATTATTTAAATTATTACATGAATTAATTTGTGAACTTTAGATCAAGTAAGATTTTAAGAAGTAAGAAATGTAGCAATTTTCGAAACAAACTGTCTAGTTAGCTACGTAATTGACTCTATACAAAGCTGTTGTTTTTTTTTGTTTTGTTTTAATTTTCATTGCTCGATTAATTTTTTCTAATTTTGAATGTTGATTATCGAATTATTGGCGTAAAATATAGTTAAAAAATTTATTTTGAGACACTAAGAAGATTAATTTTAAATGAAAATATAACTATTAATACAACATAACTCATTCAAAGTTCCTCTTCCAATTATAATAATACAAAGAAATATAAAACTTAAGAAAAATCGGATTGCAAGACTGTAGCTGTGAAGGCTAGTATCGATAAGCTTTCCAACAGTAAGAGCAAAATAGAATAATTTGAATAAACTTAAAAACTACATCAATGACTCAGGAGCCGCAGGATCGTCAAACCTGATACTTCATAAGGGAATGCCCTGCAAATAAGTAATATTTTTAGAGAAAATATAACATAAAAAAAACTGATGAATGAAATGTGACCAATAATCATAATTAATAATTTAATAATGTGTAATGTGGGGAACGATTTGTAAAAATTGGTTAAATGTTTTAAGTATATTAAAAAATTAGCACAGTATTCAAGAACTGAAAACAATACCAAGAAATCTAGATTTGTAGTCCACGATTTGATTGAATTTACTAAAATACGATTAGCATTAATAGTTCTAATGCTCTGTGGCAATTAATTAAAAATTCGCGGCGCAAAAGAGTTATAAAAATGAGAAAAAAGCATAATGGAGTGTCTAGGAATGTCCACTAAGTTGTCATCATTTACCCTAAGTCAGTATGCGGGCAGTTTATAGTCGCCAAATGTTTATTTTGGTTTAGGAAGAACTTCAAAATTTTGTAACAGTATAAATGCCTTTATGGCAAAATATTTAGTTTTTTAAAAAGAGGCAAACTATTGTGAGCATAGTTTTTTCTACAAATTCGTCTAATGATTTGCTTTTGAGCTATCAGAATTGGCCTAATTTTGTTCGAGTAGGTGTTACCCCAACAAACTAACCCATACTCTAATTTCGATTGAAAAATGTCGTAATAGATTGCTTTCAACAGGTTTAGAGAACAGAAGATCTTAAAAGAAAAATACTACGGTGACTACAAAGAGATATTTTTTAATAGCAGATGTGTGTATGGACCAATTCATCCTATTATCTATTATTATACCCAGCTATTTGAAGAAATTAACAGTTATAATTATGAAACATTTTTTATCACAATCAATATCATGAGAATAAGCCATTGCCCTTTCATTTCTTTCCCAAACTTGGCAGTAGCACAAAAATTTCTTACATTTACTTATAATTGTGCTACATAATTGTGAATTTTATTTGGATGAGAATCCTTACCAGTTGCACTAAAATACATTAGTTTTGTCTTATCGCTAAAAGATAGTTTATTATGCAAAAACCATATTTTAAGCCATTCTAGTTTTGAATTAGTCTCAACGCTGAGACTAAGCGGGGAATCAATTACAAAAGTAAAAGCCATATCATCAGTAAAACCCTCAAGAGAGATATTATCAGGCGACTTCAATGACGAATTAATATAGATTAAAAAGAGAATTGGGCCGAGTACAGACCCTTGCGGAACACCTAAATTTATTTCTTTAGTTAAGTTCATAAAAGTGCCTATTTTGACCCTTTGCGTTCGAGAACTTAAATGTGATTTAAACCAATCATACATAAATCCTCTAAAACCGTATTTAAAAAGCTTCGACAGTAAAATTGTATGGTCAACAGCATCAAACGCCTTAGTAAGATCAACAAAAGCGCAGCGGTGACCTTTCTGTGATGTACACCATTATTAAACACCATTAGAGAAAAAATTTAACAACGCTCCTTCGGTAGACAAATCTTTCCGGAAACCATATCGCCATTCACTAATAAAATTAAATTTACCAAGAAAGCTAAGCACACAAGATTTTATTCCTTTTTCAATAATTTTGCTAAGCACCGGCAAAAGCGATTTCGGTCTGTAGATATGTTATGTCCCCTTTTTTAAACAACACAATTAGGGTATTCACAAGGTGTGCTATCATGTCATATTGTCATATTGCCCTAAAATTGTACAACTAAAATTTACAAGATATAAAAATGCAAATAAGAAATAGTTGTTTGATTACGACACTTCAATAAACATAGCTTTCAGACTTGTAATATAATAGTACTTTTTTATATGGAAGGCAACAATAAAATGTTTAAACTAGTGTAAAATCTTAGGACAATATGACATTATGACATGATAGCACATCTTGTGAATACCCTAAATGACTTTAGCAGCCTTCTATGACTATGTGTTTTTTTTTTTTTGGTTATGATAGTGTTATTTGTTTATGTTTTTTATAACTTTGGAACCTATTGACTGGAGAAGGGGTGCTGAACTCCGAAACTTTCACCCCCTTGGCTACGGGCCTGGTGTGTTTGTGTATATGGAAAGCCGGCTGCTGAATGGTTTGGTTGCAACACGCTGCGTCAACATTTTTATTTGAAAAGCGCGTTTTTATACTTCAGTCAGTTAGTGAGACAAACAGACTGACATATAGACAAACCGTCACAACAGCACATTAAGTAACACCAGCAGCAAAAGCAACAACAACAATTGTGACCTAAAATTTTCAACCCAAAATAAAAAAAAACACCAGCTGAAGATTCAGCAGCAATAAATGCCGCATGCGAAACAATTTTTTTTCGCTGTTTGTTGTTCATCGTATTGTTATATTTGTCGTTGTTGTAATGATAGAACAATACAAAGGACAATTTAACACTTTGAGTAAATGAGATAGACACATGGCCCAGCATAAGCCAAAGTGAGAGGCACCATTTGACAACAGTGGAGCAAATAGTTTAAATGTGCGCGCCTAAAAGTGTGCAAGAGTTTAAAACTGTCGCACTGTCGTTATGTCGTGCGTCAGGTTTTACATGAGTGATGGTTAGGTTGTTGATGGGGTTGTCTCACATCACGGCGGCAAGGTTTTGACTTGTGTTGGTGTTAGTGTGTGCCTAGTGGGGTGGAAGGTCAACGAGCACAAAATGAGCTCGTCCTAGCTAGCCGACGCGGTTGATGATTTCCTCTGATGTCGCTTCATTTGTTGTGTATTTTTTATGCTGCGTTGCCTTGAAAAACTTAAATAGAAAAAACTCTGGGTTGAAATAAAATATCACTGCTTCCTTTTTTTTTAATAATAAATATTTATAAAAAAACGGAGTAAAAATAAACATTATTTCAAATGTTCTTATATATATAAGCTCACGTTGTAATATGTTGGTGCTTATTTTTTGTTGTTGTTATTGTTTTCATTTTTTTTTTCTCATTTTGTGTTGCTGGCATATTTTACATAATGAAAATGACATTTCATTCGTCAGCAGTAAAGTGTTAACCGGAATGTATAAGTATTCAGCACACATAGCTACACATTACTTTTCCTACATTTTCTACCTCTTTTGGCACAGGCCACGTTCAGAGTTAAGCTTTAAGTTTTTTGTTTGCTTGTTTGTTTTTTTTCATTGCATAAAAAAAGGCTTCTGCTATCCCAGTGGGCATTGCGTCTGCAGGCCTTCATAAGTATTTTGTAGCACTTTCACAATCCAAGTCCATATAACTTTTATATGAAAAGAGGAAATTTGTTTAGGGCTTACGCTCTCGCGGGTCTAAAGAGGCCTTGTGGACGTGCTTTTTTAGAATAGTTTAAGGAAGGAGATAGCCAAAATGATAAAAAATTGTGTTTTTCGTGAACATATTACTTTCATTCCAATCATTCTTTGATATTGTTGTCATGAATACCATTTCCATATTGTGGTATTGAAATAAAAATGACTGTGTACGTCAAAGTAAAAGAAATACCTTACCGACCCCTTTGTGTGAGTGTATCGTAATTGCCAAAAAACAAATTTCAAAGTATATATTTTTTCCGGTTTTCTGTGCCTTAGCTTGCAATATCAAAACCAAGTTTACATGCAATTAGATAATTAACTAATTTACTATAAAGATAACCGCTACAATATTTTACTAGGTGATGCCTTGAAGAGTGTAGAACCAATTTGCATAAAAAAATCCGTTTCGAAATAATGGCACATACGATAATTAGCCGCAGCGGGGTCTGTATATTCTTACCCACGAGGACATATTGTATATACAGAAATAATACTTAGTAAAAAGTATTGTACTCGTCAAAATATAGTAAACTATTTTCGAAATGCAATGTAAAAATGTCTATTTGATACTTCCTTTGATTTTTTTTTTTTGACTATGCTACACCTCTTAATCTTCTTTTCGTTGGTCAACAAGTTCTTAGGTAAAATCAGGTGATATTTTACGCTATTCTTCTTGCAATACGACCTTAAGTTCTGTCTTGTAAAAAATCTACCTTTCTCTGATTTTTCTGTCAAGATGCTCCCACAAGTACTCAAAAAGGTCTTTCAACTGGGGCCCAAATTTTTCTGCAAAATTTTAAGATATTTCTCTTTCATTCGATTTTACGAGATTACCAACTCTTGATAACGACACCATTTTTAAAAGTTTTAGAAACGCACTTAGGCTTCCAAACCGGCCCAAATTTTGTGGGAAGTCCCGGAATTCTGGCAGTTTTTACATGTTCCGCAGAGAGCATATGCGAAACGCCAAATGTCCCGTATTCCAAAAAAATTTTTTTGTGGTATATATTTTCTAAAATTTATTATTACAAAATAATACTTCCTTAACTTTCTATACTTTATATATACACAAATTGTTATTGAATTCCAAATAATTACTTTGAAATTTAAGGCAAGTTTTTGTTCTATCCTTCGGTTTATTTTTTTTTTAATTTACAATAAGATGTCTTCTCTTTAATGTTTCTTAGACAATGTGCTAAATATTTTTAAAATTCTTTTTCACATGAAAATAAAAAACTATTGAAATTGTTATTAAATAGAGTGCTATTTTATGGTGGTAAATCAATATGACTGTTTCAGAAAAAGGTCAAACAAACGTTTGGCATTAGTTCATATACAAAAATGTCCCGTATTTTTATGAGCGCAGTCCCGCAAATCGAAGTTTTAGAGTTGGGAATCCTAAACACACTTATCATTGAAGGATTGATTCATTCTTGCTTCGCCATATTTTTGGAGGTAATTAACACCAAATATTTAAAATTCACTGTCATCAGAAAATACAATTTTTTCAGAAAGTTGGACTCTATACTATTATATAAAATTGAAGTAAACATTTTTGTTCCAGGTAAACTCCAAGAGTACTGAGTCAATTTTTAAGAAAAAATTATTAAAATATCATGTTTGTGTTACATCATTTTAAGGGGTATTTTCCTTTGAAGTTTAAATAATAAGTATATTAAATTAAAGTGTTAAGTTATTTAAGAAATAATCCCAGCTTCCAAGCATTGCTTAATCGTTTTCTTTCACGCGTTTGTGTTGCAAGAGTTGCAATAAGCTACGTATTGCTCTCTACTACTCTCTTCTTTGCTCAGCTAGCATAGCGCAGCGTTAAAAAAACAGTTGAACCTCGAGCAAAGCGAAAAGTGAGATACATATAAATGCAGTACTGAGCTTTTAAGTAAAATAAAACAAAAGAAGACATTTTTTTATTTCGTTTGACATGTATTGTCTTATGGACATTGACAAAAAAAAAACTACCGTGGCGAGGCAGCGAGCAACTGCGGCTTGCTGGTTTTTCTATATTTCGGCCAAATATTGCCAAATACGCTTAGACTGATTGACCTTCTTCTTCTCGCTTCTTACGTGGTATTCTTACACGTAAACTATTTTTGTGTTCTAATTCTTATGGTGCTAGCACTTACTTGCTTAGCTGAAGCTTATGAAATATTTTCAGCTATTTTTACTGTACTAGAAGCCTATACTTTTTTAACTACAACTCTCACTTCTGTGTCAGTAAGACGCCGCACAATATCTTCTTATTGCTATAAAAAGGAAAAAAAAAAACAAAAACAAAAAAAATCAAAAAAAATATTGTTTTCTGATAGAACACACTTCAACTAAGATGAAGCCCAAAGGGTTTTTAAATTTTTATTTCGTTTGGTTGCACGGGGCTCTGAAAGGCAAGTGTTAAAAAAACGGATAGTTTAGAAAAAAAAACCAAAATTTTGGTCCATTTTTCAAATCCTCTAATTGAGTTACTTTGAATAAAACCCTAATAAATGAAGCATATTTTAAAAACTTCTAATCAAATGCAACTAAGAAAATTATTCAAGGTTTGTTTTGATTACAACTTTCGTTTTACGAATATTTTCGTAGTCGTAGTGGTTGTTCAAGTCAAAAAGTACTTTCAAAAGTTTGGAAGAGAATATAAAAAGTATATTGAAGTAGTATATTTAAAATTTTTAATCTTAAGTTTGCTAAAAGTACGTTTTATCGAATGAAATATGTCCCAGCTGCAAGTGCCTGCAAGTAATTACGAAATTTTGTTTTATTTTATGAGACATGTTCCTTGAAAATTGGTGATATTTTGACTGCATGGCTCGAAATAAGATATACTAAACTTTGGGGTTGAATTACAGGGGTTGAATCCGCGATCGAGCAAAATCGTCAAAATTTATCATCACTTGTCTCGTCGTGTCGTTCGTAATTTTGCTCGATCACGGATGCTGTAATTCGGCCCCTGACTGTATTAGAAATATGTTTAGCTTTGTAAAAGCAAAAACTTGCGCTAAGATAAATCATGACCAACTTAAATATCAGCATGTAATATGTAATAGCATAATTTAATAATAAGTGGCGCGCTTTTCGTCGTTCCAAATTTTTATTTAAGTAGAGACTTAAAATATGGTTTCAAAATTTTTGTATATGCTAAAGTAAAGCAAGTAGGATTTTCACAACTGAAATTGTTTTTAAGAAATATACATAAATAAAACAAACATTGAAATAGATAATATAAAATCTAACTTGCAAAAACAAAGATAAAAAAATTAAATGAAAATCAGTGCAAGTAGCAAATAAAGCGATAACACATGTTTTAAACGATGTTTATTTATTTTGCTCTGCTTTGCTACATTTTTGAAGTGAAATTTCTTAGGCGGCGATTTAATCGCGTAAGTGGTACTGAGAGTGGAATTTTTAAAGCTTCGTCACGAAAAATTTTCGTCATGAAAAATATTTCGAGTCTCGTTACGTTTTTGTGTACGCAATGATATTTTCCATTTTGTGTGTGTTTTTTGTATGGGGATCACCAGAAGGGCGGCAGATAGAGTGTAGTTGTGTTCATTAGAAATGTTGAGGGGGAAAAATTAATAGCACCACCTCATTTATTTGACTTCCCTAGGGGTTATACATTTTTTTATATGAATTATAAGAGACATTTTTTTCTATATTTTGTGTTTTTTGTTTATAGATAGATCCCCACAATAGATCTCAATACAATAGTGGCCACTATTTCACGTCGAAAATATCAAATCACGGACATATATCTAATATTTTGGTAATCAAAAACCATTAAATCAGTATTGCCAATTAAAGCACGAACCAATGATAGTGTAGATATTAAATAAGCAGAATATTTTTATGAAATTTTTGAATTTTTTTCCCTTTAAGATGCATTCTCTCTCTCTCTCTTTCTCTCTGTCTCCTTCACAAAAATCTCTCATAAACTTCGTTTTAAGAAGTTTTACTTCTGTATACACAGTGTGTATATAGCACTTTACTGTAATTTTTTTAATTACTTTTTCTTGTTTTTTTCAAGAAGTTTTGTAAAAAATTAAGAAAACAAAACCTTTCTAACTTTTCCCTCATAATTAGTCGAAATCTGTGGATACTTTCTTGTTTTCCAGTTTTAGATTGCACAAATTGGGGTTGGGGTGGAAGAGGTGGTTAGTGGATGGTTTGGGGATGGTGGTCATTTAAGTCCCAATGTTCATCATGTTCGAAAATTGTATTAATATGCCAAAAATGCAACATTGTATGAGATTTCACTGAAATCTGTTAATGTTTGAATATTTTTCAGTTTCGTTTGTACGGGAAAAAAGGGGGAGGGGTGTAAGTGAATCGAAGCACACTATGTTTAAAAACTGTGTTAAAGACGACATCGTATTAAATATCATTGAAATATATCAACATATCCTGTTACCCAGTTCGGGTTTGTACGGAAGGGATGCGTTATGATATGCGATAGCTAATACGACTGAAAAGGTCCTTGTACCAAATTTTATCAAACTCCGTCAATGTTTACTATTTTTGTCACAAGAATTTATAAAATCAAAACACTGTGCGCCATGCTCCAGGCAAAGTCTCCACCAGGCAAGTATGATGTTTGGCAAATTTGTCTTGTATGTTTTTAATGTAAAGTGATTTCTTCCAACAATTAAACCAATTTAACGCAAGAATTTTCCGATTTTTATTTAAATCTATTATAATTTGACGAGTTTTCATTGAAATTCGTTTTCCCATTGTTAATTTTCTATCAGTTTAGTTTATTTTTTAAGCAAATATCTAATTTAATGCTGATGATTTAAAGTCTTAAAACTAATTTGGTACTTCCCTGCAATACAAACAAGAAATGAGACAAGGCTGTCACTATTTGTGAGTTTCAACGATTTTAACATTGAAGTGATGGCAGTGTTTTTTTTTAAGCGTTAATAATATCAATTTTAATTATGATAGTAAAGTAACTTAAAAATGATACACATGAAAAATTGTAATGAGGTGTTGTCTATTTTTTGATACACCGAAATATAAGCAGAAGCATTCTTTGTAGGGAAAATAATAATGTTGTATTGTCTTGGGTATGGAAAAGGCCTTTAAGAAGCGCTTGTTGTAGCAGTGAAGATGACATGTGTTTTGTCGCTAGAAGTAGCAATAAAAGACACGCTTCGTTTTAAGATCTCTGGCCTTATTGCCTATTGGGATGAAAACAAAGTTGCACAGAATAAAAACGTATATATATATATATGTATATATGGAGGACACAAATGTAAGTCATGTTGTCTTAGGTTTTAATATTTTAATTTAAATTGTTGTTACTGATGTTCGTTTTAATTTTAATTATTAAAATTATCTAAAATGTACCTCGTCGTCTTGCTTACAAACGACTAATTAAAAAAAGGCTTAACAAAATTGTAATAAGAACTAATAAAACCGAAATAAGATTTTCAAAGAACACTCGAATTTTTATTACAGTTTCATAAATACACTGATAAATACAAGATACTCATAGTTATCTTTGAACATTAATCTTATATTATAAATTGTTAACAAAAAATTATTATACAAATTTATATCTGTAAACAACTTTCTTAAACAGCACTGTAGGACAGTTTTTTATCTTTAAATTTCTGTATTTGTAACTTTCTTACTCTCACTGTTAAAATATTTAATTATTTAATATTAATTGATCCATTACCCATATAGTCTCGACCCTAATTTTTGTGTTGTTTTAAAGTTAATTCTACCAAACAAAATTCGTTTTATTGCCTTTTTAACGCTAGTGTACATCTAACATTCGATTAAGAAGTGTTTGCGATATGAATTTTCGTAAAAATCGACTTTCGACGGCATATAACATACCATATTACATATTTTGATCAACGGATTTTGGTTAAATAAAATCATATTCTAAAACAATCATTAATGTTAAGGTGTTTTGCAAGCACGATTCTGACCCAGGCACGTAGTAAAGGGGGACTTTTAGTGTTCAAAACGTCTCATAACGTTGAAAGGTGTAAGGAAAAATAAAACAAAAAATACAGTTAATACTCCTTCAAACTTTATAAATTATAAAAAAATTTTAAAAAAATTACTTGGTGTTTAAAACTGCAAATTTAAATATACTTTTAGAACAGAAAGATTACTGTTTCCAATACATACTATAGTTTGAAAAAAATCGGTTGAGACATGAGTAGATTTTCCGAATTTTTCGAGTTTGGAAATTTCAAGATTGTAAAGCACAGCTCATTTATTAATTGTAAAAAATTCTGTGGAAAATTTTCTTAAAAAAGTTTTTGAATTTCCGCTATATGTACATTAGGGCGGGTCAAATTGTTCGGATGAGAAAAAACGAAGAATGCGAAAGAAACGTACTCTATGATGGATTCTGAGAAAATTTCCTAAAGAAACCATAGGTCTAAATCAATCCCAATGTCGCGCTTAGCGAGGTCAAAATTTGTATATGGATTTAAGAAAAAACAATAGTTTTATATAAAAATACTGTGGAATAGCCCAAAAATGGCAGCGTATATCATTGATTTTGGGCTAGTTTAAAAATACCTTTTCCAACTCTCCGAATCTGATTCAATTTTAAAAATATTTTTGTTTTTAAACATAATTTTGCCTACCTGATTTTTAAAAATTTTCCAAAAAATCATTATAAAAACGATTTGATCATTTTTAATTTTACATTTGAATTTTTCATTTTTACTATTTTACTACATTTTTGCCATACTACACATTTTAGTATTTAAAAGCTAAGGAAAGTTTGAAGTTGAAACCACTGTATTGCAAAACTGACCTCATTTCTGTCATAATTCTTCTGTTTCGGAAAGGGACGATATATTTCAAGTGTTTCGCGACGCGTAATTGAAAAAAATCGAGACGATGTTATGGCAGTAGCTACAAAAAGTCGATCTAAGATACCACGCATTGAGAGCATACAACACTTAAAAGTCTGAAATTATACTTTTTACACTGATTAAATAAAAGATATTTTTTGTAAATTTAAATCGTTTTATTTTTGACAATATTTAAATATCAGGTTGGCAAAATTTGGTTTAAAAGCCAAAATCTTTTTAAAATTAAATCAGAATCGGAGAACTGGCCAAAATTCCTTTCAACAAGTCCAAAATCAATGATACACGCTGCCATTTTTGGACTATTCAACAGTATTTTTATATAAAATTATCGTTTTTTTTTACATCCATACACAAATTTTGACCTCGCAAAGCGCGATATTGGGATTGATTTTAGATCTATGGTTTTTTGGGGGAATTTTCTCAGAATTCATTATAGATTACGTTTCTGCTATACGCTTGGTCGATAAAAAATTTGACCCGCCCTAATGTACATAATTTATTTCAATACGGTCTTAACCCTTGAGGGTCTTCAGTGTGGATTGCATTAATTTGCTTTTCAAGATTTAATTTAAGCAGCCACATGTTTGTATCCTTAAGGATAAGGTATGAAGACAAACTCCCACATTCAGAAACGTCCACAGTATTTGTTCTAGGGGGAGCAAGGCATAAAAGAGTCTAGAATGCACGTAAAGAAAATGTAACCTACATAATTCTATTTTCTGAAATTTTTGGTACTAATTTTGTTATCATGATGCGCCGGTTGACACACGCTTGTACACATAAGAAAATGATATATGTTTCAAAGATGAGGTAAAATTTTTTCTCGTATCATGCCCGAAATATTTTCAAATTTAATTTTTTTTCATGTAATTTCAAACATTTATTTCTCAACAAATATTCTGTGTAATTAAGTAAATTAAGTAATGTTAGGTCTCCTTTATCCTTAAATAAAATCACTTTAATTACTATTTAGCCCCATGTTTTTCTCTTTTCAAATAAGAATAAAAAAATTTCCCAATATTCTTTTTTGAAAAATTAGTAAAACCAGCAAGATTTTTAGGCAATTTTTTCCAGTTTTGGAAGCCTAAAACTGATAAACCAATTGCGAGTGGCCTGAAATTTATCAGATTTGGATTTAGGAGGTAGACACCCATATTATCCGCAAAAATTTAGAATTAGAGTTGTCGCTTTTCTTGAAATGTTTCCCGCATGGACATCAACTGACTTATTTCTTTTTTTCAACAAGCATCAGCATGCAAGTTACTAAAATCGTGTTTGGAAACATACCTATTATAAGAATTATTTAAAAAATTTATTTTTTTTAATTCAAAACGTATGAATAAATATATAAAGAGGAACATGTATAGATGGGCTTTGGGCTCCATTCATTTTCTAAACATGTTCCAGAACCTCCTAGCAAGGCTTGATTCTGAATCCTGGATGTAATATAAGCATGTGACGCGCAAAAATCCAGAAAATTCTCAAAATGGGTGGACGCCTGTTAAAAAACGCGATTTTGAAGAAGTATAAAATAAATTTTTCAAATCGAGTTTCCTATTTAAATTTTAGTCAAAAAAAACTTTTGACCATAAAATATTCTAATGTAAAAGCGGTTTTTTAGCAAGAATTTGCCATCAGATTTTTTATAAAATTAGTGCTTGATCTAAAATTAGCCTACTTTATTCAGAATTTTCTTATTTTTTTCGCTTTTGAATTAGAAGCTTTGCCCTCGTCTAGATCGCTGCAATTTTCTCAAATTTAAATGCTGCAAGATTGTTAGCAATTTTATTAAGTTTACAAAAAATTAAAAAATTATCCAAATTGGATCATCTTTATGACAGAAAACGATTTTATTTAAGCTGACTTTTGGGAAAACATGTATTTTTTATCTTTTTAAATATGTTTTTTTAAAACACAATTTGCTTTATAATTACTTTAAAACACAAATTTGCTTATCGCTCAAGTTCATATGCGTTATTGGCTTAAATGCCCCTTACCATCTGTTGCTCCGAAGAACAATCTTCGACTAATAGGGGTATCATTCCTTATCATTCCTCAATTTCAAGTACGAATAACTTCGTACTTTCTTCCATAACATTCGTAGTATTTATTAATGGCTTCGTACTATTTAGTATTAGTCTAGTTTAAAAAAATTTACATCCGAAGTCTTTCAGCCTAGTTTGTTGAACAATTACCGAATATAAGGAAATGTATGATTGCAAGATGGCCGTAGTCTACTGAAAGAGTTCAGATTGAATGTTTTTTTTTGTTATTTGTAAATGTAACAAATGTATTCGTACAGCATATATTTGTTTTTCTACAAATACGAATAAAATATTTATAATATGTACCAAACTACGTCTAGTCTACGAATCATATTCGTGACTAAAAACTACGAAAACAATTCGTAGAATGAACGCAATTATTAATAATAATTACACACAACATTTTTTGAGTGTAAGAATACGCATTGAAAAATGCCTGC
Organism: Dichetophora obliterata; assembly: GCA_963920525.1. NCBI lineage: Eukaryota > Metazoa > Arthropoda > Insecta > Diptera > Sciomyzidae > Dichetophora > Dichetophora obliterata. The sequence goes on along the minus strand of OY986435.1, from coordinate 61,738,941 downwards.
GAAACTAGGGTAAATGAAATGGTATCCTGACTTATCAACGGGTGCAATATACTATTTAGAAATGCATGCATGGTTTATTTATTTATTTATTTATTTATTTATTTATTGAATATAGATCCTTAAGCTACAAGACACAAAATCTTAAATTTTACAAGCTTAAGTCACGATTGGGTGATTTAGATCAAATATAAAACAATTTACATATTATATAATCAATTTATAAGTATTATACATAAGTAACATAAGGAAAAATAATTAAAATTTAAATTTAGCAAAAAAATAGTAAGATTTAAATTTTTAAAAAGAGAAAAAAGAGAAAATAAGTAAATATTAAATTAGATTGCATAGAAATAAAAATTAAGTACTTAATTAAATTAAAAAAAAAAAAAAAAAAAAAAAATATAGCCTTTATGAAATGACAGAACTTTAGACAGTACTAACTAAAATACTTAACTAATAGGCTAGTTAAAGATGTGATTTTAATTTATGTACTAAAATGATTGAGAAGTGATTTTTTAAATTTATTTGCATTACTGATTGATAGCAAATATGATGGTAATAAATTCCAAAGGCGAATTGCGTAGATGAAGAAATGTCGTTCCGATTTTGAGTATTTATGCCTAAATTGAATGATTTGATTTACCCTTGCAGAGCGGGTGAACTTTAGTCGCTTATGTAGGTAATGCGGTTCATTAGTGTATATAATTTTGTGCAGCTGCAGCAAAGTACGCAGTTTTAAGAAATTGTCAAAAGATATACTAAGTGTGAGTTTTGCATATGCGGAGACATGGTCATGACGTTTTAATCCAAATACATATCTTGTGATATTGTTAAAAAGTACATTTATTTTTTGCCTACAGATACAGTCGCAGTTGGCATACAGTTCGCATCCATAAAGAAGTGCTGGAATCAAATAAGTTTTGGCCAGTAGAAGGCGTATTTTTTGCGGTGTGTAGTACTGTGTCAGCCAGAGCGAACGCAACATGCCATATGTCTTTCCAATTGCGCGTAGTATGTGGTCATTCCACGTAAGGGTTTTATTAAAAATTACGCCAAGGTTCTTCGCAGTACTAACAAACTCAAGCTGTGAGCCGCTCAACATAACTCTTGGTAAATACGTGTGATCAAGCGACTTCTTATATATAGCCATGCATTTTGATTTTGAGGGATTTAAACAAAGATCATTTTCCTCAGCCCAAATACGCACATTTTCTAGGTCCTCATTAAGCTTTGTAAAGCAAGAGTTTGCATTATTAAGCCCACCGCTTACATAGAGCTGAACATCATCTGCATAAATGTGAACATGACAATTCTTTATAACTTTTGGTAAGTCATTAATATACATGATAAATATGAGCGGCCCTAGCACTGACCCTTGTGGAACTCCTCTAGGCACTAGACGAAATTCAGAAGTTAGATCACCAACATTTACAGCTTGCGATCTGCCGATGAGATATGATTTGATAAGATTAACCGCGGTATTTGAAAAATTAAAATTATTTATTAGTTTCCTAAACAATATTTCATGAGTTACTGAGTCAAACGCTTTTGAATGATCAAGGAGAGTCAACAAAGTAAAATTATTCGCATCTAATTGTGTTCTGATTTCTTCGGTCACATCTATGAGAGCAGTCAAGCAGCTTCGTTTTGGCCTGAAACCCGATTGTCTTTCGGAGATTAAGTGATTTCGCAGTAGAAACTGACTTAACTGCTTATGAACAAGATTTTCAAATACCTTTGATACATACGACAATATCGCTATGGGTCGGAATTCTCCATTCCCTTTAGGAGTGGGAATGATTTTTGCAATTTTCCATTTTAAGGGAAACTTAGAGGTAGTTAAGATGGTATTGAAGAGGTGTTTGAAAAATGGCAATAATGTAGGCAAGAGAGCCTTGATAAAAACTGGATGCATTTCATCAAAACCTACGGCGTTGGACTTAACCGACTGAAATACTTCCCATACCTCTGTCTGATTCACACAGGAAAAACTAAAATAATTTTCCATGCTGACATTATTTTGGACCGAGATAATTTGGGGTCGATTAGTCCTAGGCGTAGGCAATGGTAGTTTCAGAAAATTATCATTTATTACATTTACATCGACTTCATCTGGGTTAACTATTGTAGAAACTTTAGGCTTGATGCCAATACTACGTATTTGTAGCCACTTTTGTTTTGAATTTATACTTGAGCTGAATTTATTTTCACAATATCTAGTTTTTGCTGCTTTGAGGTCACTTACTACTTGCGTTCTATATCTTTTGAAAATTGTATACAGGTGTGAAGTTTTGTATCTTTTCCATTTATTGTAAGCGTTATTTCTTTCGCGAATCAGATTTTTTATGTGTTCATTAATCCATGGATTTTCTTTAACGCAGACTTTTTTAGTTTTCATTGGGACAAACGTATTAAAAAGGTCAGTGATGTTGCTTTGTAAAAAATTCACTTGTTCGTCAACATCTGGCAGGAGATATATGTGTGACCAATCAATTGCGAGGGCTGCTTCATAGAGTAATGAGTAATTCAAGTTTTTGAAGTCACGGAAGCAAAACGATTTTTCAGTATATGTCAGACAAAAGTTGTATTTAAGGAAAATTAAATCATGTTTAGAGAAAGCAGGTGCAGAAAGTTGGTCATACATTAGAATAAGCTGTCTGTTGCTTACTAGAAATAAGTCCAAAAGAGTACTGCTTGTTTTTGTGAAGTGAGTCGGGTACAGGGCATTTGCCGGTTGAAGTCCGGCAGCCAACATTTCATTCACCAGGTTGGCTTCAACAAGGATATTACTGTTGAAGTCTCCTGTAATGATTATATTATTGAAGGACAGATGTAAGTTATCTAGCACTGTCATAAACGGTGCAATATCAACATTTCGGTTCGGTCTGTATGCACACCCAACAAGTACTTTGTCTATTTCATTGTAAATTTCCAGAAAGATATATTCGATACTGCACCCAAAGGATGACTTGCAGCGCAACTTACATTTAATGCCATTTTTTACATATATGGCTACTCCCCCAGCATGACTTTCTCTGTCTGCCCTAAAAAGTTTGTATCCATTAAGTTTATAAAGTAAATCGTCTAGGTCAGGAGCAAACCAAGTCTCGGATACACAAATGATATCTACCCCTGAGCATTGAAACAGGAAGCGAAATTCATCAATTTTGTTTATGAGACTTTGCGCATTTATGTGACAGATACTCAACCCCTTTCGGCTCGCATTTAAAATACGGATCATCTCAAAGCAATTGCCATTGGCCACTGAGTTATAAGTAATTTGAGCCATTGGCAAAGTTTAGGTACAAATATAAAAAAGGTGCTAATTCAGTAATGCATTCAGGAACATTAAATGGATAAGCTAAAATAAGTCTTAAGGCACACATCTTTATACTAGCCATAGTAAGAGAATGTACATTTATTGTGTTTAATAAAGAAAAAATAAAGAGGTAGTATGTGTATGAAATCAATAGTTATTAAAATAGTGAAATTTAAATGGATAGCAAAAACAACAGCAGATAGAATATAATAAGTAATACATATTAGAGTAGTGATTAAAAACCGCAAAAAATCAAAGCTTTCCAGTTTATTGTTGGGTACTAGCATGAGAAGCACGAAAAAGATGTTGTTGGTTGGTAGCGTTCTCATCATTTCCACAGAGAGTATATTGGTCTAGCACATCAAGAGAGTAGATATAGGCGGGATGCTCGTTCGCAGTTCTCTTAATATGTACTAGCCCGCGCCTGACAAAAACAGATAAAAGTCGCTTTTGCTTTTTGAACTTAAGCGCAGATTTCAGTATGTAATGGTTTGTTTTGGTAAGACTTTCATTGAAGTAAACAGGAGCGTTGGAGTCAAAACCTGCATCTGTTAGTCGCAGAAGATCATTAGAGGTTCGCCTGAAGTCGTAGACAGCTTTAAGTAGTTCATTTTTAGCATGTGGAGACATAAGACGTACCAATATTGGCGCGTCAGTTTTCGAGTGCAAGTTTTTGTTTATTTTGATTCGGAAAATGGATTGTATTTGAGGTGGGCCAAAGTTGACTGTAGTGCAAAGATTTTGAAAAATCGAGCGTAGATCTTCTCCATTCAATTGTGGAATTCCATGGATACGAACGTCACAAGCAACTGCAGAGTTTTCTTGCTTTTCAAACTGCATTTTTAACGCTCCGGCTGTACTTTCTTGATCAAGTAGTTTTTTCTTCAACGCATCAATATCTGATTTTAGCATCGCAACCTCAGATGCTTCGCCATCAGGTCTTGTACCGCATTCTTGTTCAAGTAGTTTTTCCTTCAATGCATCAACGTCTGCTTTCAGCATTGTAACCTTAGTAGCTTCACTTTCTAGCCTCGTAACACGAACATCAATTAAAGTTAGCTCGCCTCTGATTGCTGCAACCTGTTCATCAATTTTTTTAAGAATCCTATCCTCTGATTCATCAACCTTAGCTGACATAGCGCGAATGAGCTCTGCCATGCGCTGATCTGAACGTTCACTTTGCTTGGCACAGCGCTGGTCCATTATGTCTAGGAAGCGCTTAAATTCAGCATTAGCTAGCTGCGGGCTGCGCCCATTAGTATATCGCTGCTGAGCATTTTCCCTAGGTGAGTGTATATTGGGAGTTGACTCACTAAGGCTTTCTGCACAATTCTTAGAAGAAGATGAGCCTGACTGTATGATTGTGACACCAGTTGGCGGGGTATGCATTGAATTACGCCAGGCCGACAGACAGTTGTTGCATTTATATTTTTGGTGATTTTTTAGCATAAATTCAATGTCGCTTTTTTATAAATTTACGCACTTGCAATGGTAATATTCGTTGCAGGAATCACACTTGATCTTTTTATTTTCATCAAGATGTCGCTCGACTTTCAATAAACAAACGCAAACCATTTTTCACAATTAATGATGATAAATTACTTTATAAAACTGTGGATTATCTCCGTTTAGGTGTATATTGTTTGTTATTTGCTCTGTCATGCGCACATATGACAAAAATATTTTCTATTTGTATTAAATTTATCTTAAGCAGTTTATGGCATGTGTGTGAAAGGGATGGCGCTATATGTAGAGCTTTAATGTAATGTTTTTGAGAATGGCCGACAAAGATTTCGGTAAACTAAATAGATTCGGTATTTTATAATGAGTTTTTGTTTATTTCAAAGAGTTTATTTAAAGTTATTTTTGGTAATTTTTATAAACAAGTTCCAATGTAACAGTTCAGACTATATTTGATACTTATTACCAATTTAGTTTATCAGTAAAACCATAATTTATTTCAACACTTATGGAGCAAAAAAAAAATATATAAGTTATAGGTTCAGAGTTGCCAACTTTTTTTTAGCTCAGCAACTTTAGCTCAGCTTTATTAATAAATATACCTTAAAAAAGTGTTTTGAGTTCTCTTCAAAATGTATTTACATATATAATGAACATATCGTCATATAAAATCAAAAAAGCCGTAAGTTACAATAAATTCAAAGTCGACTTTCATCAAACTTTTATCAAAATACATGTTCCTGCTAAATTTTTTCACTCCTACAACTAAAAACGACGTTTTTAAAGTTCTTAAATCCCTAAGTCTGAGCGCAACGTACAATTACAATAACAATTTAGAAAGTTTTTTAACTCTCCCGTAAAATTTTTTTAATTGTAGCTTACGGCTTTTTGAGATAATATGAAGATATTAAAAAAAACTTCACTGCCTAGGGGGGGGGGGTGGGGAAGCGCCCCCTGCAGACGCCCATGCTCACATTAGTAGATTCGATAAAAAGATATGTCCAATTCATTGAATACGAACTTATTTTATTTTGGCGAAGAATCGTTTTTCATTTATCTAAATTTAGTACATATATTGAATTCAAGTTGAACTACTATGAAGTATTAAGTCCAATCTACTAAACTTTTTCTACTCTATGAATCTCTCTGTAAGAACCTAGCATTAGCAAAGCCAAATAGTTAAGGTAAGGATAAATGTTCTAAAAACTTATTAGGAACGTAATCGAAAACAGAAAAAAAAAACAATGACAAGAGTATTTTACACATATGGCAAGAGTTCCTTAGTGGTCTGGTTATAGCTTAAAAGCTAAGTATTCAGTTCTTACACTTATTATTTTCCTAACATTCTTGTTTATAACAACACAACACCTTCTAAGGGACACAAAATTTTAATATCAGAATTTTCCAATTAATTCCATGTAATTCAAGGTGGAATTTTGCTCAGATGAACATACGCGCACACAGACACACATACACAATCACGTGTGTGATCATAACAGTTAAGCTTTTCTGCTGATGTTGTTAGAGGACATAGCTTTGGCTTTGGGGTTGCTGCTCCTGCAAACCTGAAAATAATTATTCTTGCTAAGTCGCAAGCCATGGCCAAAACAACTATCCATAAAGGTGGCTACTTTTGTTGTTGTTGTTGTGGTTACTATTGTTGTTGTTATTGTAGTTGTTCTGGTTGTTGTAGCTATTCTTGTTGTTGCTCAAATAAAGCACTTGATATGGTCACTGGCACTTTAATGCTTTGATTTAAGAGCAGCTTTAAGCAAGCCGTATTGTTAATGCTACGCGTCTCCATGTGTGCAAGTTTGTATGTGTGTGTGTGTGTGAGCTCACTGTTTGTTTTGTGTGTGTTGCCATTAGCAGAATGCTGCGTAAGGTCGTGACAGAAATAGAAGGTTAGCTAGCAATAATAAATGTTTGTCTGTATTTTTTTTATATGTATGTTTGCCTGCAATAACATAGTCTTTTAGACACATACATACAAACACATACATGCGCATTTTCATATAGGTACATTTAGGCTGGGTCGGTTTATGCTCTTGGGAAGATTTTTTGTAATGCTGCACTTTTTCCCGGATCATGTGGATTTTTTTCTTGCTAAAGTTATTGTTTGGTTTTTGTTGTCGGTGTTGTTGTTGTTCTTGCAGCCTTTACCATCGTAATGCGAAATAAAGCCCTGCTTGTTCACACACACAGCCACACAATTTGTGCTGCATTGAGCACATTCAGCACATTCAGCACAAAATGCCTGCATTCTAGGAAATGATCCTTGAAATGTTGCGAAATGCGAATGAAATCATGTTGCCAACAACATGCTGCTGTTGTTGCTGCCGCCGCTGTTCTTGCCATGATTTGGATTTGTATGCTTTAGGAAAGTGCTATTTAGTATGTGTTGTTGCCGTTATTGTAGTACTGCTGAGCTTTTTATAACTTGCTCCTAGCTACACTACACTGACAAAAGACTTAAGCAAAAGTAACTTTGCGTGCGTGTGTTTGTTGTTCTACTATTGTTCAACCTTTTTATTCAACATTTCATTTTCTGTTCTGCCTCAAATGTAAAAATAATTTCATTTTCAAAGTTGAGATTTTTGTTGAAGACCTTTTTTCAATCTTTCCCAATTGTCTTTGTTTAAAGTTATCGATGGCAATTTGAAAAAACCTGTGCAATATTTGGGCATTTTGTTGAAGATTTAAGATACGATTTAGGTCAGAGTGAGCAATATTGTGCATAATTTTATTTGCTCGTGTAAGCAGAAAAAACTCTTGGTACGAAAAATTTCCGAATTTTAGGGTTGAAAATGCGCAGCAATGTTGCTTTGTTAGTCAGATCGTAGTGTAAAATGCCACATTGAAAATTTTGTCACGTTAGGGCAATTAAATTATCCATGTAATTTTTGAATATATGCTTTTAAAATTTCAACAAAATTTGAGTGGGTTTGTAAATTGAGGCAAATGGTTTCTAAGGGAGAAATGTCAGCTTTTGGTTTAACTATTCTGTTATTAAGTTATACTAGCTATTACTTCAATATTTTAAACCAAAGTTTGTATCAATGGGTAATTTATTTGGCCAAAAAATGCGCATTATTTCATAAATCCAAGTATTGTATTATAATAAATAATTTTCATGCATCATAAGCATCAGTATAATCTGAATAATGACGAGGTATTCCAGCTCAACTTAAAAAAATTTTAGGGAAAAAAGTTAAATTTACTCCAATAAATATTATAATATATCAATAGTTCTTACGTGATTAATTTTTTAAAGGTTTCTGATATTTTTATCACCTTATCTTATTCAGCTTAATAAAAATCTATTTACAAAAAAAAAAAACCAAAATGAAAATAATTTTAAATTACTTTTCCTACTAATTTCTTGGTCAAATTCGATAATTTATTTATGTATATAATTGAATAAAAATTAATAATTAGAAATTTTATTAATCTTGAATAAATAAATAATTGGAAATCTTATTATTTTAATTTTTTCTAATTTGTTTTATTATCATAAATATATAAATTTGGCGCTAATATAATCTGACTTTTATAAAATAAACGCTTTCGATCACTGAACACAATCACGAGAGCTCTTGTTTGTTGGGAAGTGCGCCTGCTACTTGCTGATCTTAACTTCAGGACTTAAATCTCTTTCGTATTGGCAGTGCAGGGATGGCAAAAAGATCATCATTGTGTAGCAAAGATTAGCGCTAACTTCAAAGCTTTTATAGTCATAAAAATATAATAATAAAACAATTAGAAAAAGTTACAAAAATAAGATTTCCTATATGATAATATACATAAATAAATTATCGAATTTGAGAAGGAAATTAATAGGAAAAGTAATTTTTAATTATTTTTTACTTTGTAGTAATTTTGAAGTCGTTTTTTTTTTGTTAAAAAGTTTTTTTTCAGTCATAAAAAAATTGTTTTATTATATAGTCATAAAAATATAATAATAAAACAATTAGAAAAAGTTACAAAAATAAGATTTCCTATATGATAATATACATAAATAAATTATCGAATTTGAGAAGGAAATTAATAGGAAAAGTAATTTTTAATTATTTTTTACTTTGTAGTAATTTTGAAGTCGTTTTTTTTTTTGTTAAAAAGTTTTTTTTTCTTTTTAGATAACCTGGTAAATTTTCGATATAATATTCCATATATATTCCATATATATAATATTACACGATAAGACTCCACGAATTTAAGTACCTTAGAACCCTTAAAAGAACTCCGCCTACTTTCTTGATCGTCTTTTGTTATAATTCTTTATACTCCTGCAACGAAATTCAGAACTGTAGTGTCAATATTAACTGAGGTACAGTGTGCATGGTGACACTACCTTTCATCAATATTATTGAAGATAGAGTGTTTTTTCTAGTATAAACACGCCCCTTTGTCCCATATCACCCACTTTCTTGATCGTAATATGTAATAATTGTGCCTACCCCTCAGTGCCGGATTATCCATAAGGCAGTGTAGGCAACTGCCTAGAGACCCCGCATCGGCGAAGAGCCCCGCTCATCGAGAAAAAAAAAATTTTAAAATATTTCATCGAGTGAAAATTTAATTTGAATATTTGTACCCTCAGTGACAATATTATTGGTTTGGTTTTTTTAAACGACTTCAAAAAGCAGAAGGTTCCCTGTTATTACTTTGCTTTTCTAATAATAGAAAAGATTTGCTTCAAAAGATTGGACGTACATTTTTCGACTTCAATTAAAAAAAAAAAATCTATGAAAAACTGGTGAAATACAAAAACCCTGGGGCAAAGTCAAAAGTTATGTCGCAGAAAAAAACCAAGGATACAGGAAAATTTGTTTTAAAAAGGAATTATTTTTTAAAACTATATGAATCCGGTGAGGTTAAAAATCGTTCCACTCTAGAGTACATCGATAACTCCTAATGCACTTCTCCGACTGCTGTACTTTTTTATCAACAGATAGAAAACACCTTGAACACGGAGGTGCCCACCTAAAAGTGGAGCTTGGCAATATTAGAAAAACTTTGTACAGGGGTGGACACAATTTTGAAAAATTGCTGTCAAGAAAGTAGGTGTTATAAGAGACTTGGGCGTAGAAAACACGAAATTACGGTAGTATAATTCGTTGCAGGAATGGGTATGATTTTTATAAAACGGAATTCAGAAAAGGGCGTGTCGCTATAAGAAAAAAACTATAATTCAGTTAATATTAACACCAGGATACTGAAATTCGGTGCAAGAGTACCGAAATTTTAATGATGATGCAAATTTCTTTTATTACCATAAACAATTTAGTGATAATGCAAATTCTTTCCATTACCATGAAAATTTTCCATTGCCACTAAATTGTATTAGTGCATTTAGGAACTCCGCCTATTTTTACATATTTGAATTATATGGTGAATATTTGAGACCAAAGGTTATGTGCAGAATTCATTACATTAGTTTTTGTGGCATTTAAAGAGATTTTACCATTTTGTTTAATTTACTTTGGATGGGAGTGGATTTCACCCTATTTTTTATGGTGAACTTTTCCAACCACAGCTTATGTTCAAAATTTGAAGTCATTGCATTAGTTTTGTGGCATTTAGGAAGATTTTACCATTTTGTAAAAGTCTCTTTGTATGGTAGGTAGAAGTGATATTCAGCCGATTTTAACAAATTTCAAATATATGGTGTAAATTTTACTTCACAGCTAATTTACGAAATTACAAGTCACTACATAAATTTTTGTGGCATTTTTAGAAATTTTATTGTTTGGATAAAGTAAATTTGTATAGGAGGCGGTTTTAATCCGAATTTGCTCACTCTCGAACTTCATCTTCGTTATTTGACTACAAGCAGATATACCATATATCAATACAAAAGCTTTAAAATTGCGGCTATAATCTTTTCGACAGACAGATGCACATGGTGAATTTGATTTAGGATGTGATGCTGATCAAGAATATATTTACTTTTCTATACCTGCCACGCCTCCTTATCAGCGTTATTAACAGAGTGACAAAGTTTATATTCCCCCGACACAGTACGCGTAGGGGTATTAATAGCGTAATTATGAATATAATTGAATTATGGTAGAAAAAATATATTGGAAGGCGTTAGAAAAAGGTAAAGGGGCCCCGAAAATTACATTGCCTAGGGGCCCCGACATGGTTAATCCGGCCCTGCTAAACCTGTACTAAATGCCAGTGTAAATGTTATTCGAGATACAGTGTTTTTCTAATATTGTCCTCCACTTTGACCAATAACGCCCTTTTTCATGACTGTAATTTGTCATAATTGTGTTAACTCCCGTACTAAATTTCAGTACTCTAGTGTAAATATTATGTGCGATAAAAATTTTTTCTAATATTGCCACGCCCTTTTGTCGAATACCGCTAACTTTTTAAGACGGACACCTCCGTGTTCAATATCTCTATCTGTTGCTATTCACCTTATATTCACACCATATGTTCGTGTGGTGCTTCGGATAGTTTTTATTTGTGTTAGACTCGGACCCGATAGGTGGAGCTGAGGTTCAGATATTTATGATAAAGTTAGTAGTTTTCCTGTACATAATTTTTTGTCAAAACATAATGTAACGTGCTGGAAAAACTGTCAAGTTATACAGAAACAGATTTCAGACATCTCGTACTTTCTTCGCTGTAATTATTCTACTAAAAATACACAAAAATGTACTTGTTTTGATGTGATTATCCATTTTTAAAAATCCGGAGGACTCAACTTTACTCAAAAAATTCTTAAAATAATATGAATTTTACGATTTTTTTTAGGCTGGGTCGATTTGTATGGAGGTAAAAGAATTGATGTTGCATGGGCGCTTTTCGGATCCGGGTACTCATTGATTGGGGTACATTGATACACATATATATATAAGAATATCTTTATAAAAAATAAGTTTTATTAGTTATTAGAACGTTTAATAATTAATTCATTAATTAAAGTTTGTATTTGGGATTGGATTACATAGTTATAGCCTTAGAAGTCTTCCTGTTTAAGAATGTGTTCCAGCAATTTCTGTCTCTCGCTTGCTGACGCCAGTTGGAAATTTCAAGCTTCGTCAGGTTTTCAAAGTGCGTGTATCAAGATGCCCCAATCATTAGTAATGAAATTAAAAATTAAATTACAGCAATGCAACATTAAATCACAAAAAAATCAAGCTTTAAAAAAAAAAACGTGAAAAACGTGCTTTTGGCAAATGGCTCAGAAAAGGAAGTGTGCGGAAGACCCGTCGTAGGATGATCTTTTATACTAGTAAATATATAAAGAAGTACATACATATAGTTCATGTTTATGCAGCTATAAAACAAAACTAAAAATATATGCAAACATAAAAATATTAAAATTTTTTCATTTTTATTACATTAAAAACATAGCTGAGATCAATTAGGAATTAAATCATTAATAAAATATTAATTTTTTTTCCGGGAAAATATTAAAACGCTAATCTTCTTCTTTTGTTGGAAGCAAATTAGTTCAAAACTTTTTCAACAAACAGGGTCCTGTGTGCACTTAACATAAATACATCTGTAAAAGCTCAATTTAAAATAAGGATACATACAAATTTTGCGTTCAAATTTACCATTTAAACGATTTTCTACCATAGAGGATTATTGTTGTAAAATTATCATAAACACTGCAGAGAACTCATACAATGTTGAAATTTGCCATAAAAATGTAAAAAAATGCATAACAATAGATGAGCAGTCGAATAGTAAAAGAATTCGATTGTTTGTTATCTTTGGTTCCGATATATCTAACTTTCCGATACTTCTAACGCCCGATATATAAAATTATTCATTCATTTTTTTGAAAAGTTTAAAAATTGTGTTCAAGTAAACAATTTTCCAAAACAAGAAAATGCATATGGGCATTTCCAAACTGGCATAACGCACAATTTGTAAATAGTGATATTAAAAAAATTTAATAAAAATGTCTAATTTTAAAGATTTTTTTTTTTATTTTTGAATAGTAACTAAGCAGCACTATATTGAGTAAAAGCAATGACAACAATCAACCGTAAGATTTTAAAGATATAAGCAAAAATATGTGCTGGCGTTACGTTACAAAAAAAAAAGGAAGTGATTTTTGACTTGGATTACAAAATTTGCAAAACTCTCTGAATTGGGCAAGAGGTTTTATACACAAGTTTTTTTAAGGGTTTTAAATAACATAACTTTATTTTTCAAGTGGACAAATTTAAAAACGTTCTCTGTTTCTTTTTCTTCAGGCTTTTTGATCTGGCGTTACGTTACTGGCTTTACTTTACTTTAATTCCCATTGTTGTTCAAATGGGTAATTAAGTAATTATGTAATTTAGTAATTAAAAAATAAATTTAATATATTGTTCTTTCCTTGCCTCAACCATTTCTTCATTATCTAACGCCTTCCATTTTTACTAGAACAAAATAGTTTACGAAATATTACTAAACATTTACGGAAAAAAAACTAAATTTCTGAAACAAGGCAGACGATTTGATCATCATGGTTAATTAATTTATGTAAAATAAATTGCTCAAATTAATAAAAGTCAAATTTTTCTCTTAGATAATTTCATAAAATAATAAGTTTATAATAAGTTTTAATTTTTTGGTGACAGTAAACTTTTCTGAGGAAATGCCCATATGCAAAAATATGCAAACTATTAATTCGCCGAATTTAAGGAAAATGGTAATACTTAAAACAATACCACAAAATTAAGACAATTAAAAAAAAAATCAATATTTCCGTCCTACAGCTAGTGTATCTTTAGATACGAGAATCCTTCTCACTGGAAACTAGCTGTGTGTCAAATTCGAAAATGACATCGTGTTTGGCAAAATATTGTCAGTTAAATTTACTTTACTCTGCTTTCTGACGTATGCGATTTCTGACTTTTTTCTTTCAAAAATCTTATCATTTTGAGAACTATTTTTAAATTTTTTCTCAAAAAATAACTTTGTCCTTGCGGGGGAGGAAGACATTCTCAGCCCAATTCCGAATGATTTTTCTCGTGAAATTATAAAAGGGAGTTTTAGTTTTTAAGATAGCAGAAAACGATTTCACATTTTTTGTGCTTACACTCATATATATTAACGGTTGATGAACAATTTGGCATTAAAAATTTCCAGAATGTTTTTGAACTTAATCTTAAAAATTAAAACTGCCTTTTCCCATTCCCCGAGTAAAATCATTTAGAATTGGGCTGTCTTTGTTTCCTAAAATTTTTTTGGGGGACCTTGACAATACCTTGCAACTTTTGAGACCTCTTCGAATACGATCTAAATTTTTCTATACGCTCTATTGTCCTTATAATAGGTCACAGATTTAAGGGTGGAGGGGGCTTGACAATTATGACGAAATGTTGTATTTGGATAGGAGGGTCGCCATTTATGACGAAACGTGAAAAAGAGAGGGGAGGGGGTCGGAAAAAAGTCAGCCGATGCCTTATCAGGTTGCAATACGGTGGTGTGCGGTGGTATTTGTTGAGTTTTTAGCCAGAAACTCATTTACAATGTTAGCCTATTGAGATGGTGCGTTAATGTGTGGAAAAATCCATGAGTGTTCTTTCCAAAAATCTGGCTGATTTCATGGAATATGCTCTCTTAAACGCCGCATTATACTTAAATAATATTATTTTATTTATCGTCTAAGCTTATGGTTACAATTTTGAAAATCCTTTTAAGCGAAGTAGCCCGCTTAAAAGGATTTTCAAACCATTGAATATTTACTTACCTATGCAAAAGTTACGAACTCCTTGTGAGTAATTCTTATTTTTTTACATATGTATGCTACATCGCAACTTCCTCTGCTGCAGAATTTCTTTATGCTTTGCAGCGATCTTATTTGGAAATATCATTACATTTATATTACACTTTAAATGTAAAAACGAAGCATTGTTTGGTGAGGATCTTACCAAAGCAGAGCTACTGGAATAATTTTCAGAGCAAAAAAAAAAATTTCACACTAAAATGTTTTGATCAAAACCAGAACAAAATATTTTCAAATTTTTTATTGTGCAATCCTTGAACGAAACCAATTTTGACAAAAAAGAACAATTCGTATAAATATTTTTTTTTTCAATACCTGGCTCTTGTGCTACCTTGTCTTTTCTTAGTTTCATAGATTTTAATATATTCTTAAGATCTAGAAAGGAATAGGAATTTTGTTTGCTGTATTGGTTTTATCTAAAAGAGAATCATTAATAAAACATTTGAAACTCTTTCTAAAATTTTAAAAAAGCAATTCATATTAAAATTATAATCGGAGGCAGCAAAAATACCATTTTTTCCTCATTTTTTCTCGATATTAAACCGATTGCATACATTTAAACCTGAAATGCTTATTATTGGTGTTAGCTTTTATAAAGAATCTATTGTGTAGAGCTCCATTTTACCTAGTAGCAATAAATAAAAACTTAAAAAATATTAAATTTTTAAAGAAGATAACAAAACACGCATGTTTAAAAATTTAGCAAGTATTTAACCTTTAAAATAGCACTAACTAAACTTTCTTTTACATATTTATTCAACAGATTAATGCTACGATTTCTATGATCGACTTTAATATGATCGAACAGCTGCTACAAGCTGTACAAATGCTTAACAATGTCAGCTCATTGCACAACAATCCTCAACTTTAACAAAATCATAAAAATATAACGTACATACTAAAAAAAAAAAATAGGAACTTGTGAAAAATCCTTAAGAAATTAAAACACATATGTTCAGTGCTTGAACAAATATCAGCTGTTGCTGACGCATAAACTCAATCCTAAGCATCTAATAAAATATTTAAAAATACAATTCAGTCATGTTGATGGATTATTTACGCCGCTTTGGATTACTGCTGAGCAGCCACCTGCTGCTGCTTATGTTGCTTGGTGAGTAGAATACAATTTAAGAGAGTTCTATCCAAAAATATACGTACTATAAATATATACATACATAAACATTAAGATGTGCAGCTTATACCATAAAGTATCAAAGCAGAAATTTAAATTAATAGATATTATATATAAAAGTAAAAAAAAAATAAATGCTTATTTTTGCAACCTAGCAACGGCTTTTTCGGCATTGCCATTCATTTCGTATACGGCTTAGAGTGTCATTAAAATGGTTTTAATGCTGTTTTATGAGCTTCGCCGTAGCCATAAAAATTAATTCTTGTTAACAATTTTTTATATTTTTCGCAGAATTTTTTTATATTAGTATAAATTTATTTATTTATTAAAATCTTGTTAAATTATGTGCTGTGGGTTTTAATAGTCATTATTCTAGAGCTTTTGATGCAGGCTCAATTTCCTAATGGGTCATTAAGTTTGGCTAATTAAGGTAACAGCAATAGCTGATATAGCTAATAGCTAATATATTAGCTTTATCAAACTGCTGCAGCTGGTGTTTGTATGATATACTACGGTTATAATGGATTTTTAAAAATTTATTACCTGGGCAAAATCAATTAATCTAACATTAAATAAATGTAATTTTGTATGTTATAAAAAAAAAAAGGAAATCCTAAATTATTTTCTAAGCTACTACGAAGATGCTCGTAAGGAGAAATTCGATAGTTTTTTTACTATTTTCAGCAATAATGAGTTCATTTTTTATAGAACGAAAAATATTTATTTAATATTTTATAGCTACTGATGATGATATATGGCTTAACCACTTCTACAATTTTTTTCATGAGCGAGACTCAGATGGGAGTGAAAAAAATTCAATATTTATGAGACTTCTTTAAGTGCTAAGCAAATATTGTCTTTAAGAGCAATAAATAAAAGCACAACAGAACATTATGCAAATCCTAGCACATGTGCTCATATTCAAATGCATTTTCTGTTGTATTACAAATAAAGAGATTTTTTTTTTTAGCCATATGATTTTTATTGATTGAAATTATATTGATTGATTTCTTTTTATGATATGAGTGTTCTCTCATTCACGCAAGCATTCGCCAAGTAAAAAAGCAATAAAATACCTTCCCAAATTTGTGAGTGATAATTTTTGGCTCAAAGTACGAACTGATTCTCAACATTTTGGAAAAATTTCAAATCAATTAATTAACGATTCAAGAAGTAATGAAGGTAAAGAACTTGGTTTTTCTGCCTCTTTCTAAATTAAAACGAGCTTTGTGCAAAGCCGCGGATGATAAATTAAAAAATGCCAGTTATTTTGACACAAAAATGAAGTAACCAATAATTACTTACATATACATTTGTTAGGATATGTGGTTCATACATTTTCTTAAAGTGTTTCAGACCTTCTTTCGCATGCAGAATCTGAAAACTAGCTCATTTACTGGCTCAAAGTTAAAACTTGTAAAAACTGAGTGGGCGACACCAGATACAGTTTTTTTAAACATTTTTCATTATTTTCTATAGAAAATTTTAAATAATTTAAATGGAATGGAAAATTAAAAACCGATTAAAAGTAAAATTATTTTTTTGGCAAAAAAAAATTATACTTCTTACTATACTTCCATAAGCATTCATTTGAAAAATTCTCCTAGCTTTGCGCAAAAATTGTTTCATTGTTTTTGCCATCAAAACAACATGGCTGTCAGCTTTTTTTATTTTTAATGTCAATGTGGCATTTAACCCATTTTAGCCCAGTGGTCGAATATTCGACCCGTCAGTTTCGAATTTTTCCTAAGTATCCCGTATATGATATCAACTTGCAACCTAACACATATGTTTTCTTGGACTTTTTCCAACATATATTATTTTTGGCTTCGAGTTATTTGGCTTACCTGTTCTGCCAAATCTTTCCGCGAAGCAGTTTTCGAAATTTTTTCCATTTTTTTTTTGTTATTCGGGAAATGTATCGGCAAAAAATAAAAATTAATTAATTAATTAACTATCAAATCCAATTAGTATTTTCCATATATTTGATGGCAAATATAGAATGGTCGCGATCCGCACGCAAACATGACTGGTCGAATACTGGACCACTGGGCTGAACCGGTATCTCAAAATGCAAAACGACATTTGTATCAAAAGAAAATATAACACAACAAACCCAAGCAAATTTGAGAAGTGGCTGGTGAAATCGAAGTGACGTGCGAATATGATGATGAAAATGAACGTATGTCCGACTTCTCTCAAGACGATGACAATCCCAATCCCGAGGTACTGAAAAATGATGCTGTCGAAAGCAGTAAAGCAGGGCCTAATCAATCGAATAAGAAGAAAAAGGTGAAGCCACAAAAACACCCCAAAGTGGACTAAATCAAAAAGGATATCGGGTTTTCGGAAAAATAGAGAACGTAGATGATGAAAAAATATCAGCATTGCTTGAGAAATACCGGAAGATGCCCCTGAGTTTAGAAGCGAAGGCGTAATGCTGCCAAACGTTTATGAGTGCTTTCAGTTAGCCGAAGCCTGAATTTGCTTCGTATTCTCACCTGAACGACGGTTGAGATTAGAATGTTAACAAATAACTTTGGGAAATTAAAATAAAAATCTAACAATACGAAGTAGTCGACGCATATTTTTTATTTCTTACAAATTTTAAAAACGAGAACGTTAAAAAAATGATGAAAAAGATATTTGAATGCAAAATACATAAATGGAAAAATATTCTATATATGTGTGTATATTATATTATTATATTTACATATAATAGATGACTTTAAAAATATAAATAGGTTTGCCTACTTTTTTCACTCCAGAGTATTTACTACCTGATAGAAGGCCTGATTTTTTTAGCGTTCCCTGAGGCCTGAGTTTTCAGACGAGTTTTCTTGAGGATATTCAGGCCTGAGTTTACGATATACGATATCAGGTGTTACGTAAGTATGACATCTTAATGGGAAAGGAAATCAAGTAGTGTGTTGAATACTCAAGCCTTACCATTACCCCTCAGGCCCGAGAGAATGTATTGTTTCAGGCCTATTTTAAACGCTGCGAAATACAAAATACAAATACAAATACAAATGATATTCCTGTTTTTTTCCAAAATATTTTTTTACAATTTTTTGTAAGCCTCAAAAATAATTTATGTGAAAAACTACCCCATATCTCTTTCCAATCAAAAGTTACGTGAGACATTGTCAAAATCTTAAAAAAATTGTCGGTCAAATTTCCATATTCAACATATGTTTTAGAAGTTTGATCAGAAGTTGGCAGCGTTCCAGTACTTTTTGCTGCTAATATTTCTTAGAGACAATTTCTTTGCTTACGCTCACATATTTTGTAACTTGCAAGTTTTTGCTACAAAAGTATGGGAACAGATCTCCCGTGCAAGCACATGATTCAATTATTATAGGTTGTCCATTCATTTGACAACACCCGTAAATTTGTAAAAAAAATATATTCTCTCTCAAATATAAATGACAAACCAGGGTTTTGTTGTCTTCTATAAAAAAAAGTTATGTTTCAGTGTTTTGTTGTGTATTTTTTTTAAAAAAAGTACTTATTCTATATTTTGCTGTTAACGGCAAAAAAATAGTGTGCATTGCGTTTATAATAATTATTGCTGTGATAATTATTATTGAAAATTGTTTTCAAATTTTGTTGCGAGCCGTTTTTTTGCTTTAATTAATATATAAATCGCGATTATTAAGTTGTAATTATTAAAATAAATTTCAACGTGCGGTTGGCAAAACAGTTTATTTTGGTGATGTAATTCAAAAATATAATGTGCCAGTGGATCCAATAAACCGTCAGCGCTGTGAATAGATTTGCACAACAAAATATTGAAATTTTCAAAATATTGAAAGTTTTTTAAAAAATTACTTCAATTTTCTATCAAAACAAACAAGCAGTGCAGAACGTAGTAGAAAAAGCAGCAGTGAAATGTATCCTTCGGTATTTAGTACTGCGAAAAAGTATGATATTCCTGCAACTGATTACTTTCATGGCATTAAAAAATTACTCTTTTGCTCTCCTCTTCAATTTTACGGGTGTATATCTTCATTCTTCTGAGTAAACGTCAAATGAATGGACAACCTGTAATAATTGAATCATGGTGCAAGCACAAAAAATAGTAAACGCCATTTTTAGGATTTTCAAAGTAGGTGGAGGAGTCTACTCAGAAGCGTTAATGTAGCCTTCAGGCACCCCGACCACTGCAATGTAAGCTGAATTCGCTGCTATACATGAAGAGTTAACTTGGCTTCAGGTAAATGAAATATCTTCCATGGATATTTGCATACTTTCTGACAGTCAAGCCGCTTTGAAAGCCCTAGGAACTGTTGAAATAACATCTGAAACAGTTCTAAACTGCCGCAGATCTTCTATGTAGTTATAAAGTGTCCGCCAAATTACTTCTTTTTTTTTTGAAAAAAGGAGTTGGCTTCAACTCCTGAACCAATTGGATTTTGTATGGCGTCATACCAAGGTCTTTATGCAAAATTCGTCTCAATGATGTCTCCGAAATGTTCAATTGTTGAGAACGACGGTGAATTGATGTTGATGGCGCTTCACGCACACTTTCTGCCACAGCAGCAATATTCTCAGGTGTACGCACTGTTTTTGGCTTTTCACGCTTTGGTTAATCGATGAGGATGCCAGTTTCTTTCACTTTTTTCACAAGATAACGAACATACGGAGCTGACGGTGCTTTTCTTCTTCCAAAATCCATACGCAATTTTCGCACACATTCTGCAACATTACCATGAATTTCAAAGTAATGTCGCAATATTTCCCAGCGTTGTGTTTATATCAGCGGAAGGATAAAACTAATTATCTGTCAAATCAGACATGAGCTAAGTGTTACCATTTACGAAATAAGCACTAGTTGAAAAAAAAGTTAGATGGCGGACCCTGTATATTTCAAAAATATTTTAGATTTCGGTTAGATGGAGGAAATGCATTTTGGAGACTTAAATCCAAGTCATATCTAAAACTATACCAATTTGTGTCTTTATAAGGATTTAATAGTTTGCGGAGGTCTTATTAAAATATCAAATGCTGAAATGTTTTTTTTTTAGTTTTAAATGATAGTGATCTGAAAAGGTTGACAAACTTGAAATTTCGAAATTCTGAACACATGAGTCAATAATGTTCGTACTTATTAAGAAATAGTCTATGAAACGTTTGGAAATGAGGGATTTACATCACAAATTCGATTAAAATTTAGATTAAAGTCTTGCAGCCAATTCAATAAAGAGTTTCGGTTAAAATTATCTCTTCTATCGCACACTGGGCCAGAAACTTCATTCTATGGCCAATAGTCAATTTTTAAATTAAAGAAAAATATTAATGCCAATTTAATAATATATATTTAAGTTATTTTTGTCAGAAATTTAATCAAATTTAATGAAGTCGTTCTCAATTTACAGCTTTGTTAAGTTTAAAAATATATATAAAATTCTATTGATATACATTTTTGAAAAAATTTTAATTTTTGATATAATGTCAAATAATAATTTTATTTCTTTTTTTTATCCTCTTCAAAACACGAAAAAAACAATCAAAATTATCATATATGCAAAAAATTAAATTTTTTATAATTTTAATTTAAGAAACCAATTTTTGTATACCGATACCATTCTCAATGTATGTTATGGCATATTGCAGACATGCTCACTTTTGCTCATATTCATAAATTCCAGCCAGGCAAAGCTCGAATAATGAGTATTTACGGTTCTAGAAAGCTTTTTAAAAAATTCGAAATCACCAACAAAAATTAATAATTAGTCACAAAGATGACTCCACAAAAGACTTTAGCGATTTAATTTAATAACACCCTTTCTAAAAAAGTTTATCAGAATATGCGCTCAAAAAGTAAATCATGTGGATCAGATATTTGGCCATCTTATAATGATGTAAGACTTGCTTAATCAGAATGCAGACCCCCAAAGGAAAATGTTCTTATATCAGAAAATAAAGCAAATGTCTCTCTTCAATCGCTGGTAGAACATACAGCTAAAAGAATTGTGAGTTTGGAAGCAGAAGTGATTCTTCAGTATATGAAAACTGAAAAGGTAATGCAAATAGAAGTATTTCTGATGTGTTCTTGGGATTTGACGGAAGCTCAGGCTTTTCATGCCTTAAACAAAGTTACAAATTGACAAAGGCAATTGCACCTCAATCTGATCAAGGTTTCTTTGTAACTACTGTTATTCCATTGCGCATGTCCACTGCAAATAATATTGTATTTTGGAACAATAAAGCATCTCGCAGTCTCCAAGATCGTTTCGACCACAATAAAATTTACTAAAGAAGTTATACTTAAAGAAAAAGAAAATGTAGAAAATTAAATTGATAATCTGAAAATACTTGAAATTAAATTGGATGAAAATCACTGCATTCGTATTCATTTCTCTCTTTTTCTTACACTAATATAAGGCAAAGTATTAAATATTATTACAGATTCTAACTCGATGCAATCTTGCCCTATGTGCTATGCAACTCCAAAGACATTTAACACTTTAAGTAATAAAGAAACATGTTTATTTTTACCATTACCAAAATATCCACATTACACTGAGAAAAAACATACTTTAAAATTAAACAAAAAATTTTTAAATTGAAATTTAAGTCATTTGTGTTTCTATAAAACAAAATTTAAAACAAGCGTGTTTAGTTTTCAACAATAAACTTATTTCTGTTTTTTGTATAATTTTCTCTTATTATTTCTTTCCAATCACAAAAAATACGTCGCTATTAGAGATTAAATTAAAATGTTATGGGCAGTAGAATCATTGAAAACTATTGCCAGACAACTGAGACCCCGTTTTTACATTTGATTGTTTTAAAAAATTTTTGAATTAGTCTTACAAATATTGAACACGGACTTCGAAAACTCGAAAAAAAATGAAAAAATGGCATTCAAAAATGGCGGTTTAATGTATTTGTTTTTAATTTAATAACAATATTTTTACATTATGTTTTTTATTTTTTTTTTATTTTTTTATTACATGGAGTTATAGTAAAGTCTATGAGCATGATAACTGTATAACATATTAGTCCCAAAAATACTGTCTGAGAAAAAAAATCTTGATAAGGTATGAAAAATTCATATTATAGTCAATACCTGAAAAACTTAAAGAGGGTGATTTTTAAAATCTAATAGGCGTTACTGAAATTAATTAAACACATCTGCCAAATTTTCAGATTTTTTATTGCTCGCGAAAAGGAAGATGAAGCGAGTTAAAAGTGCTATTTTCGTTGTTCGACTCAACTTTGAGAGTAAATAAAACTAATTTAAAACAACAAAAATACAAAACTCTTGACATATTCTAAACTAACTTTAAAAGATCCTTTAAGTTGTAAAAAAATTTTGATTTTTGGATTGCCTTTCGAAAAAATCAGGGTTGAAAACTATAAAATTTATGAAAAAAAAAATCTATCTTCAATAGAGCTTTTTGGCAAAACTGTAATTTTTTTGAAAAAGTTTGGATACGCATGTTAAAATCTTATATTTTTATATTGAAGTAAAAAAAGTTGAAAGATTTTATCTCTATTGGTTTGCAAGAAATAAATCATCAAAAATGTGCATATTTTTCATTATTTTCATAATTTTTTCATTTTTGAACCCACCTGCCTTGCAAAATAAATTAGCGAGGAGATACAAAATGCCATTTCCAGTATCTACAGACCCAACAAAATTTTTGAAAACTTTTTCAGAATTTTTAATAAAGCTCGAGCACACCGATTTGCTGTTTTGTTTTGTTTTGTTTTCACCCAATATTTCTTTTTAATATTAAAGTTTTTGCTTTAAATTTTTCGTTTAAATAACAGTGTTTAAACTTAAAATTTTTACAATAAAAGTATGTTTATTTAAAAACATTGTTTTGAAAACAAAAACTTTTGTTTTAAATTAAACTTTAAAACATCTGTGTTTAATTTAAATGAAAATGTTTCAAGCTATATTTCAAAAACAAATGCGTTTAATGTGAAAACAATTTCATTTAATTTTAACAAATATTTCCCTCTGGATACCGACTATCGCCACTTCATGCCTGGATTCGAATATTCGAAACCTGTTTGCTCATTTCGTACAGGATTAATTTAAAAGTCTGGCAAGTACGAGAAGATAACAAAAAAGTTTTTGAACAAAGAAAAAAAGAAGTTCAAAAGATTCTTTGGGAGCGGTTGCGTCTTATTGTGGACAAGCCAAAATCAGAAGGTTCAGGCAACAGTGGGGGAAGGGCTTTTAATAATCCAGAACTATTCGCAATGTATCTCAGCCTACTGAAGATGTTATGAGAAATAGTCTGTTACCAGTAGATATGCTCGCCGATGAAGCTTGTGAATCCCGAAATAAGGATTATAAAAAATTTAGACCATCTCACTGCAGGACACGAAATCGCGAAGTTAATATTGAAGACATGTTTTATAGAACCATGAATAGTTTTGATCCTATAATTGCTTCAATAGGCGCTCTATAAAAATATGTATGTTATCAATTTTTGCAAAGATGTGCGCGATTTGCTTGCAATACCTGATGGAAATGAACAGACTAAGTCTCACTTCCCTACAGAAAATAATAAAGATGATAGTGACGAATTACCAAGGTTAACTCAAGCTTTTGATGCTTTAAATGATATTGAATTATCAGAAAATGAATTTGAAGATGATGAATAAAAATAAAACAATAAAAAAAAAAACTAATAACATAAATAATAAATTTTAAAAAGCATAAAAAATGACAAAAATACAAAAGAAAATAAAAAAAAATTAAAAAAAAAAATTAAAAAAAAAACCATTAAGAAAACTAAAGAAAACAAAAGTGGGGTCTGATAAATCCTGGCTCCTCCTAGTGGTAGAAACTGGAAACTACGCTAAGTTTTGTAGGCTTATGACAGGAATACTTTTAGCCATATGCTATCCAGAAGTATTGTTACTTTTTCCACCGTTTTGACTTTTTATTTTTTCACATCGGATTTGAAATAAGAGGCACTTAAAACCACCGAACACCAATTTCTATCCAAATACAAGCACAACTTCTACTTTTGGCCACTTTCTTATGCTGGTGGCCCAGTGTGCATCGACCCAAATACAATTTTTTGCGTTAAAATCACCACCAAGAAACTTGCCATCAAAATTATTTGAAAAATCACAAGTCTTAGAGAGGCCATTATAAATTTGAGATAATTGAAAGTTGCAAGGTACATAGACACATCCGAATGGAATTTTTTTTTAATTCATTCTCAGTTAAAAAATCAATAGCGACAAAAAAGTTTGGGAAGTATATATCAGGAATTTGAATAAAATAAAACGTATAATTTTTTTACAGCTATTCCGACACTCAAAATTTTTCAAATTAACTGAATGGTTAGAAGTTCAATGAGTTTCTTGAATAACGCCAATGTGAATTTCATAATATTATAGAATTTTAAGAAGTTCAATTTTCCTAGAGCTTCAAATTTTGTTTTGAAATAAAAAAAACACAACAAACACACAGAAATAATAAAAAATACTTGTTTACTATTGTCAAGGGTCTGTAAATTGTTATTTGCAGTGTTATTATTTTTCAGATTACATTATTTTATTATTTTATTATTTTTACTTAAAATTAGCTCATATTACAAAATCACACTTATCGGATCCCCTTATTTTATCTTAAAAATCTTCCAGAGATTCAGTTCCAGATTTTTTAAAAGGAACCAAGAAATATTTCTTTTATAGATATTGACAAAAGCTCTTAGTTTCAATTCGCTGGATTAAGACTAAGAGTACAAAACTGTAAAGAGTCATCACACCCACTATATTTTTTAGATGATCCTATCTAAATAGCAGATAGATAAATAGCTTGATTTAATTAATTCATGCTCTGTTTTACTCTGGAAAAGTACTGAATATGGTAAAAATGACGATGTCCATAGTGTTGCTTGTTAAACTGAATCTTTAAGATTCAGTGAAATTTTGAATATGTGACAGCAACATTAGGAACTAAAATCAAGAACTTGTCAATGTCAGAATAGTTGTTATACCCCCATGTTAAAAAATGAAATAGGGGCATGTTAACTTTGTCACTCCATTTGTAACGCCGATAAGAAGGCGTGGCTGGTATAGAAAAGTGTATATATATTCTTAATTAGCACCACCTCCTGAGTCAATTAAGCCATGTCCGTTCGCCCGTCTGTCTGTCTGTGATCACGATAACAGCTCTTATATTATAGACATCATAGCGAAATACAATTTATAAGCTTTTTATAAGTATATATAAAAAATTAATAAGTCACGTCGACCTTCCATACAAAATGACTTAATCAACTATCTTTCTTCTTTCTTCTATTTTCTATTTTATTAATGTTATCTTCTTAATTATTTGATAATGTTCCTTAAAGGTAATTTATACATAAGTCTAAATTCAATTCAATTATAATTTATGGTTAAAATTTAAGCTTATAACTTCATTTAATTTCTTGAGTCAAATGCATTTGTTTGTTGGTTATAACTTAAATTTAAAATTTAAAGTTAAATTTAGTCGTTGCTTACAATTTTTTTTTTAATTTAAAATAAGTAATTTAAAATTTTTTTGTTTTTATTTATTTGTTGGTTATAACTTGTTGTTATTCTTTGATTTCTTACTGCATTTGAAAGACTTTGTCTTATATGTGATCATGATAATTAAATTAAATAAAATAAAATAAAATAAAATAAAATAAATCAAAACGGCAAAATCTCTTTCAATTCCGCAAAAATGAATCTAATGACTTAAAATTTTGCACATGAGCTTTAACAATTAATTTGTACTTTAATTTATTAAAATCGAAAGAAAACCACTGCTAACTCCCATACAAAGTGAGGTTACCGAAACGGTAAAATCTCTTTAAATTTCACAAAAATTAATCTAGTGAGTTAAAATTTTGCTCGTATGAAATTTGTAAAAATCGAATAAAAATCAAATCTACCTTCCATACAAAGTGAGCTTACCAAAACGGTAAAATCTCTTTCAATTTCGCAAAAATTAATCTTATGACTTCAAATTTAAACTATCAATTCTATGTTTGAAATTAAAAAAAAAAAACTGAAAATACAAAATGACGTAATAATAATATTCCAAAAAAAAAAATTAATGTTTGAATTTGATGTTGCACAAAAAAGCTTCAAAAAATAAAAAGGACTGTGAGTTTTAAATGTGAAATATTGATATAGAAACCGCGACCAATAAAAGTAACATTTAAGACATGCAACATTTAAGACCTCAAATAATTTAAAATACGGCAGTGAGGGTATTTAACTTCGATTAAGTCGAATATAATTTCTTACTAGTTTTTCTTTATTTTTCGTTCTTATCAAGAAGCACGAAAATGTCATTAAATTAAAGAAAACTCGTAATAACTGTTATTTTATGAACGAAAAAAAAAAAAAATAATATGGAAGCTAAGAAAATCAAACGCTGACAGGATATGTAATTAGTGTAATTAAATGTTATGAAAAGTAAATGTAATTACTTTGCCCTCTTGAGCACATTAAATATACAAAAAAGCGTGCATTAGAGTTCACTAGGAGACACTCAAGAAAACAGAACATCAGAAGGTATACCTCATATAGTGAGGACACGCATGCTTCCATATTTACCAAAAACTTTCCTGAATAATTATAAGTTTTCTTTTATGTAGCTAGTTAAATGTATATACTACATTTCTGCTAGATTAAGACATGAGGTAAAGTTTTACAAATACAAGCTACATACATACATACATTGAAATTATATTGTGCCGCTCGATTTAATTTGGCCAAAATGTTCGGAAGATTAATGAAAATATGGACACATTAACATAGTTAAGAAAGACAAATAGAAAAAAAAAAAAAATTATAATCTAAGATTACGTAAACTTGAATAAATGAAGCTAAAGAAGCGAATAATTATAATTAAGTGTCAGCATTTAATAATTTTGCTATTTTATGCTATAGTTTGCTCTCTTTTTCACTTTGTTCGCTAGAGGCGTTACACTGCTAACGCCTTCATGCAATACTAATTAAGGCCGGTACTTCAAGTCAATGCAAAAAGTTTTGCGGGATATTTTTCTTTAACTTTTACTTTTTTAATTATTTTTCTTACTATAACTTTGCAGTAGCGTTGCAAAACAGAGTGTGTGTTAGAGATAGAGAAAAAGGAAGAAAGAAAAATAGCATTGTGGATAATTTATGCCTACCCTCAGCTTCAAAGTTGGAGGGTAAAAATATGATTTTTTTATTACGTTTCGATGGTAGAAAATAAACAATCGATAGTGCTTCGATAATTTGAATATAAAAAAAAATTAAAACTTTATTTTCGAAACAAAAATAGTAACCATTACCTTTGGATTGCTAAAATAAATTGCAACCTAAAAATCTTAACTTTTCTAATACAATGCGTTAAGGATCGATTCAGCGAAAAGTTTTTAAAATAAATTAAAAAAACGTGATAGGGAATGATTATTTTAATTTGTGATATTAGAGATTGGAATAAAAAATGTATTTTTTTTTAAATTATTATAAGCCGTGTCATTTTTATATATTACTGCAAACAAATACCCGCTGTTTCGCCTGCGATAAAAATATTAAATACCATGTACAAATTTAAAATTTTTAAAATTAATTTTTTTTTTATCTTCAAATGCCAAATATAAAAATTTGTGTTTGCTTAGTAATTAAAAAATGGTAAAAATATTAAAAATTTGGTGCTTTAGTTAATTTGAAATACCTTCTTACAGAAATTGTTATGGTACCATACAGTTGCTTGACTTTTTCCGTATTTTGATTTTTTAATAAGTCGTGCGTAACAGGATTATAAAAAATATTGGTAAAACATTTCTTAAATTTGTAATTCAAAAATGTCATTTTTTAACTTAGATTCTAACACGAATTCTATTTTAACTATTTTTAATATCTAATTTAACACGAATATATTCTTCTTAAATTTTGAAAAATTTTCATTATTATGACATGAAACTTTTGGCTTTATCCCGAAAACTATAGATTTACTCAGTACAACGCATTTTTTATGAAAAGTCGTTAGTTAATAAAAATAACGGTAAGCGAAAGATTTTTCGAAAATATTTTGTACGTATATCTAGTAAGTTGAAAGTTTTCTTTATTATGACATCAAAATTATTGCGATATCTGGAAAACTACAAATTTTCTCATTTTCTTCAGAATTAGGATGAGAAAAAACCTATTGAAATTTTAATCTTTTTATTTGAAAGCTAACATCTCTGCCATTTTCAAATCGATGTTCACCAAATTTCCTTTGTTTAAAAGCTCAATTAAGTGAATTTTGAGAAATGAAAAAACGACTTACCCATTTCATGTTTTATATTGTTTTCACAAAATCTTTAAAATATTACATTTTCGCTCAAGAAATAGTCCAAAAGTTATTTTGGTTGCATTTTTTTTTTATTTCCATTTTCAACACTCTTTGATACATATCATTTATCTCAAAAAATTGCTTAATTTTGACACAAAACTCAATTAACAGTTTCTTTTATAAAAAAGAAGCCTTTTATTTAATAGTAAGTATAGATAAGTTGTCTTTTAAGTGTTTTGTTGTCGTGTATACAACTTTGGTTAAAGGTAACACTAATTCATA
Organism: Dichetophora obliterata; assembly: GCA_963920525.1. Lineage (NCBI taxonomy): Eukaryota > Metazoa > Arthropoda > Insecta > Diptera > Sciomyzidae > Dichetophora > Dichetophora obliterata. Next base: position 61,709,717 of record OY986435.1, on the reverse strand, counting down.
AAAATTCAAATCAGACAGAAAAACAATATTGTTTTTTTTTTCTTAGCTGTTATATACGGTTATTGGAGAAATGCTCAAAATAATTAAGTCACAAAATTTTTAAAGAAAATAAAGATTCTTTGTTATATCGCTGTTCTGTTCAACAACGTCCAAATATACCAAAATAATAGCAGTGCCCGGTTGTTCAGCTCGTGTGTTCTTAAAAAAAGTTTTTCAAGGACCCTTTTGTATTTTTTTTTATTGTCAAAAACATTTATTAAAATTACCATTTGTTATGAACTGCTATTACTTTAGCCGCCTTATTTTTGAGTAGTATCTATTCAAAAAAATTAATAATCTGGGAAACTTTATTCTATTTCATTTTTGTTTTAAGTAAACTCTTTTGAATTAAAGTAAGCATATCGAGCCATAACCTCAAAAAAAGTGTAACCAACATGAAATCCAAAATTCACTTTTAAATGACAAACGATAACAAACCCATCAACTACAAAAATTTCAGATTTATAAGTTAAGCCTTTCTTATGTTATACCGATCACAAAAATCGAGTTTACATGTTCTGCTTAATTAGACAAAGCTAGAAAATGGCTTCTCCTGTAAAATTTTGTTTTTGCTGGTTACACTTGTTTTGCGGTTATGACTCGATATTTTGAAAATAAAGACATTAACTGATTTTTCTTAAAAACTCTTTAAATTTTAATTTGTTTGTATTAATGCTAACTGCTATTTTTTTGACCGAAGTTGTATAAGTTGATTTGGTTCTAGGCCTGGGATATAATAAATTATTAGAAAAATTTCAGTTGTCGTTTTGAATTATTACATTCTTTAAATTATTTTGTTTTCTTAATTTTTCGAAAATCTTCAAGAGAATTGTATATTTTAAATAAATTTTTTAGCAATTTTCGCATTGTTCACACTGTCGTCAACTTGGTGCATTTTCCACTAGATTTAGTGCATTTTGAAAATTTTGGCGCAAAAAACATGAGGCTTGGTGCCTAATGCATTTTTATGCTTTTTTAAGTTTCGGAGGGATGAATTAAAAAAATAAAACAATTGAAAACTAAGAATATGGTTAGAATTAGAATTTAATTTAGTGTTGAATACATTAAAAATCTAATAAATCTGGTGCACTTTTGAGAAAAAAGCACTTTTTTCACCCTTTTGGTGAATTTCAGAAAATTTGGCAGCACTTAAGAACTTCTCGGTTACTTAAAAAAAAGCTCAGCTCAAGGCTTATTTCATAGATGAGCCTTGGCTCAGCTGTATATTTTGTGTAGTGTAGACACAAACCCTTATCAGCAGCGTTGCCAGATCGTTGACAATTTTGAATTTCTGTTCCTAGTCTCGCCACGCAGACGCCTATCACTGAACTTTTGAACAAAGCAACGTTCAAACAACGTTGAATTTAAAAAAAGCTTAGCAAGATTGTATTCACCTTCGATTTTTTTATTTTATGAATTGAAGAAAGAAACCCTTATAAAAGCTTTAATTATTTTCAGCTATTTTCGCATTTGATTACTTATTTAAACCATTAATTAAAAAGTAAAATTACGTTCTAATATATTAGGAACATAAAAACACAAAACACAAAAGCATCAAAAGAATAATTCACAAAAACATTTTCAACAAATTCAAAAAACCGGCGAATTCGTTCGCCTCAATTTGTTCTATCTCGCACGATTTGTCTCAACTTAGTTATGCCGCCAATATAAAGTTCTATTGTTACTTTTTCGTAAGGGTGCAGGATTTTCTAATTTAATGCAGGCTACTCACTTGTTCAAAGAATGTTTTGTTTTACCAATATTTTTGAAACAAAAAAACTTTTGTGAAAAAAAAGTTCACAATATAATTTTGAAATAATAACTAAAGCAGAAGAAATTCACAGCGGAGAAATAAGGACAGACAAAAATATTGTTTTATAACTGTACAGGCCTGCAGCCAGACCAAGGAGACAGAGGGGCAGGCATGAATCTTGGGGGTGGGGAATTTTTTGTTTTTTTACTTTAATAAAAAAAAAAACTATTTTTAACGTGTGAAATGAATACATTACACATATTTACATATTTATTAAAAAACAATAAATTTTATATTATTTACATGGATATGTAGATCTTTTTATACATGAGATTAATACATAAAAAATAACATAAAAATTAGTTCAGGACTTTGTAATAAAATGAAGATAAAAGTACAAGATTTATTTAAAGTGGCTAGAAATATAAGAGAGAGTAGCGAAATGAGCTAACATATGTAAACAAATAAACAACTTAATTAAACCGCATCCGTCGTTTGCATCAAGTTGATCCAAATTTTTTATTCAGATTTATATATTAAGAACAAACATGCATGTTTTGATTTAAATCTTTTGCTTCTTTAAATTTTTGCTAGAAAGATAAGCAGTTTTTTCTTATTTTAAAATTAATAAACATTCATAATACATAAAAAAAATTTAAAAATTAAAAACATTTCAATGAATTATATATTCTTTTTGTATCTGCACCAAATTGCTGCACAATGCGCTTTTCATTTCTAGAAAGTTCCTATGGATGCGGGTTAAAAAATTATTAAAATTCAAATCTTATTTTTTGGTAGCAAAGTTTGGCGACCCAGTAGAAATTCGAAAAATTGTAACAATTTGTCTGAAATGTTTTGTTAAACAAATTTCATATACATAATCAAGTCATGAATAAGGTGAATGTTCATTTTTTTTTGTTATTTTAAACTAAACAAATTTTAAAGCAATAAATATATCAACAAAATGCATGTTAATTATTCATTTAAAGTTTTTCATTGTCTACTTTGGTCAGGGGGCAAACGGTTGTAGTAGGAGGGCATTGCCCCCTTTTTTCCCCTGACTACAGGCCTGTAACTGTAGGTTCTTTTTCTAACTCAATTTTAAAAAATGGCTGAAAATGTTGATTCCTTCTATGTATCATTACCAGATCTGATTGATATATGACTTTTGAAGTAAAACAATAAGCTCTAAAACTATACGAAATAGCTTATTTCCGCATTTAAATGCGTTCATATCAAATTTATCCGTAAATATGTAAATTTTGCAGTGCACGCACATATATAAATATCAAAACAATCAAATGCGCAATCGTGAATATATCAAGAATACATATACTTCTCTATACAGGCCACGCCTCTTTTTGTACGTTACAAACGTTTTAAAATTTTTTATATACCCTGACCTCTTCAGATGTCCCGTGATAACAGGCCTGTATCTTCCTGGTCTAACAATTTTTTTTTCCATTGTACTGATGAACTCCAAGACTTTAAAAATAGCTTTTATACGTAAAAAAATATGACGCCCTCATACCAAATTTTTCGAGTTTAAAAATGAAAGGAACGAAACTAAGTTTCAGTAGCTGTCTAGATTTCTTGGTAGCAGTTTTTAGTCGCTTACTGTTTCGTTTGTTTGTTTTTTAATGCACGATACCGAATCTGTAAATACCCTACACCTGAGGAGGTCAAAGTATATTGCGAAAACGTTTGTAACGCATAAAAGAAGCGCGACCGGTATAAAAGTGCATATATCAGCGTCATTATTTGATTGAAAAGTGATTTCGTGATTGTGCAGGTGAATGTTTTAAATGCAATCGACGAAAGTAGGTCTACATGTATGTATGTATTTTTTGCGCTTAATTAAAATCCGTTTTCTATTAGGTCAAGTTTTAATATAAAGACAAAAATATGCATACGGTTCTTTTTCTGTTAATTGGACCATATCTTTTTAACGCATCGGCCAATTTCAATCGCCTTTTGAGGGCTAGACTAAGTAATATTAGACGTAGCTATTTCTGTTTACTCAAATTCATAAAATGTTGTATTTTTGAAAATATTGGCCTTCAAAATGTCACATTTAATTCAGATTTACACCCGTGATACTTATTTTATCTTTCCATACAGTTCCATACAATCTTTGAAATTTTAATAAACTTTTTATTGTTTGCCAATACAATTGATGGCTTAAGAATTATTTTATCATTCCCAATGCGTTTAAAAGATATTTACGACTAACGGTAAAAAACCTTTTTTCACATTTTTGGCTATATCTCCAAAACTTGACCTGAAACGGACTACGGACATTCATCTTCTCTGGCTCAAAAGTTTCCACTTATTTGTAAACCTGTGTTATTGTTAAATATTTGTTTGTGTTTCGTTTAAAGTTCCTTGAGCAATTTTACAGCTCTAGATAATTTTTGACGATGTTTTTATAAAAGTGGTGGTATTTTCACATTCAAAAAGGTTTTATGTACGGCAGCGTTGGTACCGTACACAAGACATGTTGCGGTTTCTTTTTTGCGTATCTTGTTGACTTATTTTTATGTTACTTAAAAAAAAAATTGAAGAAAAGAGCTTTTGTCTCGCAGCGAAATAGAGAAATTTTTTCAACACAACGGATCATTCATCACTGCGGACATTTATCTTTTCTGGTCCAAACGTTGACCCTATGTATTTTTTTTCAAGTACTTTAAGCTGTAAAATTGCTCTAGCTAAATTTTGTCGGTGTTTTTATAAAACTGGCAGAAATTTCACATTCAAAAAGGAGGTAGCATTGGTACTGCACACAATACATGTTGCTAACTTCTTTTTTTTTTTGCGTATCTGGTTTACTTTGTTTTATCGTACTTTAAAACAGATTGAAAAGAGAGCTTTTGTCTTGCAGCGAAATAGAAAAAAATTCAACAGATTTTTCAATTTTGTTAGTTTTGCGCTTATCTTGTTAAGCGTGGCACGCAACCTTTATATTGCTTAAAAAAAGCTTAAAAATTGAGGTATTTTTTCTCACTGAAAATACGAACACAGAAATTGTATGGTTATCCTCTTCTAGATTTAATTAATAATTTAAATAAATTTAAATAAATTTAAATAAATTCAAATATAATTTAATAAATTTGAATATATTTATATATAATTTAATAAATTTAAATGACTAATATGCGTGAATCTCCTTTTATATAATAGTATAGATAGGTACAATTTTATATGCTTAGTTAAAAAAAAATTCTGCTATTTTCTGTTGTCTGACTTAGAAATCATTTGTTTTTGGCTGTTATTCGAAAACTCTTTATATGATATATCTAAATATTGAAGTTGTGCAGAAACGATTTGTTACAATTATGTGACACGAATGCATAAGCGGTTAATAAACTAAAAAATAGCTAAAGCACTGCGACATATATTTTAATAAGCTTAATGTTGCCTAACAAAATGATTGGATATTCACATGTTTTTAATTAAATGCCGATAGATAGGCGATTTCGGCCACTGTGCGTTGGCCTGATGTGAAAACCACTTCAATATGTTTTGTTCAAGTAAAAATAAACTGTTTGCACAGCAACCACTAATCAGCTATATATCTTTTATTAAATTCTACATACACGTATTTATTTTGCTTGAATTAAGCAAATATTTTGCTAAATCAAGTTGTGATTTTAGAAAAAGATTGCTAAATTGAAATCACTCCTCATGTATTAAAAAAAATGCAAAATTATATTAAATTCAAGCAAATATTTGCTAAGTTATTATAAGCTCAAATAGCAAATTTTTACTAAATTCAAGCAAATATCTTTTAAACACATGAGTACACGTTTATTCTTAATGAAGAAAATTAGGAGACGATTGGTTAACAACTGCGATGGTCGAATGAATAAGCCACTTACACTCACGCGGCCGAGATTCAAGTCTCTGGATAATGGTAATTTTTCAATTTTATTTAATGGTAATAGTTATTTCATTTAAAAGAAAATGTTAAATTTCAGCAAAAACTAATCAAAATTTGCTATTCCAATTTATAATAACATAGCAAATATTTGCTTGAATTAATAAGAAATTTGCTTTTGCAGTTTATAATAACTTAGCAAAATTTTGACTAAATTCAAGCAAAAGTTTTCTAAATTATTATAGACTCTATTTTGCACAAATTTTGCTTCAATGAAGTCAAAAATTTGCTTAATAAACTGGAATAGCAAATTTTGCTTAGTTTTTACTGAAATCTAGTATAATTTTGAAGTGGCTGACATTCAAGCGCAAGTTTTGATTAACCACAATACAAATTTAGCAAACAGTTTTCTCCATGTAAAGCTGCAATGCATGGTAACAAAGTATGCTATATCCCATTCATGGCATTTTTGCCACCTTTCAATCGGTTCGACCGGATAGTCCCAGTGGCCCAAAAGTTCTGCTTGCGTAATAGGCATAGCAAATATAGGAAGTGAAGAAGGTAACAAATCAAATGGAGTGTAGCTCCGGACGATTCACATTTTTCAATAACTCCCAACAAATTAACCACATGAGCACCAAGTTCAATACCCCAGTAGTTCCAAGTTGAAACTTAGTATCAGAATTCATATACCCCCAGTGGTAGGGGTATACACCTCGCCTCTTATCTTGTACGTACTTTTAACACATCGATGTCAGTGACAGGGACGAACGGACCCAACGTGAATTACCATGGGCTTTATAACTCTCCCGTCCCACTGGGACGTACCTGTAAAGGTTTGAGAAATGGCATGACCAAGGTTTATAGTTATCTTCACTTTTTCTCGTTATTGGAAGCGATGTAAATAAGTAGCCATCTGCAGAACATAAACCCCAATTTTTGAAACCTAAACGTACAGCCTTGTTGCAGATATACATCTTGCATGAATGCTTTCCAAAATATGGAACCATTTGTTCATCAATTGATAAATCCTCGGCGAAAACACAAAACTGTAAAAATTTTCTATTAAATAAGTCGATAAGGGCCATATTGAATCATTCCGGCATTGGATCATATTAAAATTGAAACATAATACCGATAATGTTCACTAGCGTAATGAAGAAGGGAGTTGAAAAAATACTTTAGAAAGCACTTTTATCTGAAAGATTCAAAAAGCAAAAATTAGTGCAGCTGACTGATGGGCTTTTTCAATCCCATATCCCATTTTTTCCTTTCCTCCTTCCTCCCCTCTCTACAACCTGATAGTCACACCGCTTTTTCTAAAAGTTCCCAATGTCTCCCCAAAATAAAAAAATTCTAAGTGAAAAGAACTTTTACTTAACCTTGCTATACTCGCGCCCAACGACATTACACATATACTCGCTCACTGTTTCTTAGACCGATATTTGATCTCGTTTGTATTATTTTAATAATAGACTTTTTGAGCATTATTGGTTTTTATTGCATAAAAGAGGGCACAAGTGAATAAAATAAGTTTAAAAAATAATTCAACTCTTACTCAATTTTCTTAAAACAGCATTTTTTCACAGTCTCTTAAAAAATGAAGTTATTTTTTAGTACATTAACTTTAATAACAAAAATAAACTTATTTATGTGTTAATTATAACAAAAACGCTTGAATATAATATATAAAAGTATTAAGATAAAAAAAAAATAATATAGAACTAAATATTAATGACTTTCAAATTACCAAAAATTCAATTACCAAAAAAAGAAAAAGCTACTAAATACCGTAAAGATCCAGTGACGTTAATTTTTAAAAAAAAGTAGAATTATTGATCTTTCGGACTGAGAGACCAATGCGCGAGTATAGGAAGGTTAATATGCAATTGAACATACAAGCGATTGCAATTAATTCAGATAACACTTACGGCCAAAGTTGCTTTAAAGCAATTTCATGGGAAAACAGAATTTTTGTTTTTTTAAGCTCAGAAATTGGGATCTAGGTATCAAAATAAGAAATTCCTGAAAAAATCATTGAAATCGTCCGACAGAATCACATGTCGGTGGCTAATGGGTTAATAAAGGATGTATCAAATAAAATTAAAAAATCATTTCTTTTGAAGTATGTAGGTGTGTGAAGGGCGTTATTTGAGCTGCCTGCTGGCATAAATTATTATTTGATAACGCATTTGAAACTTGCTCATTTTCCCACCATTATTCTTGTGTTTGTTGTTGTTATTGTTCCTTATTTATGTATCAGCTATACGTATATTGCTTTATAAGTTGTTGTTTCATTGCGTGCATAAAATTTCTCCTGCTCACATTTGAAATTTTTGCCTAGCTACATTACTGTTGTTGTTGTTGCTTATTTATTTAAATTTCATGTTTTCTTTTTTCTCGCAGTGTCGTTAGAATTATCACAGTTTTTCCGGTGTTTTTGGTGTTGTTGGTGTGATTGGTGGTGGTTTTATTGCAGTATTTCATTGCTTGCGTTTTTTTGGGTTTTATGAAGTGCTAGTTTTATTATATTATTTTTGCGTTTATTATGCTGCTTAATGACTCTGAAACTAGCTGAAAACTAAGCCTCCAAATATTTTGACATTTAACATAATATGCTGTAGTATTTTATTAGTTTTAACACCATTAACTTACATTAAAAAAAAAACACGAAGAGACAAGCTAGGAAATTTGTCGGTAATGACATTGTAAGGCATAACGTAAATTAGATATGGTAAAATCAGATATATGTTATGAACGGCTGCTACTTTTTTATTCAATCTTAACGCAACAGTTTGGGTTTCATTCGTCTGTATAGCTACCTAGTTTTTTTAGTATTTGTGAAAACTACACTAGTGAAAAATTAGGGAAAAACTTTCTAAGCAATAAAAATGACATTGCTTTTTCGATTGAGTATTGTTTCTAGATAATAAAAACCATTAAGACTTTTTCAGGTTGGTTCGTAATTTTTTTTATTTAAAAGAATTTTCGATTTTTTTGAGTCTCGAAAAATATGTCACCAGTTATGATCGTATAACTATAAAAGAATTTATTAATATTACATATCTTAAACTTATTTACAAAAGAGACATTTATACCTTTCATTAAAATATAAATTGTACTTATCAAACGGTTTTTGTAGATATTTTCTGAATACTACATTTATGAAAGAGTTAAAAATGTACCATTTCTTTTACATTTTCCCGTTTAATATAAATAAGTTTAATCTATATTTTTGTTTTTTTTTTGCCCTTGTTGTTAAAAAAATATTTTTTAAGGTGCAAAGTATGTCTGTAGCAGGTTGGATACTTTACTTATTTCGGTATAAGTGAAAATACTCAAAATGACCTTTAAAGTCGACTTGGTGAGTTCGTACCAACACCATTGTTTTGTAACAACACCTTAAATACCTGAAAATATGTGTAGAACAAAACAAAAAACTATACCAAAAATAACAACAACAGGCACACAGCTATTTTTTCATTCCGTAGCCAACTAAGCTAATGCATGCTTAGCTTAAGCTTTATAAGCTTTTATTGCTTTGTGTACTCTTTGTTACTTAATAGCTTAATTCTACTTAACAAACAACCGCATACATATATTTACGCAATTTTTTTGTTGCGTTTGCAGAATAATTAAATAAAAAAGTTAAATTAAAGTCATAAGAACGGGGCAAAATAGAGGTATAAATAAATGAAATAAAAACAGAGTGTTTTCAATATACATATAGTTTTCAGCAGACCCATCTTTCAATTAGCTCTGATTAAAATTTTTAGTAAGTCTCATTGGTAAACGTTTTTAAGTCGCTTTTCGGTCAAATATAATGTCATCTTAGGCAGTCCATAAGATCCAATATGGCAGATTCAAAATTGACAGTGTAAATTTTCATATATTTTTATGCAGCACAAGTTTTTTCTTCAAATGAAATTTGTTTAATGCTGTTTTTTGTTGGTGCTAGTGGTCGTTTACAACGAATTTTTGGTTCAAAATGACCGATTTAAGATATCATATACAAATTACCAAACTTAGCTTAAAATAAGAAATCTAATTCACATAAACTCTGAAATTTCTAGTTTAATTTTTGGGGTTTTTTATGTCTAAAGTTATTGCCAACTATTACAAAAACAACTATGTTGTAATTTTCAAATACTTAAATCGATTTTTCTGTTCTAAGCAGGTAGTTCTAAAATTACTTTAAATCATGGATTTTAATTGAAAATACTTATTATTTAAATTTCAAGTTATTAAAAACTAGAAAAACAAAAATTGGATTATTCATTAAAAAAATGCAATCATATTAAAAATCGTTGAACTCTTGAAAAACTTACAAAAATCTGAATGTTTTTAAATTGACACTAGCAGCCCTATTTTGGCAAAGTAACAATTGTTATTCAGTATTTTTAATACTTCTATGTGTTTCTTGTAATTTTTGTTTTCAAAACAAAATTTGAAGCTCAAAAAACCAAATTTTTTATTAAAAATGTGACTATCTGAAAAGCGGTGACAATTTTAATAAAATTTGCTATTTTTGAGCTTCAAATTTTATTTTGAAAAAAATTCGAATCGCTGATTTTGAAACTGAGTTCAGAATTTAAAATTCAATATAATTAATAGGGTTGCCACCTTAAATTTTTTTATTTTTAAGAAATTCAGTGCTGGCGCGAACACTAGGTGAAAATGGGTTGCTGAATCTGAATCTGTTATCAAAATTTCAAAATTATGTAATCTTAATACGTAAAAGGCAAGCACGCCGCTCCGTGTATAGTATCTCTCAAACTGTTCACCTGAAAGTATGCACATATTAATATATATAGGGCAACCATGCTGTTCCGCACACAGTATTTCTCAAATTGTAATTATTTTTTGATACTAACTGCATTATTCTGTATTACGAAGAAGCACACCAACGATGAGAAAAACACGAGAAGCAATACAATATTGTATGGAAGAAAGTATTGCGTCTCGTGTCTTTCTCATCGTTGGTGTCCTTCTTCGTGATACAGAATAATGCAGTAAAGTAATTTTACAAAACACACTGTTCTCAAAAATGTTCAGCCTGAAAGTATGTACAGAAAATATATTTGATACTTAACAAAGACAATATAAGATTTTTACAATATTACGTTTTTGATATAAGGCCAGTTTGTAAAGTTGTGTATGAATATGATTGTTTCCAAACTCGAATTTTTGCACTTTTACACTTGAACTAATTTTTCAACACGGTTTCAATACGTAAAGTTTTATTTAAAGTGGTACATTTGTATTTCAGTTATACAAATGCACATTTGTGGTATATTTGTAAAATAAAGTTTAGAGGAAATCAAGCTTTAAAAAGAGAAAAAAGTGCTTTCGGCAAAAGGCTCCAAAAAGGAAGTGTGTGGAGGACCTGTCGTAGGACTAGTTGTTTTATAATAGGGTATGGTTGAAAACCATATTTAATTTTAAACTTCTGAAATCAGATTCGAAATCAGCGACCCATTAACACTGTTAAATTATGGTTAAAGTTCTTAAAAATACATATTACTAGGTGGCAATCCTTAACATTTAATTCATTCTATACTTATTTGATTCACTTTGTTTTGAATCAATCACATATGAGTACTACTTTGGAAACCATTTATTAATGTCCGACCGAATGTGGATTTTTGGCCGAAGCCGAATACTAAAAAAGTTTTTTCAAGTAAGAAAAATAATAAAATTTAGGCCCTGCTTTCGTTATTTATTAATTTCAGCATAAAAAAACTTTGTACAGTCTCCTTAAACAGATCGAAAAATATATAATTTTCATTAATCTTTTTTGGAGAAAGTAAATAATATAGATAATCTAAACTTTCTAGGTATATTTACAGTACTTTGAAGAAGATTGTATAAAGTTTTCAGGTTATAATCAATAATTATTTAACTAATATACTACAGCAAGCCACAGAGCGACGTGGACCAGTGCTTAAAACACAGTCTGAGATGGCGACCTTCCTACAGGTCGCAAAATTCATTTGAAACAAAAAATCAAAATATTTTCCTGTTAAGTATAAATGTGATTATGGAATAACTATTATAATTTGTACTGAAAACTTTTTTGTTAATAAAAATTCCAATATGAAATTTATCAATGAGATTATGGTCCATTGACAATTTAGTAACTTGTATTTTGAAAAACAACATAAGGATTCATAAAGATAAACATAAATATCCGTTAAAAATGGACTGAGTTATAAAAGTTGCAAGCTCGAAAACGTAGTTTTAAAGAAAACGCGTTTAAAGTATTAAGTATAGTGCGCTTCCTGCTTTGACGCGGTCGGCTCGGAGGCTCATAACTTTTGAGCAACTACACGCAGAGAAAAGACATGGTTGAGACATGATTACTACAATAATATTTTTTTTACTAAAATTATTGTATTATTTCTGCAAACAAAAGTTTTTGCCTTCATAAAGTCATTATTTACTAATGGTGGTACCAAAAATAACATTATAGTTGAAATCATAACATCATTGAAATCGTCAACATACTATGATTGCCTCAACTATTAGTTGCAACAAAAATGTTGTAGTTCTGTCAATCATGATAAATGTGAATATTATTATAGAGACAAACATATTAGAATTTTGAATGTTTGTCTGAACTATTCTTTGCTTGTTGGCAAACGAAGCAGAACATAAGCAAAAATCGAAAGAATTTATTGTGTCTGAACAGTTTGCAGGAAAAACTTTCACTTCATTCAGACGCAATTAGTTTTATCGATTCCTGGCTATGTTCCGTTTCGTTTGTCAACTGTTCAATTTAATTTGTTTCAATTTGTATTGTTTTGTTTTAAATCGCCTGATCCTAAAAACAGCACGCAGAAAAGTTCCTAAAGATCCTAAAAACAGCACGCAGACTTTAATTGTAGCAAACATGTTTCTTTTTACCGTAAACATATTTCGCAATTCTGACCATATATTGTTTATCACAAATATTGCTATTTTTGTGACAATGCACTTAATGTACCATGTTTATGAATGGCATTAGTCAGGCGAGTGGCAGTAGCGGCTGTGGTAGTGTGCGTGGCTCGTAACCCAGCGGAAAAATAAAAAGCGCTTGTAGAAGTAACGCATTTTATGCGCAGTTTTGGTACGCTTTAAGGACGCGCTCTTCAGACTTCAGAGTTTTTGAGCGCATATTTTTATCTACATTTTTTTCATACAAAATCAAGCAAGAAAATAGCACAGTGTTAAGACATTCGACTCTAAGCTACGCAGTCCGAGTTCAATCCCAGACTATGCAAAGCAGTTTTTTTATTTATCTTTAATGTTGTTTTCGAATTTAACTGCATCCTCAAAGCTTACCAAAGATGCGGTAAAAATGCGCCTACTTTTGCGGACACGTAGAACAAAAAAGGAAAGTAAGCTTCATCAAAAAAGATGCGCTGCTTGCTTAAAAAACAGCGCATCATCATTTGTGTTTCAGCGCTACTTTTACCCGCTGGGAAGCGAAAAAGCCGCGGTTCAAACCCCAGCTCGGACAGAAAATTTGATCAAAAAGATTTTTCAATTGAATTAATATTTCTGTTCAGCCCAGACAATGCAAACCTCTGGAGATATCTTAATTAATAGCTGTGGAAATTGGAATGCATGAAAAAAAAAAATAAAATTATTGTTTCAATAATATTCTGGATCCTAAAAATAAATTCATAATATAGTTGTTGCAATCATTCTATTTTCGGCCCAATAAGAGAATAATGATTGTTTCAATAATATTTTGGTTCCTACAAAAAAGTTCCTTTTCTAAATATGGTTGTTGTAATCATTTTATCATGATCAAAGAAAATATTTTATGTTTAAGAACATGTTAGCAACAATCATAATCCGAATCATACTATGATCCTCTTAAAACATGGTTGTTGCAATATGTTTTTTCTCTGCGTGTACGAATTTCTATTAAACCTTTTAGAATGATATTTTACACAGATGTAGCTATCGAAAAATGCAAAAATAAACTCGGCTATTTAAGACCGAAGCTGAAGTTTAAAAAATCGGCCGAATATGCCGAATACCGAAACCGAAGGAGAATATTCGGTCGGACACTACTATTTATACTCATTTACAAGATCGTAGACAGGAGATAAAGGGGGACAATTTTCCCCTCCCATTTAAATCTGAGATTTTTTAACCGACGGATTTTTTTTAATAGTTTCTATATGTGATCCTTTTTAATTTTGTAGTTTTACCTTTTTCTTTGAATCTATACCTAAAAAAGTTAAAAGTAAATCAATATTTTTAAAGCGATGTTGCACAATTTTGTAAAATATTGTTTACTGTTCAAACGGAAAGTTGATAACTAAGATATTGACACAGAGTAGATAATATGAAAATATTTAGATTTATAATTAAATTGTGACATTTTCATGATTTCACAATATTATAATTTTTAGAGCTTTACGTCAAGTAATTTATAAATACATGTGGAATAGAACGTTCGTTTAGCACATTAATAAAAGTGAAAACATTGCTACGATTAACGATGGGCGATGACCGATTGAAAAGTACACACATTTTTATCTATCTATTCCAAGTTTATAACATAATTTAGAAACATTTTCAAAACTCTTTTATTATAGGTTTGTGCATGTTGAGTGTTCATCGCAAATTTGTGGCAGAAAACCAGGAAAACATTCTAGTCGAAACTATTGACCGTTTTGCGGAATATCCTCGCCGGTTGATATTCAAATTAGACTATTTTTTTTATTAAATTTTTTGTATTATTTTTTTGAGTTTTTGTGAATTTTTGTCTAGTGTAAATTTTAATCGATATACAATATTATTCATCTGCCAGTTTTTAGTCTGCTCCATACTCGCACGCATACACACAGCAATCACACGATTACATGATTTTTTTTCTATCAATTTGCACTACCCGCAAGCTACGTACAGGAACTTTGTCCCAAAAAGTATTGGAATAGTTTTATTTTTTCATCCTTACTATTCTGGGATTTTCTTAAGATAAAGACGAATGTAGAAAATTGTTTATATTGTGCACACGTTAACTTTTAGAGGGGTTAATTATTTAAGTGGTTCCCATTTTTTTCACCGCTAACCTTTCTTCTGAATAAACGCGGTGATAATAATTTTGCCAGAATCAAGAAAACGTTTTGCTTAAAAGCAAGTCAGTAAAATTTTGCTTAATCACGATGTGATTTTAGAAGGTGATTGCTAAATTGAAATCACTCCTCATGTATTTAGGAAAATGCAAAACTATATTAAATTCAAGCAAATATTTGCTAAGTTATTATAAATTCAAATAGAAAATTTTTACTAAATTCAAGCAAACTTCTTTCAAAAACACGCTTATTCTGAATGAAGAAAATAAGGCGACGATTAGCTAACAACTGCGATGGTCGAATGGATAAGCCTTTGTACTTACACTCACGTGGGCGAGGTTCAAGTCTCTACATAATGGTATTTTTTCAATTTAATTAAATGTTAACATTAACATATTTTACTTTAAAAACATGCTAAATTTAAGCAAAAACTAATCGAAATTTTCTATTCAAATTTAAAATAATTTAATTAATGAAGTAGAATAAAGTATAAATTTGCCTTTGCAGTTTATTTGAATTTAATTTCATCAAAATTTTGCTAAGTTATTATAAACTGGAATAGCAAATTTTGATTAGTTTTTCCTGAAATCTAGCATAATTTTGAAGTGGCTGAGATTCAAGCACAAGTTTTGCTAAACCGCAATACAAATTTAGCAAACAGTTTTCTCCGTGTACTTATATAATATTTGAAACCAACGCCGTAGATAAGTACCTGATAAGGAGGGATTTTACTGAAGAAAAAAAATTTAGATTTTTTATGAACTTTCAAAATTTCTTAACAGATTTCAACAATCGAAGTTAAAAGAATTTAGGAATTTTTGTTTATTCTTAGTGCAGTCCTCTCTTCTAATCTCAATATTGAACGAAAATTTCCGTCACTAAATTCAGGCTCCTAAAGTACAATAGGACCAGAATAATTCGTAGTTGTTGTCTACCGAAAAATATTTTTGATTAAATAATAGGTACATGGTTTGCTCTTTAATTCTAGACTAATTTCTTTTGTTGGGAGTATATTTTTTTTGACAACATCATGATATATAATTTTAAGAACTTTAAGAATAATTTAATATTTATGGTTTTTGTTTTATTCGTGAAGATTATAAACTTCTTTTGCATCTTTCAAATTTATGAATGGCTTTGCAACTAGCTACCCAATTTCTGTTCACCTCTACCTCCAACCTGGGGCTGAATTACAGCCTGCTTGATCGAGCCAAATTACGAAAAAAACGCTTTCACTTCGTATTCGGAATTATACGCAAGCCAGTAGTTCTTGCTTAACCAGTTCATCTGAAAAGATATATTCTTATTCTTCGTTTCCAAGACAGGAAACTTGTAATTTATAAGCTTAATTCAATAAGGATGAAGATGTTGACAGGTCATCCAAACCTTCAGATGATGATTATTGTAATTCTTTCACATTTTGTGAATCAGCCGTTAAGTCTTTAAAGCTAAACCGAAAATATCAATAGCATTATAATTATACTTGTTAACGTAATTATTAAAAAATATAGACGGGTTAAGGGCTGACTCTCACACGACCTTTTCCTACTATATTTTTTTTTTCATTACAAAATTTCTCTCTGTAATTTAAGACTTGAAAAAACAAATATTTTCCTCACACGATAACGCTAACAGTGAACGGTGGAGAAATTATTAAAAAATTGGCTTTTGTAACCGATTTACTCAGTGATGAAAATACTTATTTTGAAATAAAATTTATTTTCATTTCACGATAATATACTTTACGAATAATTCTTAAGTCACTTAGCTCTTAGTCATAAAATAAATCAAAATGCAACATAAGTACTTTTAATTATACTTTTAAAAATTTGTCCACGCCCTCAGATTTATGGGATTTATTTCTTTCTTCGGGCGAGACTATTGGTTTCTTAAATAGTATGTCAAACTTTTTTGTCTTATGCGCTTTATTATTTGAAACTTTTAAAATATCGATGAGAAACATGATTGAAATACCCATTAACTTTTTACGTTAAGTAAATATATTAATGAACAAAGTAGCAACGCTCATTATCATTTGAATTTCACATCCTGGTTCAGCATAATTTCTGCAAACGTTACCACGTTAGCAACAATAGATAGCCAAAAAATAAAGTAAAAAAATCGGCGGTTTTCATGAAGAGCGCCCAAAAACTTATTTTTTTTTTTAATTTTTCGATAGCATCTGATGTGTAAAATATGTTCCCAAAGCAGATTGGCCGATAAAATTGCATAAAAAGTTATCCCTTTTGAATGGAACCTATATTTTCATAAAGGAACTCGAAAAAATCGTTAACCAAATCTTAAAATGCGTTTTCTCAAAAATCATGTTTTTTAAACTGATGTGCACGATAACTCAAGAGCTACTCTATGGATTGACTTGGATCTTTTTTTATTTTTAAAGCAGGTAAATTTATTGGATCATTAACCCAAATTCAGATAAATTGGGCGGGTTTTTTTAGAGCTCCTTAAAGAACGAAAAATGTGAAAAACGGTACTAAAAATCATTCGCCATTTTTGTAATTTTCAATTACTAATTGATATACTCGGTGTAAGCTCTAAAAAATGTTATATACTTTTAATAATTTTTTTATTTTTTTTAAATAAGACGAAATGAACGCGCTCTATGTATGATAGCTATCGTTTGGGTACCTTTTTTCAACGTGACGTTTGACGGCGTATTGGACTTCACTTTTATGCATCAAAAAAATACTATTTTCCTATATTTTAAGAATAAATAAATAACTGCAATAAAAACTCAAGGTGTTCGCTTACTTCCTTCTATGAAAAAAAAAATTGAAGCACATCACCGTACGCCTAGAGGATAACATGCCCTTAACAATATACAATTACAATATACCATATACAATTTTTAATTTATCTTCATGGTATGGCAAAACTAAATAATTTGGAATATTTGTTTTTTTATTTAATATATATAAAAATATTCTGGGTTGCTAAGGGGGAGGGGGGTTCAAACCCCCCTTATCTACGGCGTTGTTCGAAACCCTGCTGGGGTCCGTCCCTTTACAAAAAATTAAAAAAATGTAGAAAATAGCTTATGTTTCACACGAACTGACATCAAGATTAGTCAAATGCATGTTTAATTATTCCTCACCGAAAACATTTCTTCTAAACATCTATATGCCACTTTTGTGTGGTCCCTCTACAAAAATCTGTGGTGTTGAATCTTTCAATTTTTGTGATTTTCATTCAAGCAAATCAACAACACAAAGTGTAAGAAACTTCGCTTGAAAAAATATCGTTGTGTTGTATTCAAGTACTTCTTAATCTAAGAACAACTCAAAAAAAAACTAAAGTTTTGCTGTTATTAAAAAAAATAACTTGCCAGCCATAAACTTCTTACATATACACTAGATCACCCAAAAAGCAAAGGTAGTTTATTTTCGCTCCACCAGCATTTTTAAATAGAATGAGGTTGAAAAATAAGATCTGCATCAAAAGATTGCTAAATGCTCATTTACGAAATCCAGATTTACAAACGGCCTTTTACTCGTTGTAGGAGTAACAGGGAAAAATACATGTAGCTAGTAAATAGTCTAAATGCGCATTGAGCTCTCAGTGTGAACATAACATTACACTCACTTAATTACAACAAGAAAAAGCAATTGGTTTTTTTCAAATTTTTTTAGAATTTAAACTTTGCAAAAATAAAATAAAAACCAAAAAGAGTGCCATTCAAATAAAATTTTATAAATATATATTTATAATCTTATAAATAAATATTTGATATATCAAATAATATTATTTAATACACAAAGGCTGGTGCAAAATGTAAATGACATTTTCATTGTACTGTAAAAGCGATTTGATTTTAGGCATGCAACAAATGAGTGCAACCCAATAAATAGTCAACAGCATCAAAATAAAGCGGTATTTTTTAACGCTGTTTAGCTTCTACTGCTTTGTGGGCAATATTTTATTGAATTTGAATAAAAGCGACAATTTGTATTATTTCTCATGCTGCATGCAACATGCATCAAGCGTCAAGCTTAATGATGCAATGACTAATGACGATAATGCTTACGTTAACTGCGCTGTTTTGAACAGTAGCAGCAGCATAACGTAATGCCATCAAATGCGTTGCCAAAATGCGAAACATTAACAGTTTATCATGATTTGGTGGCTTGTTTGTAGTTGCGTTGTTGCACAACACTGGACTGAATGGTGCAATGGTGAGGTCGCTTAGTTTGAGTAGATAGAGTGGGTTGGGTTTTGGGTGGGTGGTTTGATGGCGGCAATAATTTATGACACTTTTTGGCAAACATGCAGAATTTAGATTTATGACTGTCATTTCTCATTTTCAGTTCGAATGAGTTAATGTAACTAAGCGGTTGTTTGTTTGTATGCTTGTATGTTCAATAATGCAGTTGAGCACACACATACACACGCACTCACTTACAGCCATTCCCATATAAAGCTATCAAATATGCAGACAAGCGTATGAGTGAATGCTTTTAGGAAGCGAATATTTCACAGCACTTGACTACAAAATCGTGATTTATTATTCCCGATAATCTTTTTGCTGTTTCGTGTTTTTGTTTTGTTTTGCTTTGCTTTTTCTATACCATGTTCTACTGACTGCTCTTGTGTCTTGCGTGCTGGTTTTCATTCAATTTTGATTTCCTCTGCGGTAAATTTCTTTATCGGCAGCTGGTTTTCTTGCAGATGGGTCAAGTTTTCTTGCAGTTCAAGAAGCATTGAATATTTTTGTTGATTACTTTTGTCGAATTATCTCAAAAGGAAGAGGACAGGTTTTCTTAGATTTTTATTAGTTTAATGACTGCATTTTTTTTTTTTTGTTATGCATAGTTTTTGTAATAAATATGTGTTTTAAAAATTAATGGCATAAAACAACCATAGCTAATCAGCGAATAATTCTGTCCTGTAATGCTAATCAAATGCTTATCACTGATATACGTTTTACATGTTTTGTGATAATGAAATAAAAATCATGTTTTATCATTTAAAACCACCACAGAGAATGACCTAATCCACATTGACCTTAAAGCTATCAATAATCAAACATGACCAAAATAAGCAGCTTTTAACACACATAAATACCCACACAGTGCTATTGATATATTAATTAGCCTTAAGCATGCAAGCAAGCACACACATGCTTTACAAATACACACAACCCACTATAAATACATATATATTTATTAACATACACCCACGCTTAAGGCTACAAGAGAATCTTTGTGTGGTTTGTGTTTATTTTTGTTGCCGTATGCCTTGAAGACCTGTGTCTTTATATTAACTTATGTGAGGAATTTTTCTTGTTAATATGCGTGCTTTCTAAAGGTTTGGATATATCTAGTCCTTGAGGTTGGCTTTTATTTCATTTGTACTATAATTAATCATAGATGTAGTTGTTAACTTTGTTAGTATTATTACATATATTACATAACGCCTTAGTATTATTACATATTATTTTCCAACTAAGTTTCTTGAGTAAAATAACGCACAAATCACACAAATATATAGGATCTATGAACCCTAAGCATAGCTTTTAATTTACGATGTCAAATGATAGCAATCAAAGCGGTCTGAGTATACGTGTAAGCTAAAAATTAAATACTTTTCCTAAAATGAATCGATACATGTTATAGGTACCCCCGTCTCAAAATTATAACCGCTCTAGATTTTTACTAATATCTTTTGTTGTGGGTATGAAAACATTTTTCTACTTTTGCAGTTTCCGACAAGTGTGTTTAGACCAATTGTTGTATATAACAAACAACAACATTTTTATTTCATATAGCATTAGTACAAATAAGAACTAAGTTCTTTTACAGTACAACATATAAGTATAAATTAACAACATTATTTATATATGTATATATTTGGATATAACAACAAGTTAATAAACATTAGAATTAAACAAAATTAAATAATTGTTTGAAAAAAAAAACAAATTTATCATATTAATTAGTTAAAAAATCTTAAAATATTAGAACTTAAACATACAAAAGGAAATATTGAAGAAGAAAACAAGGAAAGAAACAGATTTTAAGTAGTAGAAAAGTGAGCCATAATAGATTGCCTAAATTCTTCCGCCCGAGTTATTTCTCTTATGCTACGTGGTAGAGCATTCCATAGTCTTACGGCATTAATGAAGAACAGATTGGAGGTATTAAGAGAGCTATGCCTAGGAACTATAAGAACGTTACATCTTCTAGAAAGGCTGAATTGCAGTTTTTCATAGAGATAATGTGGTGTTTTTTTATGTATAATTTTATGAAGAAAGATGCAGTTTCTAGCATTAAGATAGTCAATCAAGTTGCACCCAAGTATTGCATTTCTGAAAGTTGAGAGGCGGTCAAACATTAGAATAGAAAATATATACATACGAAAAATACAGCTGTTACAAAATTATAACCGCACTTTATTGAAAGTGTTTTATTTTTTTCAGACATATGGGTAATTCAAAAGGTGTCTTATTGTGTCCTATGGTTCTATTTTTTACATTTTTTGTATTAACACTGTTATTTCACATGACAAATTGAGATAGGATACAACCCTGCGAGCTACGCTTTTTAAAAGTGCTATATATCAGTTGTGTTTGCTTACTATTTCTTTAAAAGACTACTTCACAAATTTAGGAAAAATTTCACCACGAGGAATGGTAATAACATTTTCTATAGTAAAATTTTCCATAAAATCCGAATATCAAATTGGTTTCTTTTTCGATTTTCGTCAGTTTTCCATATAAATGGAAAAAAAATACACTTTTGAGAGCCATACTTTACACAAATCCTTGTTAAAACATAAATTTTCTACCAATGAAGTTTTAAGTTATTGCACATTGTAGAAGAGAATCAGACACAAATTTTAAGGTACTAAACGTGCCAATTGTAGGTCGGTTCTTGTACACGTAAGCTTGTGAAAAATTTCAAAAATTGAATATTATAAATTTGAAGGTTTTCGAAATTCTTCACAAATTTGCGTGCACGGGAACAGACCTATTGTCAGTGAAATATCTGTTACGATCGAATGTAGTTAAAAAAATTATTTTTTTTCTTTTTTTTTAACTAATTTTAAGTTTCAAGCCATAAGTATGTTAAAATAGAATTAATAATTTACAAAATTATAGCATTTTTTAACATCAAAGGAAAAACTATTTTTGGAAAAAAAATTTTATTGCAGTCTGATAAATAAAATGAATACATTTGTGTAGGGAAAACCGGAACGCCAATTTCAGCACCAAATTTAAATAGTATATAAAAAATCCATTCGATTGGTATACTTTGTTTTGATCTGAACCAATTTTGGTGTTCCCCGAATTGCATTTTTGGTTGATTTTGGTTGATTTTAAAAGAAAAAAAAGCTTATCAATCAATTCTTTGGATATAAAAACATAGAACTACAAACTTTCAACCCATTTGACATATGTTCTAACGAATTTTGAAGGTATTTTTCAAAAAGAATCTGCTTGCTATTTAATATTAATTAAATTGGTTTGTTTTTTAACCGAATTCAGAAAAAAGGAGGTTTTCAAGTTGGTTGGTTTTTTTTTTTTTTTTTTTTTTGAATGTATGTACATCGGTAACTTCTAAAGTACTTTTATTTATTTTATTTATTCGTTAAGCTTAATACAAGTTGATTAACTAAGAACTAATCTTATTCTAATAGGGTCTTAACTTATTCTAACAGGGTTTATTTATTTATTTTTTTCTCTCCTTTCCTTGTTTTAGTGTTCGAAAGATATCCAATTCGTGGTGGTCGTAATCCGCCCACCAGAAAAACGTAATTATAAGAACACGTCAAAAAGGAAATACGGGGAGAAATGTAATAAAGGGAACTTACAATAATTAACAGGGAATATGTATCATATCTTAATTGTAAGAAAAAGATTATAGAGGGGAAAAATTGCGTTGGAGTTAAGAAGAAGTGGCGTTGGAGTTTAGAAGAGCATTTCGGAGTCGAGATCTGCTCAGATGAAAATCGAATTCGCTGATCAAATTGTTATTTGCACGAAGCATCCTAGTTACAGGTCCACTGCAACAATAGTCAGTTCGATGAAAGTTAAGGTGGAAGAGAGGAATAGACCTAAGGTTACGTGGGTTGGTATTAAAGGATATTAATTGGAGTAGTGCAGGGCAGTTAATGGTACCGCATACAAGTTGATGAATGAAGAGTACATCTGCAACTTCTCTTCGTTTTGCAAGAGATTGCATGTTAATCAACTTCAGGCGGTCTGCATAAGGAGGTAAGTTGAAACTGTCAGAACCGGGAAGACCGCGTAGTGCGAACCTAATGAATCTTCGTTGAACGGCTTCGATTCGCACAGAATGGGTGTTGTAGATAGGAGACCAAACCTGGTTGGCATATTCGAGGATGGGTCTAACAAAGGTAAGGAAGAGAGATTTAGTAACGTAAGGGTTGGAGAATTCTCTGGACCAGTGTTTCACAAAACCCAGTGCAGAATTGGCTCTACTAATGATATTATCAATATGAGACCTAAAATTAAGTTCCTTGTCACTATTACACCTAAGTTCCGTAAAAAGCTTACAGGAGGAACTGGCTTGCCGAGTAAGTAATAAGTTCTTGGGGGAAGCTGGAGACGCTTGCGTGAATATGTAATAGCTTGACATTTACTAACGTTGAGCTCTAGAAGACACCAAGTGGAAAAACTAACTAGATCTTCTTGAAGATAATGAGAATCGTCGTTAGTTTGTATGCGCCGATAGATTTTCATATCATCAGCATACACAGAGAGATTGGATTCTTTGATGATGCCATCTACATCAGAGATTGTTAAGACAAACAACAAAGGACCAAGGTGACTACCATGTGGAACACCAGAGGTAGCTGAAAAAGAATCTGAATTGGAAAATCTAAAGTACTTGCCCGATAGCCACAATTTTTTGTCAACAGATAGAACGAATATAAAACCTTTAAAGTCGGCTCTTATATAATCAGACTTTTATAAAATAAATGCTCCGGCTTTAAAGGTTTTATATTCATGGAGAAATTAATATATTTATGATAATAATACAAAATAGAAATAAATTTATAGTAATAAGATTTTCAATATAATAATATATATAAATAAATTAACAAATTTGACAAAGACTTAATTCGAAAAGTCATTTAAAAATATCTTTACTTGTTTTTAGAGATAACAAGACCAAACAGCTGTTTTTGGCATACACAAATCTAATCTTATTTATTTCTAATGATTTTGTTATGTGCAGAGATGGGTAAGTCCAGAGCAGAATATATGCGAGATTACCGGTAGTAAAAACGTGACGAAAAATTAAAAAGCTAGTAAGCCTTACAGTAGTCGCATATGATATGTAACATCTGACACCTCACCTTGGCAATACCCCTGGTAAAAAAAAAAGCACTTATAGTGATTAAAATCATTTAAAAAGTTCTAAAAACATTTGGTTCTTACTACTATATAGATGTACACTTCGCATTGAGGTAATTTTTAAAGGTTTTTTTCTAACCAGAGAAACAACATGAACATTATATCCTGAAAAAAACGATTCAGGTATTATTTAAAATGATTTTTTGTAACGAAGAATAATTCTTTTTAATAAAAATTGTATTCTACACTAGTAGTAATGCAATTTTTTATTAAAGACAGTTAATTTTATTCAATTGGGGGAAGAGCGGAGATAATAGACTTTTGATAACTAAAATATGAGAGATAAACTTGTGATATCAAAGTATGTAAAAACCGTTGAAAAACTGCGTCAATAACAGTACCATTGTTAGTTGTCGAGACATTTTGATTTGTGTTCATTTCGAGTTTGAATTCATCAATTAAAAAAAACTATGAGTGGCTTAGCTTGTGGTGAACTAAAGTTTACGTTAAAATCATAACTTAAAATCATGGGAAGTTTTTACATACTTTGAAATCAGAAGCGTATCTCTCATGTTTTAGTTATCATAAGTCTATTATCTCCGCATATCTTGCATTACTCCTGTGAATTAATTAATTAATTAAATAAAATACAATTTTCATTAAAAATAATTATTCTTTGTTACGAAAAATCATTTTAAATAATACCTGAATCGTTGTTTTTAATGTTAATGATGTTTCTCTGGTTCGAAAAACATTTTAAGAATTACCTCAATGCGAAGTGTATATCTACGTATATATAAAGTAGTAAAAATCAAATGTTCTCAAAATATTTTGAATGATTTTAATTTCTATAAATTTTTTTTTTAACCAGGGTAATTACCAAGGTGAGGTATCAGATATTACATATGATATGCGACTACTGATAGGCTCGTTCCTTTTTTAACTTTTAGTTTGAACAAAATAGGAAGAATAATTATCTTTATATTCTGTAAGAGATATTTCTCGTGACGATTTCTGGACGGTGTCGAAATTCGACAAGTACCTTGCGTTCAGGACATTGAGAGACTGCTGCTTCTCCAGAACGGAGAAAAGGTATAATGGTTGCTATGTTGGAAACCCACTCAAAAAGGGTGAAATTCGAAATAAAAATCTATTTTAGTTCTTTACAGGATCTTACACTAACATTTACAGTTTCAAAAGGTGCTTCCCTTTTGTTTTAAGAAAAATAAAACCAAAATTGTTTAAAAACTTTCATATAAAACAGAAAAAATTTTAATTGAAATAAATTTGATAAATAAATTCTTTTTGAAAAAAAAACCATCCAGTCTCGTTAGAACATTTGTCAAATGAGATCAAAATTTGCAGTTCTACGTTTTATTTCCAAAAAATTGATTAATAAGCTTTATTTTTCTTTATAAATCAACCAATAGTGCTCCCAATAGTTGCATAAATGTGCATAAGAATACACGAAAATGCAATTGGGGGGGGGGACACCAAAAGTAGTTCAGACCAAAAAAAGTATACCAATTAAAATAATTTTTTTATATACAACTTTGTTTTGATATCAGAATCGGGGTCACATTTTTCCTATACAAATCGATAGACTCTAACATGTATACATTTTATTTATTTGACTACAATAAATTGATTTTCTAACAAAAATATTTTTTGCTTTGATATTAAGAAACGCTATAACTTTGTAAATTATGACTTTTCTATAAAGTTGAAATGGAAATGCTTAAAATTTGTGTATTGAAATTTTCTATCAGATAAAATGGCAAACTGGTTGTCACCCACCAAATTATTTTGAGATATATGGCGTGAAAATTGAAATTTGTTTAAAAAAAACGAAAGAAATAATTATTTTATTTTTTTTTTTAGTTTTGTCAAGCTATATCAAGTGCATTTTTTTATTTTGCCATTAATGTGGGAAATTGGGGCCAATTGGGAAAAACCATTGTGATATTTGAATTCTACGGAAAATTTTACAATAGAAAATGTTATCGCCATTTGGTTTGGAAAACCTTGTTTTGTAGTGTAATTTGCGTTGAAGTTTTTGCAATAAACTACGGCAACATTTCGAATCTTTGACGTTTCTTACTAAAGAAACGGCATGTTGGATAATGATTTTACGAAGTGTATAGCCCTTGAAGTGCTAAGCAATAAATATTGCTTTGCCCAAAAAACGCTTGTTTTCATTTTAAATCCCGGGACTTTACAGTCCATGAAGTTATTCGGAACAGCAACATGAAATTCCTTTTTGAAATTGAATCGAAATTTAACCTCTTTTGCCTCACGAAGAGGTTGCTTTCTAAAATTTAAGAAAGGCCCAAT
The DNA here is from genome assembly GCA_963920525.1 of Dichetophora obliterata. Taxonomy (NCBI): domain Eukaryota; kingdom Metazoa; phylum Arthropoda; class Insecta; order Diptera; family Sciomyzidae; genus Dichetophora; species Dichetophora obliterata. The sequence goes on along the minus strand of OY986435.1, from coordinate 61,683,300 downwards.
AAGATGTTACAAAAAAATTCAATGATGAATGCCTACTTGCCCTTAAGAAGTTAAAATATTTATTTTTTTTTTATTAATCTATTGATCATTATTTTTTCCTAGGCATAAACCTATTTAAGACTAAGCATATTATAAAATTATCAAAAAAAAAAAACATGTCTCAAGGTTGTCAAAAATTCAAACAGTTGAATTAAAGTAATAACATAATAGGATTTTAAGATAATAAATATTAATATGCTCTGTAGTTCAAAACAAACTAACTAGTATCGAACATATATCCTCATACTAAAAAACATTAAAAACTTAAAGCATGTTCGTGGGGTCATTTAGAATTAATGGAAAAGCGTAAAATTTTATAATAAAAAATTAAATTCCATTGAAATTAGAACAAATAGTAAATGCAAATTTATAGCTAAAAAACTAATGATCAATTGAGAGTTACGAATAATAAAGTATTTAATAAAGAATTTAAATTAAGGTAAAAGTTAAAATTATTTTCTAAAGGGCACAAGGTCCAAAAAATTAAAAATGAAACACTTTAATAACTTTAATTTTTCATTTTCATTTCCAATATTTCGATTGCCGTCGGCAATCATCATCAGAGAAAACTGAAAGACACATACAATAGTTATTAACAATTCATTTCACTTAAAACAATCTTACTCGCAATTTAAATTATTAAAACATTTTTACAATTGAAAAACATTTAACATCTAAAAACGACATTAAGCATTAATGCCACAATTTTCATTTTAAATAATCAAACAATAACTTTATTAACCAAATAAACAAAAAACAACCACTTCTGCTGACGTCAAGTTTTTAATTGTTGTTTATAACATACTTTCTGTATGTGTGTGTGCACCTGTCTGTGTTTGTTTTAAATTTCAGTCTCTTATCCTCTGGTATAGCTTATTTTTTGCTGTCCCAACATATGCCTGGTCACATACGTTGGACCCGTCACCATTGCATGTAATTTTGTAAATTAAATTAGATTTGTCCAGTTTATCTATTTTGGTTTTTGTTTTGCTGTACAATTGTTGCACTGAATTATTTGTTTTTAAAGTTAATTTTATTTTGTCTTTATTATACAAATTTGCATTTATAATTCTCTCCGAAAGGTCTGGCATGTATGTCACAGACTTGTATATTTTAGTGTTATTGTCTTTGTCTTTCTTGTCATTCATTTTTTAATATTTGTCGATTAAGCCTTCTGTGGTAATTTTCGGGAAATCATTTTTTCAAAATATGGTCCTGATTTTTGATGAAATTACTAATGTCCAGAATCTTTTTAAAATAGTTTAAGGTAAAAGTTTATAATTACTATACTTGCGTAAATAAAGGCTAATCACAGTTTAAGGGTACAATTAAAATATTGAATTTATAACATTTGTTATTGTTAAAACTGTGAGCACTCCGTCATGTGAGTGTCGTATTCAAAATTTATGCAACCCTGTGATGTTTTTAATATGGTGGCCGTAGACAGAGCATAAAAATGCGAGGTAAAAAAAACACGTCCAAGGGCTACTTTAATTTATGCGTGCTTTCGTATTTTCATTTGCATGCAGAGCAACAACAAAGCAAAAAACACTTACGTAAATTGGCGTAAAAATAACAAATCGTACAAATAGTAGACCAGCGTATAATACGTATTCAAACTTTGAATCGCTTTATAGTTAAGTTCAATAGCTAAGATTTAACATTTTTAAAGAAACGAGATTTGATGCATATACACCTAATGTTATGAGGTAGACTGTTAAACAACATAGGTGTAGTCGAAGAATAGAACCGCAGAAAGTACTGCATGGTATGTGCTGGGATTAACGACAGATTACGGTTCTTTTTTTCGCTCAGAATTAGAAGTTATTTCTCAATTTTTATTTTATGCTCGTAAATAAAAACTTTTTGTTGAGTTTTATCTTTTCGCTCAAAAATTAAAATCATTTGTCGAATTTAATTTATCTTCAAACATAAAACTCAAAATACTACAAAGCTTTGTTGTTGCTGGTGCATAATTTTCATACAAAATATGTGAACATTTTCTATGTTTTACTTTGTATTATTCAGACAGATTTGGTAGGAAACTGTAAAACTTGCGACCACATTATTTATGACTCAATCAACAAGGTGGAGAGATGGTCGTTAATTTTCTCAATATTTTGTCAATTCCCATTGAAATCCAGTATGTACTTGACGTTGTCAATATGAAAAAGCTTGACAACGATATGTCCAGCGGAGCTAGCTTTTTGACCTTGTTAATTGCATAACGATCGTGGTGTTGGCCATGCAGCCAGTGTTACCATAAAAGAGAATTTCCCCCGTTTTTCGGGAATTTTCAACCCAAAAGGGAAAACGGGAATGACACTCTTCAAAACAGGGAAGCTGAGGTTGACCGCGTTTTTGTGCAAAAAGTGTAATTTCGTCAAAAAATTAAAAAAAATTATGTTATGAAGTTTCATAATCATGTATTTAAATAAATTTTAAAATTATCTGAGTCATTTTGAGTTTTAATTTAACTTTATTACTTTTAGAATTAGCATGTTTATTTCATTTAAATTCATTTCGATAAACGTAATTTGTATCTGTAAACTCAAATGTAATTTATTTTGTCTAGCCTCATTTGATTTATTTGCTTGGCAAATTATGGAAAATTGGTAAGTAAAACTAAGAGCTTTTTAAAGAATTTATTTCTGGGACGATGGCGGAGCATTAAGAATATTCTAATTTGTTAATCCTATCGTTTTGGAAAACAACATGTATCCTTCATTAATTCTGTTGTTCTCCTACTTTCCTCATTTATTAAAAAATTTGAATTAAGTTGTCTTAATTTAGAACATTTGTAACACAAATTGTGCTAAAATATCGTTCATTTATCTTTTCCGCTTAGCGGTGTATGCGCTGAGAGAGCTTTTTCTGCCAAAATTTTAAATAAAGCTAATATAAGAAATCAGTTAGATAACCGTACCGTAAATAGTATTTTGCACACCAAAATAAATTTAAAAAATTAAAACTAAACTAGAAATCTAAATTAGAAATCGAAAAAATTGTGTGCAGTTACATTTAAGTACTATGTGGGTCAAAATTCATGAAACCGCCACGAAAAAAATTTCCATAATTGTTTTTTTTTATATTGATTAATTAGATGCCTATGACCATAGTAAATTATTGGCATACGTAAGATTTTAAAAAAAATTTTTTTGTCATAGTTATTGTAAAGTGAAATTTTTAGTCACTTTTCAAATAAAGTCTTGCCATTCGCAAAAAAACTAACCGATTAAAATGAAACTCAGGTATATCATAGATAATGAAATACAGTTCAGTAAGTTTGTTTAGAAGTTTAAGTACAAACATTTTTTTACAAAATTTTGGCAACGATGTTTTGTAAGCAATTAATATTTTTAAATGTTCTGCGCCATTACAAGATCTTAAAATAATAAAAAAATAACTATCAATTCATAAAGAATCCAAATCTGTCAAGAAAAGTCTAGAGCAGCAATTATTTTAGAAATATTGGGGAAATCAACGCTGCTCCTCATAGCAAATTGCGAACAGAATACGAAAACAATGGTAGGTGGCATTCAAACTTTAAAGCAGTGATCATGACCACACCTGTCAAACAGAGCATTTTGAATAGTATAAAAATTATATTTTTTTATAATTGGTTCTTAAGAGCATTAAACAAAAATGCCCTCATCAAGTGCATGTTGCAGTCCGCTGAGTGTACCGAAACACAATCGTGTTTATAAGGACTCCAAAATATTACGGATAAGTGGAGCAGCCTGTATTCAAATCTGGTCGGAAAATATGTGTGCCATACGTGCAGAATTAAAATAAAAAAATTATTTTTTTGAAACGATAATGTAAAAAAAAATATTTTTTTTTTTCTGACGGATGTGTACAGCTCAATATAAAAACAAATTCAATTTCATAAATGTATTGCACTATAAGGCCGATTTCGATATTGACACAGATTGGCATTTTTTCGCAACTTCGCACGAAAAAGGTGCGTGTGATGAAGTAGGAGAAACCGTCAAAAGATTGGCATCTCGTTTAAGCTTGCAAAGGCCTATCCATAATCAAATAACCATTCCAATTCAATTATTTCAGTGGGCAGAAGAAAATTTTGATACCATCGTTTTTTGAATTTTGTTATATAAGTGAACATGAAAAGGAAAAAGAAGAATTGCAAAATCGTTTTTCTAATGCTAAAACTATTAAGGGAACGTGACTGTATTATTCTTTTCAACCTATCGATTGTAATAAAATTGCATGTAAACAAATCTCAAATTCGAATATTGTTGTTTATGAACTTCTGTAAATACTTTTTGTAATACACATGACACATTGTAAAAGGTTTCGGCGAATAAACATTAATGTGGTAACAAATTTGCAAACAAATTATTATTTCGCAATTGATTCGCAAACAATTTGCTCAGATTTAAAGAAAAAGTTCATTACTGTGCATATAGAAAATGTAAAGTCCAGTGTGAATTTGCTATTTAGCAACGTTGATTTCGCCATAATTTCTATAATATTGCTGCTCAAGACTTTTCTCGATAGATTTGGATTCTTTATGAATTGATTTTTTTTTATTGTTTTAAGATCTTGTAATGGCGCAGAACATTTAAAAATATTAATTGTTTACAAAAAATCGTTGCCAAAAATGTGTAAAAATTTTTTCTTAAATTTCTTAACAACTTACTGACCTTTATTTCATTATCTATGATATACCTGAGTTTCATTTTAATCGGTTAGTTCTTTTGCGAATGGCGAGACTTTATTTAAAAAGTGACGAAAAATTTTACTTTACAATAACTTAAGCAAAAAAAAAATATTTTAAATTTTTCGTGAGCCAATAATTTACTATGGTCATAGGCATCTAATAAATCAATATTAAAAACAAATAAAAAAATAACTATAGACATTTTTTCGTGGTGATTTCACGAATTCGGACCCATGTACAAGCAAAATTTGATAAATTTTTTTAAGCATTTTTTAATTACATTACTAAGGTTTGTATTGTTTTGATTTTTGTTTAAAATAAAACACTGAATTTTTAAAATGGGTTAAAAACGGGAAAATGTTATGGGAAGAACGGGGAAAACTTATTGAAATGCATGAAAAAAACGGGAATGATCTCTTCCAAAATCTGGCAACACTGCATGCAGTTTCCATGTCATTATAAATGAGCGCGTGTCTATGCTTTTGAGATTTAAGAACTATTTTGCTTGCACTTTAATATGACGAAGGGGTTAAAGGGGTTTGACCCTCCCGTAATATTATATAATATATACTAAAACTAACTTTAAAATAGTTTTCAGCTTAATTGAATAAGGATAACAGCTGGATTTAAATACAGAAAACTGAATATTAAATAAAGTTAGTCAATAATAAATTTGGTAAAAAACAGTGATTACATGAAATCAAAAAGTTTAATTTCAGTGGATTTGAATGGGATAATATCAACCAGATTTTACCTTAGCCTTACAATACAAATAATTTCTGACCTTAACGATACATTGAAACCCCCAAACACACTTTTTACGTACGCACAAAAGTCACACTCAATGCTAGCATGCACCAGCAACAACAAAGCTCTGTAGTGTTTTGAGTTTTATGATTGAGCAAAAATAAAACTCGACAAATGGTTTTTATTTTTGAGCGAAAAAATAAAAATCAACAAATAATTCTTATTTATGAGCATTAAATAAAAATTGATTCTTGAGCAAAATAATAAAACTCAAAAATAAGTAATATTTGTGAAGAGAAAAACTGAAATTAAAAAAATCTGTTATTTTTTATCAAAAAAATAAAAATAGTAACATAATTTTTATTGTTGAGCAATAAAATAAAAATCTAAAGATAATAATTAATTTTTGAGTTTTTGGATATTGCTTATAATAATTACGACGCCTGGTATTAAGTGTTGTTTCCAAAAATATTTTAACAACATATCATTGCATTTTTTTCAAATTTAGATTTGTACGATTTTTTTTTTTATTGAAACAAGAAATAATAAAACATTTTTTTGAAAAGTAAAATATCATAACTTTGGTACTTTTTTATCTGATTTTAATGTTTGATAACTCATTTTAAAATATAATTACATTGAAAACGAATTTGGTTACCTGTTTTTTTTTTTAAATTTACTTCAATAGATGTTTTCAGCTCTTATAAAACTCTTCTCCATTTATTAGACTCTTGAATAAGTTCTAAAAGACTATTAATTGGTACGAAACTTTAAAGATTTTAGTGTTATATCAAATTGACTATTTTTAGCCTATGGCGTCAGCAATTTGTGCAAACATTTAATATACATATAAAAATACTTTTTAATTTATCGATATCAAAAACTATCAATATTTTTTTTAATCAAAACCACACTTGGGTAAATCCTGGCTACGGGCCTGATACAGATTAAAAACTTAAGCGTGCAAAAACGTCTCAAATGATAAAATTGCCTTTTTACAACCATTAGATATATTTTAAGTGCATTTGTGTGCTCAAGCCAGCTCATTTGGAGTCCTAAGTATGTAAAAGAATTAACACATGAAATAGAAAAACAATCATAAGAACAATTTTTCGATTCAACATAGATATAATACTGGTTCGACGAGGTGCAAATATCGTTTCGAATTAAGTGTTTTGCACATTTCGCAGTATGATAAGTAAATTTTTCTATCTTTATATCTCTTCCAGCTATATTATAAAACAAAATATTGGTTTTATCACTCAAGAAAAACTTATGCGATGTAAACCAGTGCCTCAGCACTCCCAAATTATGATTAATACAGGCCATGTAGGTGCAGGCCATATCATCAGAAAATTCACATTTCGCAGTATGATAAGTACAATTTTTATATTAATATTTCGATTTAACTATTTTTGTCTATGATTTAGCTTCAAAGTATGAAATATTTATTCTTTATTGTATCCACTTTGATTTTAACGTAACAATGAAAAAAGTTGATAAAAATGTTTTTCATTTTTAAGCCAAAGTGTGTAATTATTTTAAATAAAGTGTTAAAATATTTAATTTGATAATTCTTCTAAGTCAAAATTAGTTTTTACATTTTGATTAGAATTATTCCTCTTTAAAATCAGTTTTATGTACTAATAATAAAGTGTCTTTGTCTTTAATTTAAAATGTGTTCATATTGAATTATTTATTTAAATATGTTTTTAGTTAAAGTAAAAGTTTCATATTAAATTCAACTATTTCAAGAATGATGTATGTTCATATTTTTTTTAACAATCGATTTTTCTCTGAGTGTATATCTGTTCCAGCTATATTATAAAACATAATTTTGGTTTGTATAACGTATATAAACAAACTTATGCGTTGTAAGCCAATGCCTTAGCACTCTCAAATCTTTATTACCAGCTGCAGTTAGGTCAAGAAGGGAATCACATGAAAAGGTGCAGGCCATATCTTCAGCAAATGTAATAGAATTCCTAATGTGATTCTGGGAAAACAACGAATTTATATAAGTTAAAAATAGAATCGGTCTTAATATCGATCCTTGTGGGACACTTATGTTGAAACTAATGAACTGAAACTATTGAACTGATTTCTTACTTTAATTTGCATTCTGTTAGAAAGGTATGAAGAAAGCCAAATATAAATAATACTCCTAAAGTCACTTCTTTCTCATTTACTTAACAGTAAACAACTCGATCAAAAGATTTTGTAACGTCAACAAACAAAACTTAAGGAGAGCATCTTCTGTTGACAATCGATGTCCAGATTCAAATTTACAGTTATTAAAAAAGTCCATCTTATTTAGGAAGTTTATCATTCTCGTTTCAAGGGAGGTTTTAAGGAGGTTTTAAGGAGGCTAGTCGAGAAAATGTTATAAATTTCAAATCAATCCCGCTTATAATACAGATTCTACAGCGCTTCAAGCTTGGCAAAATCTTTATAGGAGAGCTCGTGTGCTAGTTAGTTAGGGGATTTGAGGTTATTACGTAGGGGGCATTCCTAAACAATGTTTTTTTCGTAGCTTTAATTACAATTTTTAGAAAATAAAAGTCACACAATTAAGAAAGTTCCTTATTTGTGTGGTATTCTTTTAAGTCATTTTAAGTTTCTTTTAATGTCTTTAAAGCAGCTTGCTATACCATCTTAATATAGCTTACAATCGTATTTGATGTGAAAGCGCATAATACTCATTTCCCCTTTCAGACCATTCGCTAATTTAATTCTGTTTTATTTTAATATCTATTTTTTTCTCGCTTTTGCATCTTTTCTCTTTGTGCACCACAGCATATGTTTTATGCTGTAGGTAAGCATTGAAATTGCTCGAGTACGCTGTAAAATACATGTTTTGTGCTGGTTTTTGCAGTTTCTCTTTTTGTTGTATACCAACATTTATTACGCTTGCAGTTATTTTGACAACGCTAATGAAATAGTACATTTTTATTTCTTTCTGTAAGTGTGACTATACATGTATAGGTTTGAGTATGTATGTTCTTGTGCACTCATTTATTTTCTCAGCAAAAAATTCAGACAAAAATTCCGAAGAAAAGTACATGTTATGCAATTCTGACATAAATGAAATTTCCTGAAATTTTCTCTGTTTTTATTACTTAATAAGATTTTACAACGACAGTATTTTGAGCTAATTAGAATTTCTTGCAACAAAGTATAAGAAAAAAAAAAGGAAAATTAGCTTCAAATAAAGTCACGTAAGGCAGAGGTTAGGGTTAAAAACGAGGGTTGTTCTCATTCGCAAGGACTTCTTAAACGTTGCAGTTTCAACTTGGCTGCGTTTTTAACAGGAAAATTAAAAAAATTTTATTGTATGGGAGAAAAAAAATAAAACTCTTCCCTAGTCAGACTGCTTAAAGCAAGTTTTTAGTGAGTAAAGAGAATTACAAAGTTTTTTAACAACTAAGGTCTTTGTGCTTCCCTCAAGCCGGATAATTAATTATTGTTACAGTAGCATGTGTAAAAATACATCTTTTTGTTCTATGAAAATGCTACTATTGCCATGTGCCATTTTTTTAGTAAATAAAATTAAATAAAGTTTTTACTATACTCAAGGATACTTATAAATTAAATATATATTCAACCTAATTTCTTTTTTTTCATTGTGGCAAAAAATATATATTTGGAATACGAACAAATGTCAAACATAAAAAAACTTTTTCCTTTTCCAATAGCAACATCTATGAATATGTTAAAAACTAATATTAAGTTAACTGAAAAAAACTTTTTGCTCCAAATATGTTGCTGCGTTAAGTCAATGAAGAAACTTGGTTGAAGAGCTTTTGTTGTTGCCAAAGCTACACTGCAACATACGTTGCTTGCCTGGCGGCACCTAAAGTTTTACCACAACTTGCAAAGTTGCTGCAACTTTCTGATTGAAGGTAATCATATGATGGGGAAAAAGCTGATATAAAAACTTATTAAACTTTTCAGCTAACTGCTTATATTAACAGAAGTAAAAGTAAAAGCTGTACAAATTTCGTGCAAGGATTTTAAGCTGTCACACATTTTTTGCTTAATTTATCGAGCGATTACTTATTTGCACATCAAGGTTGTTTAGCAGCTTCTGTTATATATGTTGCTATTACTTCCCTCCCTCTCTACTGTAATACCTGTAAGCATTGAATAAACTTTAACTAAAAGTAATTGCAAAGGATTTTACAATCGATATCAAGTTTTATTAATGTATTTTTGAGGAAAATTCGAACGATTTTAGACTAATAGCAAATGTTTCCAACGTCAAAAGATTTGCTATAAATGCAAAAATATTGCATCATTATGAGATTGTTGAGTTAGAAATCATCAGATTTTGTAAAGTTTATTTAATGAAAATTTGATTTCAAAAACATACACATTTAAGTTTTGCCAACAACAACAACTAAAAACTAGTCAGCAACTATCTTCGACTATGTCGAAGTTAACGTTACCCTCAGCTACAAAGAAAATATTAGTATTGTTTTATATTTAAAATATTTACTAAAATATGTGAATAAATTACATTTAATCGTAAAATTTCACTTTTTTATTTATAAAATAAATGTTTATTATGAAATTGTTTTTAATAATTACATAATATTTGTGTTGGAATCGGTGCTATTTTTATCGCCAAATTGCTCCGGTCATAGGGGGCGGGAGCAATTTAGCGCGTAAAAATAACACGCGCGCGCGATGTTAGGCTTTCGGTAGCCTACCATCTTGAGGATGGAGTCAAGCGCTAAATTTGAGGAGAAGAAGTTGTGCTCCTCATTAACCACCAAAGGTTGTAGGGATCTCTGCTAAATGAAGAGTATCATTTAACAGAAATGACTCCACAAAATTTGGTTATTAATCAGGGGGTAATTAATAACAAATTAAAAGGTGCGTTTTTGAACATATTTATTACCTTATCGGCTGGTGGTTGAAATGAGAAGAAGGAAAATTAACAAAAAGAGAATATGTACATTGCAATTTCAATTAAGCTTAAGGCCCAGCTTTTAAGCTGGGTTTAGTTTACAGTATTTTAAGTTCAATAATTTAAACTTTTAATTAAAGCCGCAGGCTTGAGCTGCGTTTAGTTACAAAGGTAAATTTAAGAGAAAAGAGTAAATTCATAAAATTCATTTATATAAAAACCATTTGGATACTCATCGGGGCGTAGACATGCCGCCCGCCTTGCACTAGTGCAATTTACAAGATACTCTGCAGCCGCTGAAGCTCACGGATGGCGTTTAAAAGGTGTTCCCGTGGACTTTCGCTGCGATTGGTGCCAGTCGATCGTGTACATGCCCTGGAGCGCCCGGTTGGCTGAGGCGACTGTAGTCGTTGGCGAGGCCGTGAGCGCCCTTCCGAAGCGTTAGGCTGTACCCGTTGACGTACAGGCGAAGGCGACGGACTGACTCTTCGTCCCAGTCGGTGAGCTATGCCGCTTGCTCTCTTCTTGGTGGTTTTGCCGGCTCGCCGGTTTGAGTCGGACTGGATCGTGATGCGTTTTAGGTTCGCATGCAGCATCGAGTGGTGGAGACCCTTGCACACATTGCACACGGCTTTGGACGTACATCTTCCGGCTGTATGGGAGCGAGCGAGGCAGTTCGAACAATAGCCATGTCGAACCACGGCCTGGCGACGGTGCAGGACAGACATGGCCTTAAATTTTTTGCAGAATCGGATGGAATGTCGCCGCTGGCACAGTTGACATTCATAAAGCCTAGAGAAAGAAACCGAAAAGTTTATTAGTGCATGGCATAATTGTAGAGAGAACTATGTTAGCTGGGTTATTGAATGACTAGGGATAAGTCATGTACGAGTGAGAAGTGAGAGTATAGTGTAGCATTGATTGAGTGAGAGCTAGAATAAACATGAGAGATATGAGTAACTAAAAAATGTAACTAGACGGTGAGCTGATGTTTGGGAGTTACAAGGGATAAGAGACATATGAGTGAGAAGTGCGAGTGTACTGTATAAATAGAGGGATTATGTGAGGTGAGAGACCCATGACTAGAGATGAGTGATTCTGAAAGTGAGATGAAAAGAGAGTCGGAGAAGTTTCGAGAGGAGAAGAAAGTATTCGTATTTCATAAGTATTGCTCGGGATGGCAACTCTGAAATATCGGGAAAGTTTTAAGAAGTAAAGAAAAGTCTTCATATTTCATAAGTATTGCGCGAGGTTGGCAACTCTGAAGTATAAAAAGACGAATTTTGAGAACTTAAGAGAGTATTCAGAAGTTGCGCGGAGTTGGCAACTCTGAAGTATCGTCGGACTTGTTTGGAGAGAAGTGAAGAGTCGTAGAGTCTTGAAGTAAAGATGTCAGTATAAAAATGTTGAGAATTGCCCGGGTTGGCAATTTTGAAAGAAAGTCAGGAGTATTTGGAGCAGAGATAGAGAACATTAAAGTGTATTTAAAATATTCAGTAGTTGCGCGGGGTTGGCAACTCTGAAGTAGAAAAAAGAAGAGTTTTGAGATAAGATGTGAGGAGTTGAAATATTCAGAATTGCTCGGGGTTGGCAATTCTGAAATAAAATCAGGTGCATGTGGAGAAAAAGAGAGAAAATGAGAGTATTTAAAAATATCCAGAAGTTACGCGGGGTTGGCAACTCTGAATATACGTTGAAAATTTTGTAGAACAGATGTAAAGAGCTGCAAATATTCAGAATTGCTCGGGGTTGGCAATTCTGAAATATCGTCTGAAGGTGTTGAGAACAAAGAGATAAAATTAATAGTAGTTATAAATATTCAGAAATTGCGCCGGGTTGGCAACACTGAATCGTCGTCAGGAATTTTGGATAAAAGAGGAAGAACACAAGATTATGGTTAACATATTCAGAATTGCTCGGGTTGGCAGTTCTGAAATCGCTTCAGAAGTTTAAACACAGAGAAAGAGGCTGAGAGTGCAATTTAACGAACTCTAATTCGGCTTGAGTTAATTAGAGTTACTTCTCCCGCCTTTTTTGTGAATTCTCTGCTATTAATAAACCATCGATTTAAGCATATGCTCAATTTGCTCGAGTTTGGTTAGTCTACCATATCGGGAAAAGTTTTTCAGAGAATTTTCTCACAATACTTTTACACATAATACTTTTATACATAATGAAAGTGTTCAAAAGTCGCGTGGGATGGCAACTCTGGATATAAGAGAGAAGAGATGAGATGACGCAAAAAATTTGAGAGAAAATTTTTTGCTTGATTGAAATTAAGAGTATCCAGAAGTTGCGCAGGGTTGGCAACTCTTAAAATATCGGGATAAGTTTTCGAGAAAAGATGTAAACAGCTGAAATATTCAGAATTGCCAAGGGTTGGCAATTCTGAAATAAAGTGTATTTAGAGGAAAGAGAGAGACCATAGGAGTGTTTAAAAATATTCAGAAGTTGCGCGGGGTTGGCAACTCTGAAAATATCGTCAGAACATTTTTGAAGGATTGAGAAAGGAATAAGTGTGTTTAAAATATTCAGAATTGCGCTGGGTTGGCAACTCAGAGGTAAAGTAGAAGTATTGAAAACAGGACGCGAGTATTCAGCATTTCGTATTGCCCCTGGTAGCATCTCTGAGGTATAGTTGAAATATCGTGAACAGGAACCAAGTAATCAGCAGTTGCGCGGGATTGGCAACTCTCGCGCGGCTGATCCTCCCCGATTTTTATTGACACTTGTGCGGTCAGCCGTGAGAATGGCGAAGAATTTAACGTTGCGCGAGTATGGCAACTGAAAAATCATGAATAGTCCGGAGAAAGCGTAAGCAACCTAGTGAACATTTTTAGAGTATTCAGAGTTACTCGAGTTTGGCAACTCTTAAATATTAGGAGCATTTTTTGAGATCGTAGGCAGAGAAGTAGAGCGTATTTAACTTACTCAGAATTGCACGGGGTTGGCAACTCTGAATTTTCGAAATTGTTGAGAAACAATTTTTTTTTCCAATAAAAAATGTTTTAGAATGAGTTTCGATAAATAGTGTATTTTTCATATATGTTCAGAAATTCAGATTTGATCGGAGTTGGCAACTCTGAATTTTCCGCGATTTGTTCAGAGAAAAAACTTCAAATTCTTTAATAAACACCTTTTTGAGTGTTTATTAAACTCTCCTTGCACGGAGTTGGCAACTCTGAATTTTTTATAAAAAATATTGAGAATTTTTTATAACAAAGAGCGTAGAGGAAAAAAAATTTTTTTCCAGCTTCAATGCTTTTGAGAAAAAATTGTAATATTCAGCGTTGCACGGAGTTGGCAACTCTGAATTTTGTATAAAAAAATATTGAGAATTTTTTTATAACAAAGAGTGTAGAGAAAAAAAAATTTTTTCCTTCAGCTTCAATGCTTTTGAGAAAAAATTGAAATTTTCAGCGTTGCACGGAGTTGGCAACTCTGAATTTTTTATAAAAAATATTGAGAATTTTTTTTATAACAAAGAGTGTAGAGAAAAAAATTTTTTTTTTCTTCAGCTTCAATGCTTTTGAGAAAAAAAATTGAAATATTCAGCGTTGCACGGAGTTGGCAACTCTGAATTTTGTATAAAAAATATTGAGAATTTTTTATAACAAAGAGTGTAGAGAAAAAAAAGTATTTTTTCTTCAGCTTCAATGCTTTTGAGAAAAAAAATTGAAATATGCAGCGTTGCACGGAGTTGGCAACTCTGAATTTTGTATAAAAAATATTGTGAATTTTTTATAACAAAGAGTGTAGAGAAAAAAATTTTTTTTTTCTTCAGCTTCAATGCTTTTGAGAAAAAAAATTGAAATATTCAGCGTTGCACGGAGTTGGCAACTCTGAATTTTGTATAAAAAATATTGAGAATTTTTTATAACAAAGAGTGTAGAGAAAAAAAAGTATTTTTTTCCAGCTTCAATGCTTTTGAGAAAAAATTGTAATATTCAGCGTTGCACGGAGTTGGCAACTCTGAATTTTGTATAAAAAAATATTGAGAATTTTTTATAACAAAGAGTGTAGAGAAAAAAAAATTTTTTTCCTTCAGCTTCAATGCTTTTTAGAAAACATATTGAAATATTCAGCGTTGCACGGAGTTGGCAACTCTGAATTTTGTGTTGAGAAAAATGTTAAAAATTTTTTATTTTTTTTTTATTTTTTATTTTTGCCAATAAAAACAAAATGTTTTTGAATGAGCTTCGATAAATGGAGTATTTTTCATATATGTTAAGAAATTCAGTATTGTTCGGAGTTGGCAACAACTTGGTGTCGTACCGTCCAAGGCATCGTGCACGAATATGTCATGATGATTTGTTAAAGAAAATTATTGCATGAGTTACATTTGACGACTATTCCTTAAGAAATCTGTATTCTTTTTTTTTCCGTTCATTAAAACCACTTCGAAACTCAAACATTGTACAAAGTTGAAAATTTTATATATTTTTACAATTAAATGCATAACCGAATCAGCATGTTTCGTCAAAGAAAAGTCGTACATGATTTATTGAAGATTTTTTTTTCTTCTGGGTTGTTTGTTTAGGTATGATTGTTTATGTTATCAGCATGTTTCGTCACAGAAAAGTCGTGCATGATTTATTGAAGATTTTTTTTCTTCTGGGTTGTTTGCTTATGTATGATTGTTTGTATGTGTGTGTGTTCGATTGTGGTTTGCAAGTTGGTGCAAAAATATATTGGGAAATATATTGGGATATTTTATAGATTTTAAAACTACCTTACGCCCTTGGGACTCCCAACAAGGGTCACTTCAGGTTGCTACGAAATGCAGCTATGTCTGCTGCTGCAACGAAATGCTGTGCTTTGTACAGCCGTTGATAGCACTACCGAAGAAAATGGAAATCGTGGGCACTGTTGGGAGCTCAATCGAAAGGCCGTTTTTTAGCAAAACAAAACTTTTTCGATGACTTCTGTTGTCGCTTTTTAATTATGTTAGCTTCTTCTTGAACGGGTTTTTGCCAATCGTTTTTTTTCTTTTTTTATTCTAACAAAACTTAAATAACTCACTTTTACCAGTTTTTTTCTATTTTAATATTCTTTTTGAGGATATTTTTTCAATTATTTTACCTTTATATTTGATTCTAAGCACCTTTCTCACAGTTTGCGCTTGACCACGACACTTATTTGTTTTGTATGCAATAAAACCTTTTTTTATGCAACGAATGTTATTTGAACGAACGCATTACCCGAAGACGAAGACAGCAACGAACGAGCAGCAGTACAATACAATTTTGTTCAAATATGTTTTATATGATTTATATTATAAGGTACTTTAAACTGTGTTGTTATATATATGTTGCTAATTTGATGCAGCACTGAGTGTATTTATTTCATTGACTTATCGTTTGTCAAAAACTTTTACTTCAAATTTTATCAGTCGAATCGATTCAACGTTGGTGTTGTTTTCAGAGTTTGACAATTCCGATGAATGCAAAAGTTATCTGTTGTTATTGTTGTTGAGGGTATTTAATGTTTTTATTTAGAACCGAGTTTTGTTTTTACGGCACTATTTTAAATATCATTTAGATAATTTAATTTTTTTAAATTTACAATTTATTATTTGTTGCGTATGCATTGATATACATGCAAAGTTCCGAAAAACGTCAAGAACAGCGAACAAGCAACGACCGAACCACGAATTGACTGTGGGTACAGCGAGAAAGAGGAAGAAAAAAACTATATAGAAGAAACTTCTTTGTTTTTCGTTTTTTGAGGAACTTCAGTTTAAATTATTTTCCAAATTATTTTTACACTATCTGGTGCAGAATCTGCTTTGGTTTATTTATTGCAGCTTTTTAATTATATTATTTATTATTAGTTTTTCAATTATCTTCACTTGGAACGCAGCTCGAGAACGACAAAACGCACACACAATCAATCAATTTTTTCCTTGGCTTAGGGAAGAACAAAGAACAAAAAAGCTTCTCTCTCACCTCTTTCCTTTCGTAGAACTCATTGTAGCGTAGTGACCAACCTTTCGCTCTTTGATCTGATATGTGACACAAAATGGTTGCACCTGTTTAGAGAGTAGCGATTTTATTGAAATCGTAGACATCGGGAGTATCATTTATTTTTCTTAAATAGCCACATAAAAGGACGTAAAATCCACTGCGATTCCTTGAGAACTCGAAGGACCATGTTGGAATCGGTGCTATTTTTATCGCCAAATTGCTCCGGTCATAGGGGGCGGGAGCAATTTAGCGCGTAAAAATAACACGCGCGCGCGATGTTAGGCTTTCGGTAGCCTACCATCTTGAGGATGGAGTCAAGCGCTAAATTTGAGGAGAAGAAGTTGTGCTCCTCATTAACCACCAAAGGTTGTAGGGATCTCTGCTAAATGAAGAGTATCATTTAACAGAAATGACTCCACAAAATTTGGTTATTAATCAGGGGGTAATTAATAACAAATTAAAAGGTGCGTTTTTGAACATATTTATTACCTTATCGGCTGGTGGTTGAAATGAGAAGAAGGAAAATTAACAAAAAGAGAATATGTACATTGCAATTTCAATTAAGCTTAAGGCCCAGCTTTTAAGCTGGGTTTAGTTTACAGTATTTTAAGTTCAATAATTTAAACTTTTAATTAAAGCCGCAGGCTTGAGCTGCGTTTAGTTACAAAGGTAAATTTAAGAGAAAAGAGTAAATTCATAAAATTCATTTATATAAAAACCATTTGGATACGCATCGGGGCGTAGACAATTTGCATATTATTTAAAAGCAATGCTATGTATTAAAATTGAAATTTGCCAAATTGCTAAATTGCAAAAACATAAAAAAAATCTTGTTAAATTGGGTAACTTATTTGATATTTCATAATTTGTTACGTTTTGAAATAATGAAGTTTGGTTTTGAAAAAACTTTTTTTTCAAACGTCTTAGCTGTTCATTTTGTAATTTTTTTACTTGTTTTGCCAACAAATAAATGAAATTGTGTAAACGAAAAAGACATGCATACTCGTATAATGGATACCGTTAAAAATATAAAAAATATATTCCTAATGTTAAACTAAACATTTTGTATGTTCTTTATTTTATTATTATGACAATATCTTTAATAAAAATAAAACCATTTTTAGTATATCGTTTGAAATTTATACTAGCTCTAAACTTCCGAACAAAAAACTATGTAAAAATAACAGTTTAAGGTAATCTATGAATTAAAAACAATGGTAAAAATTATATTAAACGAAGATTAAATACAAATCAATTGCTATTCAAAACATATTATCATATCGCTCATTTCGTGCAAGACTCTCACATTTCAAAATTTAGAATTTTTCAGGAGAGCCGTATGAAATTTTGAAATGACATCACGAGCATTAATTGTAGAGGTAGACTGAAAATTGTTAATAATATTTGTAGGCCATTTTTCTATCCAAAATATCATAAATATTTCTGTTTGAGTTGTTACATTATTAATGGGTGTTTTTTTATAGAGTGATACAAAATCAAATCATAATAAAACATAATACAGTATTTCAAATATCAATAAAATGGGCTTTATTGGATAGAAAATTTTATGACATTAATGCTAAAATATAATTTCGGCCATGTGGCTGCCACAACTAGCGCGTACAAGGCGCAATCTGGAACACCAATTTTCACAAACTTTTCGCAGCATTTGCGGCCGTATCTCGCCGATAGCTCTTCGAATGTTGGGTTCAAGGTGTTCAATTGTTTGTGGTTTATCGACGTAGACAAGTGACTTTACATAACCCCAAAGAAAATAATCCAATGTGGTTAAATCACACGATCTTGGGGGCCAATTAATTGGGCCATTTCGTGAAATTATTTTTTCGTCAAAAGTTTCCTTGAGTAAATCAATTGTAGCGCCCGCTGTGTGGTATGTGGCTCCGTCCTGTTGGAACCACATATCAGCAATATTAATGACAGCTATGTTCCTATACCGTTCACCACTGACAGTAAAATTCTGACCATCATCATTTTTGAACACATATCGGCCAATGACTCCGCCAGCCCATAAAGCGCACCAAACAGTAATTTTCTGTAGATGTAATGGTGTTTCGACAAAAGCTTATAAATTTTCCTCACTCTAAATACGACAATTCTGTTTATTTACGTACCCAGTCAACCAAAAATGGGCTTCATCGGAATATACAATTTTCCATGGAAATTCAAAATCAATTTCAATTTGCGCTTCTGCCCATTCGTCAAATTGGCGGCACATACGATGGTCGTTTGGCTTTAATTCCTGCACAAGTTGAATCTTGAAAGTTTTTAAGCCAAGATCTTTTCGTAAAATCTTTCATAAAGTGGAAGGACAAAACCCCAGTTACTGAGAACGGCGACGAATTGATTGATTAGAATCATTTTCAATGCTTTCGTGTACAGCGGCTACAGATTCTTCAGTGCACACTGTTCGGCGTCTCATGGGATGCACATTATCAGTAACAGTAAATGTGGTCCGAAAACCATCTATTGTTCTTCAAATTAGCAGCTCTGAAGGACGATTATATACGCCATAAAATGGACGAAGTGCACGATAAGTTTGACGAACAGAACCATTATTTTGATTAAAAATTTCCACAATTTGCACGTGTTGCTCTGGTGTACGTCGATCCATAATAAAATGTAAAAGTAAACTAAACAAAAAACAACTATCAGCTGTTAAAAAGGTGGTCAAATAAAGCAGTGATGCTAACTCAAAGTTGTATCACTCTACAAAAACCACCCTCTACTAAAAATACTAATTTTTAAAAAAATGATTCGCTTTGAGTTGTGACGATTTTGCTACAATATGATAACATACTTTTGAGCCAGAGAGATGTCACATTTTGAGTTGGTACTTTATTACTACAAAAAATATTAAATGACTTGCTTGGATTTTTTTTAAAAAAATTGTTTATGATGAATTAGTCGTTGCTGTTGAAAAATAATGCAGAAATTTAAAATAAATTTTGGTATAAATAGAAATAAAACGGTATTGCTACAAAAAAGTGAAGAAATTGCTAAAAGTCAAAACGACAGAAGTATCTTTAAAACCATAAATTAACAGCAAATTGGTCTGGAATTCACACAAATTAAAGATATGATAACAATGCATATTTCTGTATACTTAACTCAAAAAAACTAAAATTTTGAATTGTGAGGGTCTTGCACGAAATGAGCGATATGTGGTGTGCATTTTCTTTTACTAAAAACGAGAGGAGAAGTTATCATTAATTTTAATTCGCAAATAAATAAGTAACAACGTGAAAAAATAAGAAAAACCTTTAAAACTTAGAATGCATTTGGAATATGTCATTTGAAGGTTTTCTTTCCGAGAACGTTTTAAAAGCAACGCACAAAAAAATTAAAAATTTTTATTTATTACCATACTAAGAAAACAAAAGATGAAGAAACAAATATGAATTATATTTTATATACGCTTTTTTATTTTCGTTTATTATCGTATATTTTTTTTTTCGTAAGAGAAATTCGAAAAGAAATTTATAGAAAAAGTGCAGAAATAACAAATAAATATTTAAGTAAATATTAAAATCAATGAAATATTTAGCTATCTGGCGAAGGAGAGAATTTAGATTAAATGTTAAGTATGTAATTCAGAAGATAGCTCGTTTGATTGAAGTTCAATTTCTGATTATGAATATTATTAAAAGTATCTTGTTTTTCTTTCATTATTTTAGAGCTTAAGCTCGTGTACTTAATAAACTAATTTCAGCTTACCATGTACATAAGTATGAACAATTACTTGTGTGATTGGATCTAGTTAAAGCAGTGCTGCATGATTTGAATTTTCGGTTAAGTGATAAAACCCTTTTGGTCTTAAAGTAGGTGTGATTTTTCAAAGCAAGCAAATAACATAGAACTTGTCATTCTATTTCTTACGTATGCATTCCAAATGATTAATGATGACAACAGCTTATGTGATAAGGATCCTCTGAATTGTCAGGTTAGGTTAGGTTAAACTGGATACCTTCGTGAAGGCTCACATAGACCAATTCAGGTCCTTAGTGGTACCGGTAGCGAACAAAAGGAACCTTTGTGTTTATTTAAAAGTCTTTAAAGATTTGCGTTGAGTTCGCAAACCTTAGGAGGGATTCCAGAGACACCCTGGCTACATCTTTAAGCGACGGGAATGTCGATGAGCCTAGGTATTTTAGTCTTGATCTAAGTAGGGTGGGGTATGTGCATAGTAGGTGCTCCAGGGTCTTCACTGTGCCCGGTTCCTTGCACTTCCTGCAGTTGTCATCCGTAGTGATGCCAAGCTTCCTCGCGTGGGCTGCCGTCATGCAGTGACCAGTGAGCATGCCCACTTGTGTCCTGCAATCTTTGCGCGGGCGTGCCAAGATGAACAGAGTTCGTTTTTCGCATTGTGCATTGCACATGATTTTCGAGATCTTGCACGATGTCGTATCTCTCCATCTACGATTCACTGCTAGTGTGGCTCTTCTTTCGAGGTTCCTGTACAACTCTTGTAGCGGAGTAAGTACATGTTCTGCGAGTTCTGATTCCAGCCCGGTGCTTTCCTTTGCTAAACCATCTACCATCTCGTTTCCCTCAATGCCCTGGTGACTAAGGACCAAGTAGATGCGCACTCTCTTTGAAGCGCATAGTGACAATTGAAGATTGTCAGGCTAAAGTTAAATATTTTTCTGTCCAATAGCGTCGTACGCTAAATTGACTTCATAAGCATTCAGTTTCAATTCTAATGAAATAGCTATTTTGCAGAGAAAAGCTGATTGGAATATATCCTTGCCTAGAGCATGTCTACGACTTTTCTTAATAAAATTTCATTTAATGCCGAAAAGCCTTTAGCACATTTTATGTTTTTTTTTAGTATTTTAATTTGGATTTAAATAGTTTTTTGACTATTTGAAAAATTTATTGAAATTTTTTTTTTTATGTTTGGGCTTTAGTTGAGGTAAAAAAAGACGTATACTGCATAATCGTATTTGGTAATCAATGGGAAAAAATGGAAAATCCACAAATAATAAGATTACAAGTTTCAATATTTTGTGGTTTTGCGTAAAAAAAATACGCCACACAAAGCATTAGTTTAACAAATAGTTTATAAAATATTAAACGTGCAGGTATATTTTTGTCTAGTTTTTCATTTCTAATTTATTACCTCACTTGCAGGTCACAGTTGCTCACGGTTTCGTTATGGACATTTTTTTTAACAATCTTCTTAAATCAATACATGTCAAACGAAATAAAAAACATTTCTTCTTTTGTTTTGTCTTGTTTTGGAGCGCAGCACTGTATCTCAAGTTTCGCCTTGCTCAAGTTTTGCCTTGAACCTCGGTTCATCTGCTTTTTTTATTGCGCTGTGCTAGCTGAGTGCAAAAAGAGAAGAGTGTTAGAGCAACATGGAATTTATTGAAACTCTCGAAATCAAAATGCGTTAAAAGAAAACGATTAAGCAATGCGTGGCATCCATGGTAGAACTAGTAAAGGTATATGCATTTCTAACTGCTCTCTTTTTCTCATAGCCAGAATTGTCAAACTCAAGCATTTTGTTATTCTTGCCTTTTTTTTTGCTTTCTTATCGCATTCTCATCGTTTTCAGATTTTGTATGAGCTGTCAACTTCGTTTTGACAGTTCCGGCAGTCTGTCTCTCCGAAATGCATATACCTTCTCTAATTCTACTATGGTGGCATCTATGATGATTTCTTTAACCCTGGAAGGACATGCTTCGTCGAATCGACTACGCATGGTGGTCACATTTTATCGTTTTTCTTTCATGTTTTTGTTTGTTTTGTTCTCATTTGTCGTATAGCGTAAATCGTGGTCTAGCTGATTTTGTGCGCAAATGTACAGCCAAATAAATAGTGTGTTGGTATGATTTTTAAGAATTGGCGTCGTCGAAACGACGAAGCATGTCTTTTGTGTAACTTTTTCATTTTTTTTGTTATTCTTTTTATATGAAAATTTGTCATATTTTCTGTAGTAATATCAGATTTTTATAGTTACAATGGAAATTGTGTAGCAAAAAATGAATAAAAGTAGAGGAAATAGAAAAATGTTTGTCGAGTTGTGACGAGAACAACGAATTCGACAATGAGTTGGATTGCAACAACGATAGATTAGGTACAGAGGACTCTCAAAATAATCTGGACAACGACTTGGACGATGATCTCTGCAACAACAATGAGGAGACTGGTCAAGAGGACCCTTTCAATGAAAGCTTTGAAAAAAGCTCGTCAGAGGATTTAAGTATCTTGAACGAAGAGGATGTACCTACCGCCTGCTTAAGGAGGCGTCGATACATTTGATCACATGTGTAGCGTTATGTGATTTTCACTAATAGATAGCCAATATGTCAATTCTATGGTTTTCTGTATATGGCTTTCATTAATGCTTTATTATCTACTTATAAAAAAAACATGTTCTAAGCAAATAAAAAGACTTTCAATCGTGCCGGCTTAATGAAAATTTACGCTTTTCACTTATTAAAGTTTAATTATATAATAGAATACGGATTCCAACTTTGCTGACAGCGCTGCGAAACAGCAACAATAGTCTATGGCTGAAGAATGATTGAACCCTCCAGAATTAAATTCTGAGAAGAAGAGGAAAATATGTGCTCTTTGTCCCCCCTCCAACCGTCGCATGAACAAATCAAAGTGCTCAAAATGCCAAATGAGCTTGTGTGGGGAGCATAAAATAGAGATTTGTGCCTTTTGCACATAATATATACTCAACCCTATAAAAATATGATCTCATTAAAATTTAGTACATTATTTCTTAAATAACAACAAATTCCATGTTAATATGTGCCTTTAATTATAATTATTTTGTTTTTTTAAATGTACCTTTTGTAAAACAATCCAAATTAACTCAATCTGTGAAAAATTATAATATATTAAATAAACTTTTGTTTTTATTTATTCTTTAGAAACATTAATAATCAAAAACAAGTGATTTTGAAACCTTATGACATAAAGATAGTCCGTTTGACCACTTTGAAAAATGGCGCAGTCGATTTGACGAAGCATGACTTTTATGTATAAAAAATAAGCATGTCCTTCCAGGGTTAAAAACGTAACACTTTGATTAGGCAACGTAAGGTTAGTGTGACTGCTTTAAACGAGGCACACTTAGGCCATGAGGCAAATTGTGATACCAAGGTTTAATTTTCCTTTCTCTATTAAAACCAATTTGAGCTGTTTACTAAGCCTAGGATTCGGAATACCAATTACGAGAGTTCGTCAAGGTCATTGAAAAACCAGTTGCCTAAGTGAAGGAAGCGTTTTTGAGCCTTCGTTTGGCAAGTGCAAATTAAATGTACTATAAATTCTTCCTCCTCCTCATCTTTACAGCTTCTGCAGAAGTCGTTGGTGGGGATGTTCAATCTCTGAGTGTGTCTGCCAATGTTAGTGGGGCCCTGTAAGGACCCCTAGCATGGTACTGAGGTGGTCTCTAATAAGAGAAATGAGTTCTTTTGAACGCCTAAGGGTGAGCTTAGGCCAGATTTGCAGCGTTTTATTTCACGTGTAATCTGGCTACCAGCTGTCGTTGGTTTTAATGCAGGATAAATCATGTGTAGAGAGTTTATATGTAGTGAGAGGAATACCAAGGCTTACCTTATCTGTACACAGTAAAAAATATGAGCATAAATTTTAAACTATTTTGTATACATATAAATCCAAACCAAAAATGTTATAAAATTTATACCATCAAATCATATAAATTTTTCCAGACCATTTTTCTCGTCAGACCAATCGAAACAGCCATATTTTTAAATTTCCCGATTTCGGTGTTTTTTTTACTTTCGAACCAGAATATATTTTGATTTACACATGATATCCATATAAAATCATTAAATTGTATATGTTCTGTTATTTTTATAATATTGAGTGGTATAAAATTTATAAATTATTTGGAATAAAAAAAGTTTATATATATAATGTTATAAAAAAGATAAAATTTACCCTCAAATTTTTTACTGTGTAGATAATTGTTTGTACGAACTTGGAATAACTTGTACGAACGATTCCATCTGCTTTGCAGTTTCCTAGAAAATCCTCATGTCGAGGAATTCAGCATAGAAGGATTCTGAACTGCTTTTTAATCTCATTTAGAGATCTGCGGCAGTCTCTTGAACACTTTAATTAAATAAAATTATTATTAAAATTTCGTAAGGAAAACACCTTTAACTGCTGTAGCTCAAATATGTTACTTTAAAAAAGTTTTATGGTTTAAGTAGTAAAAAATATTTCACTTCAATGTTATATTAAACTGTCACAAACCCGGTGCATTGACGTCACATCCCCTTGTCCAACGCCCATAAAATGTTGTAAGTAAAACTGCATTTGTAAATTGAGTTTGAATACTGAATTCAAAGGCTATGCGACCTTTAAATCTAAAGCTATTCGATATCAAAAATTTTGGTTGCATAGGAGGTGCCACGCCTCCTTGTAAAATGCTCATAAAATTTTATCAGCGAAACTGCATGTGTAAATTGAGGTTGAATACTGAATTCCGAGGCTTTCCGACCTTTACCTCCTAGACATGCGATATCGCAAATGTCGGATGTATGGGAGGTGCCACGCCTTCTTGAACAACGGTCATAAAATATTATCAGTGAAACTGCATGTGTTAACTGAGGTCAAATACTGAATTCAGAGGCTGTGCCACCTATAACTCCAAAGTAATTCGATATCAAAAATAAGGGTTGTACACTCAGGGAAAAATTGCAACGTAAAATTTAATAATATTATGTTAATTTTACGTTGCTCCATTTTTAAGAAATCATCTTTAAATTCACATTGAAATCCTTTAAATCAAATATGAAAACATTTGATCTACACTAAAAAGTAGAAAAACTTCAAAATAATGGTGATCCACTATAGTTATTATATTCTTTAAAGTGCATCCACTTCGAAATTAAGTTGAAAAATAACATGGTTTATATTGAAGTTGCCAGCAGTGACAACGAAGTAGAAAATATATATTTTACAGTGGAAGGCACTTCAATTTGCAGTTGGATGCATATTTTTGTGTGTATGTGTTCGGCATAATTTCATTGCAATCGTTTCAACTCAACCAAATCGTTGAAATAATTTCAATTAACTCAACAAAATTGACGAAGGTGGTCCCTGAATGTCGCTCAAGTTTGGACACAATACTTGTCAGCA
The DNA here is from genome assembly GCA_963920525.1 of Dichetophora obliterata. Lineage (NCBI taxonomy): Eukaryota > Metazoa > Arthropoda > Insecta > Diptera > Sciomyzidae > Dichetophora > Dichetophora obliterata. The sequence goes on along the minus strand of OY986435.1, from coordinate 61,657,799 downwards.
GTGTGGATGAAGTTACAAATTTGAAAGAAGAAGATGAAAAATTCTCTAGTCTGCTTAAAGATTTTGAGTTGGAAAGCCTTTAATAAAATGAACAATGGTAAAACTCATGTGAGAAATAAATTTTTATAACTACATTTTTAAAATCATAATTCTCTTATATAAATGTAATATATTGAATTATCACATAATTTTTTAAAAATTTGCCACATTTATTCTAATATTTTAATAAAAGAACCAATTTTGTTTTATTTATTTGATTTTGTTTCACGGACCCCGTAACCATTCAATATCAAAAATGTTAAGTATTTCATTTAAAATGAAAATCACTTTGATTCAATAATGCAAAGACGTGCAATCAAAGTAGAATATACCTTACTTCAAAGTTATAACGCATTTAAAATAAATACGTTAGTATTCCAATTGAATATGCTTCCTCTTTGAATTAAAGCTGAATCTACGTTAAGTTAAAGTCGAATACTTATCATTTTAAGGTGTATAACACTTTAGTTTAAAGTGAAACCAGCATAATACTGAATATATGTGTTTCCACTTTGAATTGAATATTTTCGTGTTTGGTGCCAAATCATTCCGAAAAATATTTGTATTGAAGTGGTTAACTTTGATTTTACGTTGTTTTTTAGCTCAGTGTATGGGTTTTTCAATAGAAATACCATCTTTAGTATGTGTTTAGCAACCATATGGGCGATAAAGTGGGAGTATCAACACTTATATAGGTATATATTGCCACTTGAACCAAAATCATTCAAATACCAATTTTTACTATCAAAAATTAAACATCTCAGGAACTAAAATAATTTTTGAAAAGTGGGCGTAGTTTTCGAGAGTAAACATATGAACTAAATTACCAAATGTTAGTATTATACGATCAAAACCTTCTGATATAAAGAAGTTCTATTGATGTTAGGGCAGAAAAAGTGGGCGTGGCAATATTTATATATAAAGTGATAGGCACTTGGAGCACCTACATAATAAGTTGCAAAGTAAAAACGTGTACAACTCCGAAATAACCATGATTTTGATAAAGTGGGCGTACATAAAGTGCGATCCATTGCAATTTTTTTGTACATTTTCCGACAGTGATCATATACATACCATTCTTTTCTATTTGTGGTATGGGAGGTTCCACGCCCCTTGTCACAGGAACACTCGCAAGATGTTGCTTCAGTTTTCCTGAAAATTTCATAAAGATCAGTTTAGCGGTTTTGGAGTCTATACGTGATATACACACATACCAACCCCACATACAGTCATAAATAAATCCATTTTTGCATATATAGATTCCAGATAAGCATTTGTGAATATGTGTAAAATTTCAAGTCAGTACATAAATTTATCTAAAATTTTTAAAAATTTTGCTATTTCGATGCATTTTTTTGGGGATGAATTAAAATTGTTTAAAATTTATGTAAGGTTGATTTGTGATATTTTCTTAAAGTGCACATTTGAACCTTACCAAGCAAACGTGTTGACTTTGTAACTTGTAAGCTCTTTTTCAAGTTGTATCTACACATAATGTGCTGCATTTATCTAAACTATAACATAATAAAATTGCATTTTTATGACGTGCATGCGACACAAACATAGCCATGAATTTTTGGCTTATAGAAGCAGAAAACAAAAAACTGCATTTTAGCTCAACGCGCTTTTTTTCCGCAACAAAGTTTGCATACTAAATAAGCAGCAGATTTTAAAAGTTATCAAATTTTATTATAAGTTTTTCATATATACATATTTGAACAGAAATCACGCAGTTCAATCGAATGCAAACGGAATGCTAAAACTATCAAGCAAAAACTTTTCATATCAGTCCATTTTATATGTCCTTGCTGGGAAAAAAATGCTGCATTAGATACATGTTCGAACATAAGACAAGGATGCAAGATTAGTTTTAACTTTTTTATTTAGCTTACTTTAGTTCAAAAGTATTGAATTCATTGAGTTTCCTTTTATTTCTGGCAATTTTTTTTTACTTTATTTATGTTTGTTGGGCGTTGCTCCCGCATATTTGGAGTAACATTTTCTATTAGCCTTGAGCTACTTACAATCAGCTGGTAATAAAGTTTGTCATGCTTATCGATCACGTACAAGAATGAAGAACGTGAACATGATGAAAAAAAGCACACATGAAAAACCTACGTATTTTATTGGAAGCGTACTGCTTCTTCTTGCTCATCTCTACATTTTGCTAAATATCAATTTGAGTTTTTTATTTTCCTCAGAGTGTGTTTGTGTATATGTGCTTACATGGTTTGGTATGCTTTGTTGTTGTTTTTCATCATATGTATGCTACACCTTAAGGACTGAGGGAAACCTTTAGGGATGTCCTTATTTGTTCTGATTTGTTTACACAAAACTGAAGATAAAAAAATTACAATTCTATCAATTTGCATGCCATTGTTTAAAGCTGCTGGCGGGGAAAAGCAACAGTTTTTGACTTTGTTTTGTCAATTTGCATAGTTTGAAGTGATGTTGTCTTTCTATAAACTCGGAAATAAACTCAGAGTTTAGCATTTTTACTTTTCTTAAAGCTTCTTTTGTGGAATAAGATAAAATAATTTTACTATACATATAAACATCATTTTTGCGCTGCGATACGGACATCACTAGTTCGATTGAGTATTGTTTCTAGATAATAAAAATAATTAAGACTTTTATAAGCTAGTGCGGATTTTGGTTTTTAAGAGATTTTTCGATTTTTTTAAGTTTTGAAAAATATGTCCCCAGTTATGACAGTAAAGGGTGTTTTTATAAAGTGATACAACTTTGAGTTGGCATCATTGCTTTATTTGACCACCGATTAAACAGTTGATAATTGCTTTTTATCTAGTTTGCTTTCACATTTCATCGTGGATGGACTTACACCAGAGCAACGCGTGCAAATTGTGGAAATTTTCAATCAAAATAATGGTTCTGTTCGTCAAACTTATCGTGCACTTCGTCCATTTTATGGCGTATATAATCGTCCTTCAGAGCTGCTAATTCGAAGAACAATAGATCGTTTTCGGACCACATTTACTGTTACTGATAATGTGCATCCCGTGAGACGCCGAACAATGTGCACTGAAGAATCTGTAGCCGCTGTACAGGAAAGCATTGAAGATGATCCTAATCAATCAATTCGTCGCCGTTATCAGCAACTGGGGTTGTGTCCTTCCACTTTATGGCAGATTTTACGCAAAGATCTTGGCTAAAAACCTTTCAAGATTCAACTTGTGAAGGAATTAAAGCCAAACGACCATCGTATGTGCCGCCAATTTGGCGAATGGGCTGAAGCACTAATTGATATTGATTTTGAATTTCCATGGAAAATTGTATTTTCCGATGTAGCTCATTTTTGGTTGAATGGGTACGTAAATAAACAGAATTGTCGTATTTAGAGTGAGGAAAATCCACAAGCTTTTGTCGAAACACCATTACATCCACAGAAAATTACTGTTTGGTGCGCTTTATGGGCTGGCGGAGTCATTGGCCCATATGTCTTCAAAAACGATGATGGTCAGAATGTTACTGTCAATGGTGAACGGTATGAGAACATGATTCGAAGTTTTTTCGTACCTCAATTAGCTGGCATTAATCTTGCTGATATGTGGTTCCAACAGGACGGAGCGGGCGCTACAATTGATTTACTCAAGGAAACTTTTGACAAAAAAATAATTTCACGAAATGGCCCAATTAATTGGCCCCCAAGATCATGTGATTTAACCCCATTGGATTATTTTTCTTGGGGTGATGTAAAGTCACTTGTCTGCGTTGATAAACCACAAACAATTGAACACCTGGAAATCAACATTCGAAGAGTTATCGGCGAGCTACGGCCGCAAATGCTGCGAAAAGTTTGTGAAAATTGGTGTTCCAGATTGCACCTTGTACGCGCTAGTTGTGGAGGCCACATGGGCGAAATCATATTTTAACATTAATTTCATAAAATTTTCTATCTAATAAAGCCTGTTTCATTGATATTAAAAATATATTACTATGTTTTATTATGATTTAAACTTATATCACTCTATAAAAAATACCCTTTATAACTCCAAAAGTATATATTTAAATAACACATTTTGTACATATTTGAGAATAAAACATATATATCTTCATAAAATTATAATTTGTACTAAGCAACCGATTTTTGTAGAAATTTTCTGAATACTTCATTTGTGAAAGAGTTTGAAATATACCATCTTTTTTACATTTCCCCATACAATATTGCTTAAAATCATTAAAAAAATTCTTTAATTGTAAAACCAAGTGCACAATATGAATAAATACAGGAGAGAGAGTTATTTTTTTTCCAATAAGTGCTAAACAATGTAGGAAATTTATTATCAGTCCGCTTACCAATATTATTAATCATAGTTTCACTACTTCATCCTACCCTAAAATCTGGAAAGTGGCGACTATCATTCCAATCACCAGTCTGCTTTCTTCCTTATCGAACGGTTGTGAGTCGCTCATGGCTTAACAGATCTCTAGTCATATTAGGACCCTTGGCCTAATTTCTAATCTGCAGTCTGGTTTTCGTCCTGGTCACAGCAGTTTAAGTGTTGTGCTGTGCTGTGGTCAAAATTCTCGATGATATAAGAGATTCATATGATTCAAGTCATCTACCACTTCTCTGTTTGTTCGACTTCTCCACAGCATTTGACACAGTCAACCATTCAATTTTATGTCGAAAACTTGCGCAAGACTTTGGCTTTTCTGATGCGGCTGTACGTCTCCTAAAAAGCTACCTTGCAGATAGGTCTCAAAGAGCCAAGGTGGGGTTAAATGTCTCGTCGTTTAATCGAATTTCTAGTGGTGTCCGCAAGGCTTAGTACTTGGCCCATTGTTATTTACTATGTTTACTAACGACATCTTTAACCAGTGTGAAAACGTAAAAATGTGTGCGTATGCTGATAATTCTGCTGCCTTTAATCACATATTCGGAAGTTGTATATTCTAAGCTTGAGTCGCGGTCGGCACATAAGCTTCTTGTTACATTTAACGACGCGACCCGCTAAGTTTATGGTCTGAGAAGGTCTGACCACGTATTTATCTTCGCAAAACTATTACTTGGGCGAGGTCTTCTAAGCCATCTTGAAGATAGAAATTGCATTTTCTTGCATAAAATTATATATACAGAGTCTTCGTTATCTGTTTGATAAACTCCATTTTGGAAAGTTGAAACCTCAATCTCTTAGTTCCTAAATACAATTTTATCAACTAACGTAGATTATTTTTTTGAGTGAGTTCATTACCCATTGGCATTAAATTAGTTTCCAATAGTCAGAAATGAATCATTCAAAAAATTTACTGTTGTAAATCGTGTAAACGCCCTAATTAAAGCATTGATAGCTCAACTTTCGACCCTAAAGTTCCTGGTTCGATAACTCAACTTTCGACTTTAAAGTTAAAGTCGATAACTCAACTTTAAAGTCGAAAGTTGAGTTATCGAACCAGGGATGCTATGATTAGGGCGTTAACACGATACTGCAACAGTAAATACTTTTGAATGAATCATTTAAAATGAGTCTTTTGGTCCAATGTAAACGTAGTATTAAGCATTTAGTCTATGAGCACTTCTCTGAAATATCTGTACTATAGTAATTCCTTTCTCTTCTATAACTATTTCTTTCTGTATGTTTCCCTTATCTATATTATTTAATAAATTACGTTATTTTAATAATCATTTTGTATAGCTCTTAACAATAATATTTTCTTGTTTTAAATAATTATATTTTGATACATAAAATATTTTTTTTTAAATTATTTTTAAAAAATTTTTATTTTCACTTTTTTAACTAATAAATAATGTCTAAATTTTGTTATGATCTTTTTTGTTATTCTATTGTCAATGTGGCATTTAACCCTCCAATGAGTGAGCCATCCGTTGCCATTGTATGCAGTACAAGGTCCCCAGGGACCTATTTGTATTTTTATGGAATTTTGTACGAAATTTTGTTTTTTGCATATTATTTTTTTTTGTTTTATAATTATTATCTATTAATTATTAATTTTGAATGAATTCCAGAACTTTCTTTTTTTACATACTAACAGTATGAATTTTTTGGAGTTTTATATGAAAAAAGCTTAAATAACTATTGTTGAGTAGATTGTCCCTCGTCCAAAATATTTTCTGTGCAGGTGTTGCATCGATGCATGAGTGTAGAATGCTCTGCACAAACTGGATTGTTGCAGGAATTGAAATAGGACCTAGTTTTCTGCTGCCGTCCGTACTCAGAACGACATAGGCGAAGTAATTGTCATTTGTTTGCGGAGCATCAGTTTCTTCCTCTTCATCATCGTCGTCATCACTAATATCTTCATTGATCTCTACATCTACTTCACTTTAAGCGTCAGAATCAGAATCATCAACATGAAAATTTGGTTGATATGCCAAGTCATCTTCCGCACATTCAAGATCAAATGCAGGAACATCAACTTCATCCTCCTCACTCATGAAGTCTGCAAATCTCTGCATTTCTTTCTTCCTCACTCATTTGCTGGTAGCGTGTAATACGACGCACCACCATTTCAGCAATATCTAAATTTCTATCTGCCATTGTATTTTCCTTATGTAATTTAGTATAAAACTTAGCACACGATATTTTTTGCTCACTGTGTAAACTTTGTATGATTCGGTTTACGAAACTGAAGCCGCTTTTATACTCTTTTTCTACGTTTACCTGTGTTCAACCATAAAGCAGGCAATAAAATTCAAAAAGGTATGGACCGTTTGTTATATTTTCAAGCAAAGGCACAATAAAAATAGTCCAAAAGGTACCTTAAATTCGAAGAATACATTTGTGATGTGTATATAATGTGTATATAAAACTATAAAATAATTCAAAATTAAAAAAAGGTTGAATTTCCTCAGACAGGTAATTATGTTTTCAAGAAAAGGCCAACAATAATCTAGAAAGTACCTAAAATTCAAAGAACACGTTTGTGATATGTTCAAATAATAAAAAAATTAAAACCAATCCAAAATAAATTGCATTTACTAACAATTCCTTGCAATTTCAGTACAAGGTCCCTAGGGACCTTGTCACCCTTTCCCGCACTAAACACCTTTAAACCCTTATAAATCCTAAACTGTTGGTCGGATCGCCTTGATTTTCTTTTTAAACCATTCTGCATAAAATTCCCTTCTCACCCATCGGAGGGTTAAAAGATTAAATCTTATTTGACAACAATAAGCTCAATAAATACAAATACAAAATAAAAATACAAAATAAGCAACATCCTGTAACTAACGAACCCGATCACCAAGGACTTTCAAATTTTTTTCAGTACTTATTTGAGTAAGGGACAAACACATATATGAGCTGAGAAAATAATTAGCCCCACCCATTTTAATTCAGGGACTACATTTTTCCGAAATTGGAGGACAATATCACCAATTTATTCGTTTTATTTTACGTTTATTATCACTCATATTTCACGCTGTTTTTCTGTAATACACACTCAATTTTAGAGAAAAACTAATTCACCACACACGTCCGAACTACGCAAAAAATAACACGAATTAATTCTTTCGGACAACTCAGATTGCAACGCCTTCTTTTCAAATTCGGCCTTTATAATATGAATTCAAATCGAGTAATGACATTTCAAATAGCAGTTCATAATATTCTAAACGTACAAAATTGGCAAAGACCATGACAGTACGATTTCGCAAGTATTTTATATGGGCTGCATGATTATATATTTAAGTAAGATTTCGTATAAGCCGAGGGGATAGTTCTTAAAAATTTTAAATAAAACTTGTTAAAACATTTTCTTTTCAATATTACAATGGTATTGAATAAAAAAATTAATTTTAGGAAGGTGCTAAAGATTTGAGTATTTATTTCCTTGTACGGAAGTTACCTTTTTTGCTTAAAACTACAAATGGTACCCGGGTTCCTTCCTATACACAGGAGCGTTAATTTTAAGATTAAGCTCCATGCATCACTATTTTTTTAAAATAATTATCCAAAAATTTAATTTAGTGTGTCGTTTTCGATCATTGTGTTAATTTTTTATTTAATATTTGGAAGGAAATTTTAACTTATAAATAAATATATCTGTGGTCACAAGGAATAATGACTAAACTCAAAATATCGTAAAAAAGCGATATGCAATTTACTTCATTGCCAATTTTTTGAAGTATGCAGATATCCATTTTTTGCCCAGAATTGATCATTACTTATGTATGCATGTATTTTGTTTGTAACGGTTCATATATTTAAAAAAAATGGGTCGTAGCTCGTGCAAATAAAATATCGTTTTTTACGATACTTTAAGTTTAGTCGTTATTCCTTGTGACCACAAATATATTTATGATTTCGAAAAAAGGTTATCGCATGCGATTTTTTTCACAAAACTGTTGTATTGTTGATAATGTATCAGGAATCAATTACAAGACAATATTTAACATAATGAAATGGTTAATCAAATTTGTTGCATGCTTCAAATGCGTATCATTATGTTTATACCCAAACGCATACAAAAATTCGTAAAGGTCTATTATTTTAGTTATTCCGTTTGTAATGCCGATAAGGCAGCGTGGCAGGTGTAGAAAAGTATATATATATATTCTAGATCAGCATCACCTCCATGATGAACAATTGTCAAATGAACAATGTCCGTCTGTGATCACACGATAACAGCCGTAATTTTAGAGCTATCGTAGCGAAATTGAATATGAAAGCTTTATATTAAAAAATACAGATCAAATATCAAAATGAACTTGAAACAAATCAGATGAAAACCACGCCTACCTCCCATACAAAGTAACTTAACAAAAACGGTAAAAGCTCTTTAAAGTTCACAATAATTAATCTGATGACTTCAATTCTAATTCAAATTGACACATAAGTTTTAAACCTTAATATGCACTTTAAGCATAAAATTTGTAAAAATATAATGAAAACCACGCCTATATCCCATACAAAGTGACTTTATGAAAACTGAAAAATATCCTTAAATTCCACAAAATTCTCTGCAATGGCTTCATATTTATCAAATAAGTTTGAATCTTAACTATATACTCGATGCAAGGAAATTAGTGAAAAAAAAAAATTAAAATTAAAGCCTTGTTTTGTATTTAAATTACTAATTTATTTGGTTTTCGCATTATTTTCTTATATTTGTTTTGAAGTCAAATTAATTGCTTTCCAACGTTGTTTATTTATATTGCTTATTTTTTTGACATTCTGTTTTTCTTAATTATGTTTAAGTTCTTATGCTTTGTTTGATTCTTTTCGTTTTCTTGACTTCGTAAGCCTTAGTTGCAAAATAAATTGATTTAAGTATCAGATTTACAGTCCACTCATTTTTTTTTATTAATTGCAAACAGCCTACCTCCCTTACAAAGTGAGCTAATCACCATAGCAAAGTCTTAATATGCTCCAAAAATGAATGGTTAAATTTGATATTTTAAATATTTGTGTAAAAACCACGCCCTATAATATTATATATTTTATCTTCGGTCCAGTTATAGACAGATAATTCCTTACTAGTTTTATTTATTGTTTATTTGTAAAGTGTTATTAATAAAGATTTTTGGCATAGTAAAGTAATATTTTACCGATTTTGAAACGTTTTTCCACGAGAATACATTCATAATTTTATTTTATTACAAAGTGCAGTTATTAAGCTGAGAACAAAGGCAATTTGCTTTTTGTTTTTTATTTAAGTTGGAAGAAAACTTTTTCAATTATAAACTTGTCTGCTAACCTAAAATCAAATTAATTGCATGCACTTTTTCACCACGTTTCACACATTTATGACAAGACACAACATCTTATTGTGTATTATGTGTATGAAAACATTACAAACAAAATTTTAGCTTATGGTTGAAGCTTTTAAGAAAAATAGTTTAACCTATTTTTAAAACCTTAACTATGCATGCAATCTTTAATACTGTTTTCTTAACGTAAGAAATCAAAAAGACTTAAGGCCATGTTGCTTAACTCTTGATATTTCAAGTTTAACCAGGCAGTAACTTATCCAGGGCATTCAATTTAATCAGACGTCAAAATCACTAGACGAAATATAGTATTGCTTACTTTTCATATTTTTTTAAGGGATTTACCGTTTTCATACAATCATTTTGTGTAAGAGGTAGATGGGGTTTTCATACTTGTTTTTCAAATTGGCTCAGTTTAAAATTTAATATTTATATTGTTTTCTTTTATCTGATATCACATTTTCCAATTCAAGTTATTCTTTAAATTATATAGAAATAACTTTCATTCATTTAATTTCTTTCATTTTCAAACTACCGAAAGTCATAACATAAAACTATATAAAATAAGCTCCGTGCTTCGAACCTTTGCCTATATATTAGTTGTTCATAGCATCGAACACTAGACAACAGGCAGCTTAAATAAAGTCAAGCTTAATAAATAATTCTTGAACAACAACTCACACTTCATGAAAGAAAATTGCACCAGTTACTTTAGGCTAATGGTATGTTCACAATGAGAGCTAAATGCGCATTTATAAAATCCATATTTACGAACGGCCCTTTATTCGGTGTAGGAGTAACAGGGACAAATAATAAATGCTCTAAATGCGCATTTAGCTCTCAGTGTGAACATAGCATAAGAAACGTTCGATAAATAAAACTTCATTGATGCAAAATGGTTCTGTTTTGCAGTTAAAAGATCCAAAATTTTGTGTATGAATATTGCACTAATAATTTTTAGCTGAAAACTTTCTACAAATAACACTTCAAGAACTGTACACTTTTATAATAAAGCATTACTGTTTTTGTATTTTTTAAAATCTATCTATACAATAAAATTATTGAAATGCATCGTGTTCATGCTTTTATGTTATTTACTTTGATTTACGTTGTAATTTATTTTAATATAAAATTTCCTACCTATGAAACTGCAAACAAGCTTCGCCTCTGCCGAGTGTCTAAATTTTTCACCTCTATTGTTTTTAGCTTAATAAACTTTAGAGCTCACAAAATTCAAACACATACTATAAATTATCTTCTGACACACACAAAATTTTCTGACAAGCACATAATCCATTTAAAAATTTTTCTTTCAACACGTTCCATTTTTACGATTCAATATAACTTGTACGAAAATTGTATATTCAGGTTGGAAATTATTGAATGGCCTTTTAAAGTTTTCGACTCATGAAACCTATAAAGAAATTAAAAAAAAACTTATTTTGAAATACCCTCTTCAAATGAATGCAGTGCATTTATTTCATTAAAACTATACCTAAATATTTTCTATAAATTTTTCCTTTTGTTGTAGATGGAGACCAAAATGCATAATTTTGTCTAAACATTTCTACAATAACTTAATTTTAAAAACTGATATTTCCAAAACGACTTAACAACCTACCTCAAATTTAAAGGGTATTTAAACAATAGTTTCATATACTTCAATTGCAATCTTCAAATCTGTTAAATATGTCGGTTTTGATAAACGGGAGCGTCAACAATATAAGGCATTTTTTAAAAAGTTTCATTCATATCATATGTAAAAACTAATGGAACTTAATATATATATAAAACATTCATGGGCACACTGCAGTTAATATTTACTGCATTACTAGAAGCAGTAATCAGTAAACTTTTACTGATAATGAAATTCAATTTGCATTACCAATAAATTTTTACTGATTACTGAAAAAAATTGCAGTAAAAATAAATTTTTACTGATTTCTGAAAAAAATTGCAGTAAAATTACTAAAAAAAATTGCAGTAAAAATTTATTTTTACTGATTACTGAAAAAATTTTGCAGTAAAAATAAATTTTTACTTATAAATTTTTTACTTATAAATTTTTACCATATTTGCATGATAAGTAAAATTTTTACTAGTTACTGAAAGTGGTAATTGGTAGTTAAAAATCAATGTACAAGCACTAAGGGCCAGTTTTTCAGTACGAGTTTACACTTTAGTTAAATTTAACCTAGCTTAGTTCACCAAAATTGGACGTTTAACCTCGGTCTAGCTTGATATTCTAGCATGAAGTTAAATAGACTTCAATTATCATATAATGTATTTTTGTTTGACTTAAGTTTGAAATCGTGCTGAAAAACTGGCCATAAATGAAATAAATAATTTAAGAAAATTAATGCTCTTTACACATGTATTATATGTTTTTTTTTTTTTTTTTTTTTATTCGCGAAGGGGGAACCTTCAAAAGGCCCCACCGTGCAGGTGGGAGTGTACGATTTTTACGCACTAAACCTACATGATACCTCGCGGTATCATAACCTCCGCATTGAATCTTCGACCCTATAGGACACCGCGGGACCGCCGTAAAGCATAACTTCGCGGGGCTTGGGAACAGCACTAGGCTGGAAACTGTTTGGCTACTGCCGGGATCTACTGTGGGATGGTCGTCGGGTCAACAACCTTTACCTCATCTATCTTGCGCGCGCTCAACTCTTCGCAGCTCTTCGGTTATTTTTCTAGCCAGGGTGCTAACCATCGACCAGTTCTCTTCGCTGTTTAGCATAAGAGAAACCATATTTTGCTGTGTTAACGTTTCGCCGAGACAGGCCGAGGCCTCAAGTCTGGCGTTATGGAACATGGGGCACACAAAAAGAACGTGCGCCGCGTCTTGCAGCGTGTTTCCTGTGCAATTAGTGCAGTAAGGATCGATCGCGTGTTTATACTTGTGAAGGTATGCCCTGAAGAAACCATGTCCGCTCAGTATCTGTGTAAGGTAGAAGTTCACTGAGCCGTGGCTTCTGCCATACCACTCGGTTAGGCTAGGAATGAGCTGGTGCGTCCACCGACCCTTCTCTGAACTATCCCAGCGGTCTTGCCATTTTTGCAAGCTTCTCTCTCTAGCGAGTTTTTATTAGCTGTTGTGCTTTCACTACCAGCTGTGAGAAGCGCTTCTTCCACGAGAAGGTCAATAGGGATCGCGCTAGCTAGAACCAGTGCTGCATCTCCGGATACCATTCTGAAGCTGCAGCAGACCCTGAGTGCGCCAAGTCTGTAAACTGACTCTACTCCGTGTCGGTAGGACTTCGTTTTCATCGCTGTGTACCATACAGTCGCACCATACATCATAGTAGATCGCACTACGTTGAGGAGCAGTGTTCGCCGTGCTTGTTTGGGGCCTCTTGTGTTCGGCATTATTCTAGATAGCGCCAAACATACTTCGGATGCTTTCCTGTGTGCGTACTGCATATGTTGCTTAAATGACAGTCTGGAATCGATCATTACACCGAGATATTTAATGAACGGCTTCGATTCAATTACTGTTCCACGAATACTGATGCTAGCGGTTTCTAGTTTTTTCCGATTACTTATAAGTACCATCTCAGTCTTATGTTCAGCTAGACTAAGTCCCGCTCTTCGCAGCCAATCGCAAATCATAGCGATAGTTACACTACTGAGGGCCTCAGCTTCTTCACGGTGTTTTGCTGTCGCCACAACTGCAAGGTCGTCGGCAAAGCCAACAATCTTGACGTCTGCTGGCACCTCAAGCCTGAGAACCCCATCGTACATGACGTTCCATAGCAGGGGGCCAAGAACCGACCCCTGTGGGACTCCACCGGAGACATTGTACGTCTTCGTGCCTTCTTCTGTGTCGTAGAGCAGGACTCTTTCACTGAAATAGTGTGACACGATCTTCGTGAGGTATCGTGGTACTCCAAAGTTCCTGAGGGCTGTCATAATCAGACTCCAGTTAGCTGAGTTGAAAGCGTTCTTTACGTCGAGTGTTGCCACCAAACAGTACTGCTTTGCTCCCCTCACTCCCTCAATTGCTTCCTGCACGGTGCTTGTAACTAGCTTAATAGCGTCCGTCGTTGATTGGGCCTTTCAAAACCCAAATTGTCGAGCCGAAAGTCCTCCTCCGGCTTGGATCGCGTTTTCCAGGCGGTTGCACACCACACGCTCAAAGACTTTGCCTATTGTGTCGAGTAGGCAAATCGGCCTGTAGTCTGAGGGGGCGTCCGTGGAGCAACTGCCTTTCGGTATGAGCACTAACTTCTGGGTTTTCCACTGCGCTGGGAAAATGCCCTCTAGAAGGCACGCGTTGAAAAGCTGGGCAAACTGATGCGGCTGTGACATAATCGCAATCTTCAGTGCGCGGTTCGGAATACCATCAGGACCTGGCGCCTTGTCGTTTTTTATGTTTTTTTACTACATTAACAATCTCCTCTATAGTTACAGCCAATATGGTCCGTAGCTCGATGTGTTCCTCGACCGGCTGGGCCGCTGGCTGCTGTGGAAAGAGTGTTATAACTATAGCACTTAGTACCTGCGGGTTCGTAGGTGCTGGTCGCCTGAACGACTTCAGTTTTTTCATAACTAATCTGTATGCAGTACCCCATGGATTGGTTTCTGCCTCATCACATAGCTGTAGGAAGCATTGGCGCTTACTCGTACGGATTGCTATTTTCAGGCCTTTCTTGAGCATTCGATAGGTTTCGCGGAGATCGTTGAAGCTGTATGAACCTCTTGCGCGGTAGTACATCCTCCTTGCTTCGAGGCATTTCCTGCGTACTTCAGCAATTTCCACCGTGCACCAGTAGACCGGGTCTTGCTTGCGCTTGCTAGGCCGCCTCGAGATCATCGCTGCATCGCAAGCTCTTCTTGTTTGGTTCAGGGTCTGCCTTGCCATATCATTGGGCGTGCCAGACAGATGCATATCGGCCATTATTACTTTCAAAATGTCCTCGTCTAGTGTTTCGACTCTGTACGAACATTTATTTCCCGTATTTATGTATTATATATGTATATTATTCTGTATGTAGATATGTTTATACATGTATGCACATGTATATACTTATGAAAAAGCTACACGCTGTTAGCTTTTCTTAAAACTAGCATTTCAAAATTATCATCGCTGAGTTGTTGCCTTCTGAAACGATTCACAATTCCAGCGAATGAAAATAACCGTTCTACAGGTGCCGATGAGGGTAATGTGGTATTATATTTCAGAAAAACATTTTTTATGACTGGATGGTTTCTTAGACAATTTGTCATTGTGTCTCGATCGACGAGGTATGAAATTGTTTCTTGGAGATAATTTCCCGAGTCATTGGAAACACATTGCATGCTAACTTCTATTGAAGGAGATGAACAAATTCATACATTAATGCAAAAATATAAAGTAAAGTTAAGTGTAAAATCTTTACCATTATCCCCAAAATCAAGAATGATTTTTGCGGTGTCTGCGTCAGAACACGAGTTTCGGCATCGGCTATTTTGCCATACTTCATCACATAAGTGCTGAACATTTTTTTACTTCTTCTTCTTCTGTTTGTGTTGTTGCTGTTTCTAAAAGAGCTTTCAAAAATCGCAATTTTATGACAGGAACACATATAGCTGCAATAACAGCATCCCAAGCTGCAGGCTGTATCAGGAAATATTTTTTTGAAAGCCACAGCAACCACAGATGGTTTTATGTTTTTTCCATGTGTTTTTTATGTGGCTGCATTGATCAGTGGATAGTGCGTTCAGTTTTTTAGTAATCAGTCAAAAATTGTTTTAACTGCCGTTTTTTTCAGCAATCAGTAAAAACTTTATTTTGCTTCATTTCATTCAAGTAATTAGTGAAAATTGATTTTTACTGCAATTATTTCATGTAATAAATAAAAATTTATTTTTACTGCAATTTTATTCATTTATCAGTAAACATTTATTTTTACTGCAATTTTATTCAGTAATCAGTAAAAATAAATTTTTACTGCAATTTTTTCAGTAATCAGTAAAAATTTATTTTTACTGCAATTTTTTTTCAGTAACCAAAAAAAATTTATTTTTACTGCAATTTTTTTTCAGTAACCAAAAAAAATTTATTTTTACTGCAATTTTTTTCAGTAATCAGTAAAAATTTATTTTTACTGCAATTTTTTCAGTAATCATTAAAAATTTATTTTTACTGCAAATTTTTTCAGTAATCAGTAAAAATTTATTTTTGCTGCAATTTTTTTCCAGTAATCAGTAAAAATTTATTTGTACTGCAATTTTTTCCAGTAATCAGTAAAAATTTACTGGTAATGCAAATTGAATTTCATTATCAGTAAAAATTTATTTGTACTGCAATTTTTTCCCAGTAATCAGTAAACATTTATTTTTACTGCAATTTTTTTCAGTAATCAGTAAAAATTTACTGGTAATGCAAATTGAATTTCATTAATAGTAAAAATTTATTTTTACTGCAATTTTACTGGTACTGCAAAGTGATATAAAATATGATATTTAAAATTATCGACTTCATCGATGCAGAGTCTTAAATGTAAAACCATTTTCATAAATGCATGGAGAGAAATAATTTTTTTGTATCAAGAAACACTTTCACTTAGTTATCGAATATTTTAAAAAATTCTTTATTACTTGAATCAACATTTTAAAGTTTGTATTAAAAAACAACATTTTTTACAACGAATGTTTGCAACTGTCAGTTTTTATTTGCTTAAATTGAAAACTTATTTTGCTGAATCTAAGAATTTTATTCTGAAGTTGAGATTTTCTCTTGAGTGGGAACCAACAGTCTTTTAGCTTGGATCAACAATAGAAAACTTGCATATTTCTCTCCGAGTGGATAGTTTTAAAGCATAAAATCTCAAACCAGCCTTTTTTAAATAGTAAATTTTTTAATGTTTTTATCTTGCATTACATTATTACTTAATGAATTACTAATGAATATGAAAAATGGTTTAAATGAACAGTTTTTTATGTCACAAAATTTCAAGAAGATTGAAAAAACTGTTCGCATCAGTGTGCTATTCTTTTCAAAATGTTTATTACAATTCAACTGTAGCTTTACAAAATAAAAAATTTTTCGAAAGTACATGCAAAAATAAAAAAGATATCGGATTTCAAATATACATATTAAACAAAATTAAAAACATTTTGAACTTTAAATGTCGATATTGTTAAAACTACAAAAGATGATTATTACTTAATGAATTACTAATGAATATGAAAAATGGTTTAAATGAACAGTTTTTTATGTCACAAAATTTCAAGAAGATTGAAAAAACTGTTCGCATCAGTGTGCTATTCTTTTCAAAATGTTTATTACAATTCAACTGTAGCTTTACAAAATAAAAAATTTTTCGAAAGTACATGCAAAAATAAAAAAGATATCGGATTTCAAATATACATATTAAACAAAATTAAAAACATTTTGAACTTTAAATGTCGATATTGTTAAAACTACAAAAGATAATGCAAATTATTGTTGCATAAATTTGAAAGGTTTTTTTTATACAAAAATGCAAAAAAAAAATTAAATATGTTAAAGGGTTAATCAATATAGTCAATTATCAAGAAAAAAACCCCCTTTTTAAGATTTTTGCCTTAACTTGTAAATTCAAGCTGATGAAGAAAAACGGACTCCATTTTTGAAATTTGGAAACTATTTACACGGATATAAAAATATACTCATATTCAGTGGGGATTGAGAAAATCGCTGCCAGAAACAGAACACAACGAATATAAGCTTAAATCAAGTAAATGAAGTATCAACATAAATATTCCAGTCAAAATCTACTTAAATCAAACAGATATTTGCTGAGCTATCAAAACTTCCACACCAGAAAATATCGCCTCAAATCAAGACAATATTTTCTGCGTTATTAAAATAAATATTCCAGTCAAAATTTTCTTAATTTCAAGCTGATGTTTTCTGCAATATCAAAATAAATATTCCATTAAAAAATTACTTAAATCAAGCCGCAATATGTTTGATATTCAGGATCAATTTTTCAGCTGAAATATAGTTCTACTGTGAAATCAATCACAAGTTTTGCTCTAAAATAAATAATCACTATAAAAATTTAGCTTACAGATTTCTATGTGTATTATTAACATTAACCCAACAAGTAAGAAAAATATTTTTCTTCAAGCTTGGGAAAAAAGTCTTCAACCTCCACTTGATCTCTAGCTCATTTATCCAAGTCAACTCCAACATTTTGGAGTTGAGCTGGAAATTGGCTTGAGATGCATTAGTTTTCAAAAAGGCAATACTGTTGAAGTGTCAACAAAATAAATTTTTTTTTGTACTTAGCAACAATAGGTTGTTTAAGTTATTGTGTTTCTTGTTGGAATTTGTAGAAAAGTGAATTTTTGAAATGCAGCAAAATAATAAAAGTTGATTGAATTAAGTATGTAGAAACTGCATCAAATAAGGCATAACTGCAGTTTACGGCCTTCGCGTAAATAATTTTATTTTTATTTATGTTAAACGTATTTTGAACTCCTAACAATGCAAAAATAAAATATCGGCCTCGAATAGCTTAGGAGATAAAATTCGCGAAAGTTTCAAAATATAGTAAAAAATATTAAGTTTGTGGAATAAAGTCGAAAATAAACAATTGCCGCATTCAGCGCAAGGAAGGAGTGGAACTGATATACATTTATTAATTAATTTATAAAAATATGTATACAAGTCTTATTTTAAAGAACATAATGCAACCAAAAGTTTCCATTTAGTATTTGAATAATAATGTAATTTATTTTAAATAATTTTATGAAAATGTGTAATATTAGGTTTAAAACTATTTTCATTGATTGAAATAATAAAATAATTGTTAAAGCTTTCTCTTAAAAAACTATTTATTTTTTCATTTTGGGTTGGAGATCGGTTAGAGAAAGACATAGAGATCAAGTGGAGATCCATCCTTATCTCAACTGGAGATCAAAGGACCATTTCCTTGGAGAATGCCTTGGATGTCAAGTGGAGATCAAGTTGATATCCAGCACTAGAGATTGGAGAAACGAGCTGGAGCTCCACTTTGAGGTCAAGCCGATCTCCATGGTTAATGTTTATTGGGAAATTAAATTGAAAAATTACCATTATCCGGACCCTTGAACCTCGGCCGCGTGAGTGTAAGTGCATGGGCTTACCCATTCGACCATCGCAGTTGTTAACTTATCGTCGCCTAATTTACTTCATCAAGAATAAACGTACGAGCACAGTATAATGCCCTGGTTATGCTAGGCAAACATGCTTGCTGTTTAATTTTGTTCATTTTCTTCTCTGATAAAATATTCGTTTCCTGGTTATGCTATGTTAGTTGAAAAAAGTATAAAACTAAAAAACGAACGAAAAGCAGAAAAAGTAAAAACAGAACGAAACCGCTAAAAATTAGAACAAACTAAAAAAAAAAACCAAAACGAAACTAAAAGCCATTAAAAAAAAAATTATGTCCCTGATTTGAACCCACTACTCAAGATTCTAAAAAGCAAGAGTAAAAACTAAAGCCTTAGCCAACTGAGACATTTACGCTTTTATCATTATTTTTCGTTAATGCCATAAGATTGTGGAATAGTTTGCCAAGTAATATTAAATCTATTCCTGAAGTAAGAATGTTTAGACAAGTCATTTTTTCTATTGATGACTATAAGATGTATTTTTTGAAGACGGCACGACAAAGAGAGAACACGACCACAATTGTTGCTGCCGCAAACTTCAATCTATTTCTAATTTGATAGACGACAAGAGCTAACATAGCAGAGTTTGTTTATGTTTTGTATGAAACACAGATTATCGCTGTTGCGTTCATTATAATCAAGTCGTCGAGAATGCTGCGACATTTCTCTCTGACGGCAAGTTTCGTTTTGTCGGTGGACGACTGTTGCAGCAATGTGTATCGGCTATTACTCGACCTTGCTTATAAGAAAATAATTTCTAAGATTAAGCATATAAATACTGGCAAATCTTTTTTAAAACTGAGTAAATTATTTTCTTGTAGCAAGAAACTCAAATTTCTGATTTCTACTAGTAAAGTGAAATTCTAATTGTTGCTAGTAGAATTCAGTTCAGCTTTTTTTCTTCTAAATATAAGTAAATTATTTCCATCCGTGTAGAAAATCTTTAAATCGTTAAGGATTTTTTATTACTGTTTTCGCAGTTTATAGCAAAAACAATCAATTACTTTAATTGTGTTATAAAAAAAATATGTCAAAAATTGTGCTGCAGATGAAGCAATAATGCCAAGACACTTAAATATATTTAATCGCTTGCGTGTTTTTTATTTTCCTTGAAATTTTTTTTTTAAATTTTCAAGAGCAAACTGAACTATAAAATTTGTAGACTATCGAATATTTATTATGTACTTGCTTTATTTTTGTAAGAAAATTAACTCCATTCACAAACAATAACATTTCTTACAGTTTTTAATCAACGCGTGAGCTTAAGTGTTTTCTCGGCTCGGCTTAATGTTATAATTTAGTTAAAGCTGAACACTAAAGTGGCCATTTAACTTAGTCCTTAGCGCAAAATTTCAAAATTAAGCCCATTAATTTTATGATTAATGTAAAAATAGGGCTTGAAACTAATCCGTTCATGTTAAGGCTACAGCTGTAGCATAAAATGAGCGTCAGCTTAACGCCAAAATATATCCATATAAAGTTGAACTCATGCTCGTGTGAGTGCGTGTGTGCGTTTCCCACTTTCATCGGCCTTATACAAATCCAAACATACAAGAGCGATGATGATACAAACTCATATATTATGTAAATTGCTGACGTGCAAGACAAGCCCCGGCAATATATTTCAACACTGCTGTGAAAGAACAATGCAAAAACATAATGACGAAAAAAAAAACAAATTTGGCTAAATTTAATCAGGCAACTACTACTAAGGTAGAATGGATAATTGTATGTGTGGCGGCCTAAGAACTACAAAAACATGGTCGTAACTTAGCAAAAGCCGCCGCCAACAATCATGCATGCCGAGTAGCAACTTCCTTCCGTTCGCCAAACAACCAAAAACAGAACGACCTCTACCATCATCATCACGCTTTCTTGCTTTATGTTTTTATGCTTTCTATTTTTTTGTTTCTCTTTGACTGTTTCCTGGCTCACTTGTACGTATACGCTTGCATGCAGCGCCGTTTTGTAACGTACACTTGGCAAAATCTTCTGCGAAAGTGGCACTCGAGAGCATGTTGTACGATATGGCAGCCATACGCACGAGTGCTACTCAAATTGCTATGCTTAAAATGTGTGTTGCTTGCTGTTTTTGATAGCTACTGTTGTTGTTTCATTTTAACTGTATTAATAACTCAGTCGCGCCTAAAAAATTTGCTTGCGTGTTTGTACTCTACAATTAAACAGACAGACTATTTCAGCTGTGTTTGCCTCTGTTTTTATGTTTACTAAAAATAAAACGAACTGGAATAAGAATTTGACCGATATGTTAGGATATAAAGGAAAAAAAAAATACTACTCGAGCAGAGTTAAAGAATAACTTATTTTATCACTTATGACTACGTAAAATATCCTTCAGATACTATTTGAAAGGGAATACATAAAAATATTTTATAAACTAAAACAATGCAACACTTTTTGTAACAAGTCATGGCTCAAGTGAATCTTTGTATTATATTTCAGAATGTTTAAAAATAATATTTTTTTAAACAAATTATCAATAACTTGAAGTGAACATTTATTCACCACTCACGCATTTTAGATAATATTCATGTATCTAATTACTTGTTTTTAAGCACTATAAATTATTTAAGGGCTAACATCGCGCTAAAATTAATTAAAATTAGTCATGTCATTTAGAATTTTTGTAAGCATGAAAACACAATTTATGTAAAATATATATACGGAGTCTTATTAAGCATATACATGTACAAAAGTGTTGCCTTCTTCCTTTTATTTTAAATGTCGGTAGTAGAGCGTCATTATTGTTTAAACTGGAGGTGTTTAGCGGCTGGCAGCACAACTAAACACTTTCTATCCGGTCAACTTAAAATTGCACGTATGTACATACTTATTTATAGTTATATTGGGATGTTTTAATAAAAACTGAGTGAACGAGTGGAGTGAAGTGCTTGAGTGTACGATGTTTGTTAAGTGATGTGTGGAATCCGTATTAAATAAACTCCACTCAACTCTGAGGGCAAAAAAAAACATCGTTTCAGTGTTCACTCATATCAGCAGCTGACAGACAGCCAAATTTGTTTTTCAATAATAAATCATTTATAATAAATTACATAATTAAAATGGATGTAATTCTCGAAGCCATCCAAGGTAAGTAATAAATAAACTGTAAAGTATGCAAAATTTTCGTTCATATGTGTTTGTTTGCAATTTCAATGTACAACTTGATGAAAATACAGTGCTAGAACTTGGTGAAGTTCAAGATAGCGAAATGCTTGAAGAAGATCCTAAGGGCTTTTTAATTTTAAAAAGTAAACTTTAAAATTAAGATTGGGTAAACTTATTTCGATTTTTTCAGAAGTTTTAAATTTTTTCCTTTAAAAAGACGAATTAACCTTTTTAATGATACCCTTTTTACGAAAATCGCATTTAAATTGCCTAAGCTACGTTGTCTCAAAAAATACCCTATTTAGGCCGTGAAAATTGATTCTAAAAATTTATAACTTCGAATTCTAAGAAAACAATTTGAGCCAAACAGGAAATGGTAAGTGCAATAGATGTTATACTTTATTGTGAAATAGGCAAAATATGATATTTATACAGCTTGAGTAAGGCTAAAATAGCTAGATAACATACTCAACTTTTATTGAGTGATCTCAAGTTTTATTAATACGAAATAAACAAAAACTGAGTGTACTGGAGGTTGCGATGTTTATTCTGAGTGAACACTCAACGTCAAATAAAAACATGAGAAGAGTGGAGTTTAGTTATTTTTATTAATATGCTTTATTCATACCGATCAGAGTAAAAGCGAGTGGAGCTGAGTTCACTACACTCGACTCGCTTTATTAATACGACCCGTTATCTAAAGAAATACGAAGGATTTTTTTGATATCTCAAAATTGTCTGAGTTATGCTGTTATTTCGATGGTTTTTTTCTTACAAAAGATAAACTTTGACTTAAAGCACTTCCCAAATTTTTTTAAATTAAATATTTCTCAAATCCCGTACGTTTTTCTTTAGATTTACCTCTTATTATTAAACTCCAATAATAAAGATCTGCCATATAAAAAAAAATTGTTTTACATTTTATAATCTATTAATTTTGTAATCTATCTTATAAAAACCCCGTATGTATTTTTTAAATAAATAAATTGTGTTTCCTTGCTTACAAAATTCCAAAAGTCATGACTAGTTTTAACGATTTTACAGCCCTTAATTTACTTGCACATTTCATTTGGTATAATTTTTTTTACGTAGCTCAGTGGGAGGACTTCATACTAGTTTTGGCCGTAAATAGTAAAAATAAGCCTACAGCTTTGAAATTTGGTATGAGGGCTTTGTAAAGTTAAATATAGAATATTTATAAGTTTGGATCAAATCCACCCACAGACACGCCCACCCAGAGGGTTTTTTTGTAAAAAAATAGTAAAAATATACCTCGAGCTTTGAAATTTGGTATGAGTGCTTTGTACAGTTAAACATAAAATATATACATATAAGTTTGGATCGAATTCGCCCACACACACGCCCACCTTCCATAAGAATATTTTTGTAAATAATAGTAATAATAAACCTAGAGCTTTGAAATTTGGTACGAATGCTTTGTGCAGTTATGTATGAAATATATATGAGTTTGGATCAAGTCCACCAATAAACACGCCCACCTTCCTCGTTTTCAATTTGGTAATATGTTACTATTTAGGAACTAAAATCTTACCAAGGAAATGTATTACACATACAATTGACTATATTTAGTAATGAAAATGAATACGTCTTGTAGATGTGCTGGATATGGCGAGCACAGAACTAATATAAAGATTGCACAAGCGCAAGTAGGCGCACATACAAACTTATTTTTAATTTAGTGTGTATAATTTTATTCGATATTTAAAAAAAATTTCAGATACGTTTTTTGATGTATTTTTTTTTATTTACCTGCAAAAGTTTTCAAATATTTTCTCAAAACACAAACATTTAAAAACCACCAAAATTTTTAAGTTATAGTAAACAACAAAAACAAGACATTTTTGGCGAGCAAAAAACATATAGTTTTACTATATTTTAATTCGATTACATTCTTATAAATCGACTTATAACTTTTATTCTTAAATTATGTTCATCAAATAATTGCCAACTCATCAGAGTCAAAGACATCAAGTCTTTGGGTGTCTAAGCTAAAAAAAATTTCTGAACTATTGTACTGGTTTCTCTTATCTGGAGTATTAGCAATCGACAAGTAAACATTTTTTTGGAATATTGACAATTGAATTTTTTTATACTCATGGCCACGAATCTCCCACTGTGCGTACACTCTAAAAAGTTTTTGTTGAATTTTACTACAATACTTGTAGGCAACAGTTTTGCGGCTGTTGCTACAGTAAATTTACACACCTTTATTTAATTAAACATATTGTTTACTATTGACTTGTAGTGAAATTCAACAAAAAGTGTTTAAATTTGTGTTAAATATGTAGCAATATTAATGGAAAAATATTGATATTGCAGCAAAATCAAACATCAATTGCTATTATTTATGTAGTACCATAACAAAATTACTACTCTCATATTAGTAAAATTCAACAACTTGAATTTATTTTTACTACGATTGATGTAATCAATTAAATTTATATTGATATTATAGTAAATGCAACATTGTTAGTTTTGACATTCTTGTTTTAAAACACAATTTAATATTTCTTAAAACTTTACACTTGACGGTACGTGCAGAAATAAATTTAATTTATCTTTATTGCTTATTCCTTCATTAAATTGGCACTATAAACAGCAAAATGAGGAATAAACACTTGCATAAAGAAATTCCTGCCGATGCGATGCAAAAGAGAAAAACAAATGATACACAGATATTTTTTCTAGATTTTTATTGAATTATTAACATATTGCTCGCATATACCTATTGTGTTGTGTTGTACAACACAAGGTACTACAACATAGTAAATCTTTTAATAAAAATCGAGTTATTACTGCACTTTTTCAATTAAAAACCATATAACTCTTACATTATGATATCCGTACACGTTGACAAACAGAGTTGACTGAACATCTGTTGAAAATATTGTATATGTTGAATATTCAACATCTGTTTCATTAGTTCAATTTATGTATGAATATAAAGCATTGCAGTTGATATTGCAACAAAATTGAACATTTATTGCTTAATTTTGCTAGGAATAGTGTTTAATGGTAAATATTCAAAGATCAATATAAACTTTATAGTAAAATTACACAACAGTTGGAATTTATACAAAAAATTACTATAGTAATAATAGTAAATTTACATTTATTTTTTAGAGTGTAGGTAGTTTAGAAATCAGTTGATTTTTTTAATTTCATGCATACTAACTTTAAATGCAACACTTGACCTGTCAACTACCATTTGTTATTAGACTACAAATTTTTAATAAGCTGCGTCATTTAGTTTGTGTTTGACAGCCATGGAAAGCAGATAGAATAGTTAATTTTGATGAAAATGGAAAAAAGCGAATTTCGTGTACTCATCAAGCATTATTTTTTGTGTAAAAAAACCATCACCGAAAGCATGGAAAGGCTCGTGGTGAACGTGCACTAAGGACAGAGTTGTAAAAAATTTAACTCATGCATTTAAAAACTGGCTCTGAATGCCAAAGAAATGATTTAAGCCATTCAATTATTTTTTGGTTTCATGACTTCAAGATTCATGACTACGAAATAAATTTATAAAAATTTCAGTTTAAGTATTTTGTGCAATCCAATATGATTGAAATAGTGCTTCGCCTAGTCAATGATTGCATTCAACTGTAATCAAGCTATTCAGACTTTAAGCAGGTAATTTGCGGTTTCTCGCAGCTTAAAATGTTCTTGTTTTTACATAAATTATGCACTAAAAAAAAGAGATACAAACTGATCAAAGATAAAAGGTAAGAAATGCCTGTTAGTCGAAAAATAAAATAAGTTGTTTATTTCTTTTCATTTTTTCAAGCTTATATTAACGTAATATAAAAACATAAAGTGTCATAAATGTAGTAACGCAATTGTTAACTAGTATAAACTATTCCTTTCCTTTCAGGTCAAAGACCAAATGTTTTTTGTAAAAGGCACATGCCTTGAATCTTTGATCTTATTAAAAAAAAAATTTTTTTTTTTGCCTATTGTTAACTATAAGCAAATATTCATTGATAAAAAGGAACTCTTTTCTCAGTGCAAAAACATGAAATCAAAATAAATTTAAGCTTTTCACCATATACTTACTTACATGATCCAACTCTTACCTTCTTCTACGTCTAATTATATTATGGCACAAAGCACAGTTGTATTATGGTTTTGACGTTTTTATAGTTTGTTTTTATTTTATTTACTTTTACATTTTTAGTTAGAAAATAAGGTTTGTTTGTAACTTCAGCATTGTTTGTGGATTCATAAATGCTTCCGTTTATATGACGGACGTCATATCCGCCGATGGGCGGAAACTATAGTGGCAGTGAGTGTGTGTGTGTGTGTGTCTGTCTGTATACATGCGTGTTCATGACTTAAAATCTTTGTATACATTTTGTGTGGTTTTGGTATTTAATTTCTTAACTTAACCTGAATTCCGTTTGATGCAAAAGCGCAATTGTCAGAAAATTATTTTGAAGGCGTTCAGCATGTTGACTCACATACTTTTTTGGTCTAATTTGGGATTGCGTGCTTTCTGCGGGGATTTTCTAATTATTCTCAGCGAGCTATTGTTTTAAATTGTTGTTCTTGTTCAACTTTTATGTGCTTTTACATTATAGACACGGTGGCATAGCGTCCACTGTATCAAATGGCGCTATTAATTTGTGCTATAAGTTGTGTTGACACGGGTCAGAGTATTGCTTGAATTGGTTACAAGCTGCGGCTGTGAGGCGTTATGTTTAGATATTCCACTCAACGAAAAGGGTAGGGAGGAAATAAAAAAAAAAATGAAGGAAGTAAGTTGATGTAATTAGAGAAAAATTGCGTGCACTAGGATTTGCTTGAAATTTATGGCATGACATTAGCGCTTGCTTTGTGAAACCAATTAATATTGTAGTTAATTGAGCTAATTTGTAAAATGTATATATCAGGCACCTTTTTAATTCATATTTTTCCGTATAGTTCTGTTTTTTTTTTTGCATGATTTTCATGTTTTTTTAGTGCCCACAAGAAAATGTGTTTTTCAAAATTCCCTTTTAAAAGTTCTAAACTATAGAAGTTGAAGGATATGGATTTTGATGAACTGAAAAAAAAGTTGTAATACCGACGAAATGTATTTCAAGTTTGAAAAGTTTTGTTTTAAGAATAGGCATACAACATATTTCGTCAAAGTAACTTCCATGCAGTAAGCCCGAGTAAAAATAAAAACTTTTTTAGCTAAATCCAAACAGCGGCCAAACAATGCCTAATTTTAAATTTTTTTCTCGGCCTTACACAGGCCATTTTTAAATTATTTCGGCTGTACAACGGGCGAACAGCGGCCATAAAGAGGCCGTTTTTAAATAATCTCAACTGTTCATACAACGGGCGTACAGCGACCGTACATCGGCCGAACAGTGATTATTATACAATGAAAATGAGCAGTGCTTTTTTTTAACAGTTGAGGAAAAAGTTTTTATTGGAAAAACAGTTAACAATTTTGAATAGAGTGAATAAAATATCATACAAACAAAATTATACTGTTTTAATTGAAAATACACTGGGGCATTTTATTTCAACAGTTAGCTTCATATAATAAATTATTTTACGCCACACACATTTCTTATATGAATTAAATATAATTTATATGCTTTAGATATTTCTTATTTTTAGAATATTCTATTTTTAATACACAACGCAATATAGATATGGTGTACATGTATATTGTGTTAGTGTTATGATATAAATAGATATAAATAAGCTTTAATTTTTTATATTTATTCAATAATGAAACAATTTAAATAAACTACTTTAATTATATGTATTTTTGATATGGTAACACTTATATAAAAAGTAATATATAAAAAATTTAATAAATTGCTTTAAGCTCTTAACAAAAATAATTCTAATTTCATATGCCGACTGTAACTACACAACTAGAATTCACAACGTCTACAAAAAAATTCCAGCAAACTGCGCCTACAACAATTACCAAGGAAATCTACAAACAAGGACGCACAGAGAAGACCAAGATCATAGCGGAACTTTTAGAACTTTTATAACTTTTTGATATTCATCCTACATGTAGGACGGGCTGCAGTATGAGCTTTCGCACATCCTACATGTTCGTCCGATCTGTCAAATCCGTCATTCATGTAGGATAGTCCGAAACTCCCTATTAGCATGAAAATTCTTATATAGATGTAAGGCGGTCCGTCGCAGTAAATTGTCTTCCAGGGAATACTTATATTTTATATATAGGTTTTCACTTCGGTCGGCAGTCTCCTCACTGCTATACTTTTTTGTTGGTCTTTATGAAACGCCGGAATTTCTTTGGATCAGACAATATTAAGACAAGCTTAATACTGTAAATTATTTTGATATAAGGTAGCTGAGCAATTTTCAAAATCCAGAAACAAACGCTTGTAGGTTTCTAGGTCATTCAAGTCTAAGGTACAGACATATTTTTTTCTATGCCCTATTCCTGTTGTTGCGAAGAGTCTTTAACTCCTTTGTGTTTTAGGGTAAGCACAATTTTTCGTAAATTTGAGGCTATACGACACGGACAGAGAAAACATATCAAAGATATCTATATAAAAAAAAAATAAACGGATTAATCAAGAGTGTTATTATAAACATATTCTAAAATTACATGAAGTTAACTTTGAAGTAAATGATTCAAATTAAAAAAGGCAGTTTTTTAAAATTTAATTCATAAACTTTATCTATTGAGTTAGACTTAACTATATTAACCCTGTCTGACTTGTACCATATGCTCAATGGTGGATAGTATTCATCAACAGTAGTCAAAGCATGAGGAGCACTCTAAACAATTACATTGTTACTGTCTGTAGTTAAGACCAGGTCAAAAAGTCTTTCACGACTATTATAAATACAACTCACTTCTTGTAAGTCAGATATATTATTAACAAATAAATGCTCTTGGCATGTCTTCGAATAATATCCACAAAAATATGTATCATCGTCAGAAGATTCCCATTTCAAGTCTTACTTGTGGAAATTAAATATTTCCACAAGAAATATAATAAAAATTTATACGTATGATTGAATAATTTATTAGATACTGAAAAATTTTGAAATATTTTTATACATTTAAAATATGAAAACTTAATTCTAAAAAATACAAAAAGAACTTAAAAACTAAGTGGTTTTAAAACAAAGTGTTTTACATACAATTGAAACAATATTAAAATGTAATAATAAGATAACACTACATTATTCCCCCTCCGAAGAATTCGGTATTAGTCTTACCGTGTTTGCTAATAAATTAAAATGAACTGTCTTAGCTGATTTATTTGCATTAAAAAGTGTTTTTGAAACATTAATGTTAACAAAAGCTGGCTTAATTCGATCAATATTAACCGTTATAATATTTTTGTTTTTAAGAATTTTAAAAAATTTTGGAGACTTTTCTAATACTTTGAATGGTCCGTCGTATGGCTCTTGAAGTGGTTTTTTAATAGTGTCATTGCGAACAAATACAAACTCACAAGTTTTGAGTGATTCTGGCACAAATTGTTTAAAATTCTGATTATGATGTGAAATATGTGCTTGATTATTAGCAACAATATCTTTAAGTTTGAACAAAGTTTCTGATGGACTGAATTTTTGCTCACTAGGAATGACTAACTGACTTGGCAATCTGAGTGTTTGACCATAAACCATTTCAGCAGGGGATGCTTTAACATCTTCTTTAAACGTGGATCTTAGCCCTAATAGAACTAGTGGTAATTCTGAGTACCAATTGTTTTGGTTATTGCTCGCTATAAGAGAAGCTTTGAGTTGACGATGGAAACGTTCTATCATCCCGTTAGCTTGTGGGTGATAAGCTGAAGTTTTGATGTGTTTGCAACCAAATTTGGTAATAAAATTTTTGAATGTAGTTGATGTAAACTGAGGTCCTCGATCAGAAGTAATTTCCAGAGGAACCCCAAAGCGTGATATAAACTCTCTTTGGAACGTGTCAACAATAATATTAGCCCTTGTATCTTTAAGAGGATAAACCTCAGGCCAACGTGTGTTCCTGTCAATTATGGTAAACAAATATCGGTAACCATTTGAAATCGGTAATGGGCCAACCAAGTCAATATGAATATGTTCAAAACGACCGCTCGGAATGTTTATCTTGTGAGGTAGTGTTTTAGTGTGTCTATGTACCTTAGATTTTTGACATCTAATACATTCTTGAGTCCATTTGTTTATTTGTGTGTTCATGTTAGGCCAAAAATATCGTTGTGTGATTAGTCGTCTAGTACCTCTAGTTCCTGGATGTGAAATGTTATGTATTTGATCAAAAACTCTTTTCCGTAGTGTTTGGGGAATGTATGGTCTTGTATTATTTGTAGAATTTTCACACCAAATTTTTATGTTTAAAAACGGAATATCAACTTGTTCAAACTTGTAAGTTGTTTTGTCTGTTATGCTCTTGAGTTCTGTGTCAATGATTTGTTCCTGATGTAATTGTTTGAGATCAAGGTCGGGTGTTCTAACTTCTGTTACCTCGCATCTTGAAAGTGCATCTGCTACTGAGTTGTCTGTACCCTTAATGTGTAATATTGTGTTAGTGAATTGTGCTATGTATTCAAGGTGTCGTGTTTGTCTAGGACTACGTTCGGTTTTAGAAGATAATGCATTAACTAAAGGTTTGTGATCTGTGAAAACTGTAAAAATGTTACCTTCCAGGAAGTGTCGAAAATGTTTAATAGTTAAGTAAATCGCAAGTAATTCTCTGTCAAATGTACTATATTTCGTTTCAGCAGGTGAAAGTTTCTTAGAGAAGAAAGCTATAGGCTCAAGTTTATTGTTATGTTCTTGTTGTAAAACGCCACCTATTGCGGTAATGGATGCATCTACAGCAATCGACAGTTGTGCCTTACTATTAACATGATTAATAAGTGTTTGCGTGGCAAAACTGTCTTTGATTGTTGTAAATGCATGTAAAGTAGCGTCTGTCCACTGTAAATGTTTGCTTTTAGTTTTCGAAGCTGTTGTTACCATGTCATAAATGGATTCAAGCGTGTGTGCGAGTTTAGGAATGCACCTGTGGTAGTAATTTGTCATACCTATAAATTTTTGCATGTGTTTGACTGTTACCGGTTGTGGATAATCTTGAATGCATTTAACACGTTCTTGTGACGGACGTATTCCGTGTTTAGATATGTTGTAGCTAAGAAAGTCAATGTTATCAACTCCGAATACACATTTGTTAGGTTTTATGTTTAAACCGTAATCATTGAGTCTTCTAAAAACTTGCGTTAAATGTTCGAAATGTTGTGTTTCTGTCTCACTAGCAATCAAGATGTCATCTAAGTATACGAAAATAAAATCTAGTCCATGTAGCACTTCATTAATGAACCTCTGGAATGTCTGG
This sequence comes from Dichetophora obliterata, assembly GCA_963920525.1. Taxonomy (NCBI): domain Eukaryota; kingdom Metazoa; phylum Arthropoda; class Insecta; order Diptera; family Sciomyzidae; genus Dichetophora; species Dichetophora obliterata. The sequence goes on along the minus strand of OY986435.1, from coordinate 61,626,450 downwards.
GCTGAGTTCCTCAAGCCAAATGGCATACGGAGGAACTCGAACATCCCAAAAGGTGTAGTGATTGCTGTCTTGTGTATGTCGTTAGGTGCCATTGGTATTTGATGATATGCTCTGACTAAATCGAGTTTTGAGTAAATGCATGTATTGTGTAAATTTAAAGAAAAATCATGTATGTGTGGTAATGGATATCGGTCAGGTACTGTAATTGTGTTAAGTCTTCTGTAGTCGCCACATGGTCTCCAATCATTGGGCTCGCGTTTAGGTACTAGGTGTAATGGAGAGGATGTTTGAGAATTTGACGGTCTACAAATACCAGAAGTAACTAAGAACTGAAATTCTTGTTTAGCTACTTTTAACTTTGGCAAGTCTAGACGTCGTGGTCTTGTGTAAGGTAATTGTCCTTCAGTGACAATGTGATGTACAGTGTGATGTTTAATTGGTGCTGTGTAATCGGGTTCTGTTATTAAAGAAGGAAATTTTTTGAGTAATTGTGTATACTTGTTATCTATAGTAAATAATTTAGGTAAAGATGTTTCAGAAAATGCTGAAATTGTATTGACAGATAAATTAGTTAAAGGGTCAATGAGACGTTTGTGTTTAATGTCAATAAGAAGGCCATATTTTGTCAAGAAATCTGCACCTATAATAGGTTTGGAGATGTCAGCTATAATAAATGAAAATGGTAATTCACGTCGTAAATTTAAATTAAGTGTCAATAATTTTTTTCCAAATGTAGAGATTGCTGTGCCATTAGCAGCTTGTAATACCAAATCTGATTTTTTGTTTGAAATTTTGAATTTTGAGGAAGGTAGAACTGATACCTCTGCTCCACTGTCAATAAGAAAATTTAATTTACTAGAGGGGTCAAATACAAAAAGACGACGTGTATGTATGATGGGTCTATTATCAGTCGTCGCGACAACAGAGTCTTTTAGTTTGTTGAATTGTGTTGTGTTATGTTGTGTGGTGAAAAGTTGTCGTTTTGAACAAATGCACATGGTTGCTCACATTTACGTGCGTTTTTACCGAATCTGAAATGGTACTTACATACCCAATTGGAAGGTCGTTGACCTGAAGAGGACCTATAAGACGATCGACGTCTTGAAGTTCCTCTGGAACTAAATCTTCTGGAAATTGGACGACTGAAACGTTGATTCTTAAGTTCATCAACATCAAGCGAGAGTTTTTGAAAACATTCAAAAATTTTAGATGTTTGTTCTGTAAAATGTTTAGTAATATTTGCTATCTCATTAGAATTAGAGATGTGTTTCGATACATTAAAGTTATTCTTGATTGCAGATACCTCAGATTCTGCTAATACCTCCCACAAGTTATCAGCGAGTAATAACAACTCATCTAATTCCTTATGACCAGATCCTGTCAAAGCAATGTTCAGACTTTTAGGTAGTTTACGTAACCAAAGCTTATAAACTAAGTCTTTGTTGACTGTTGAACCAGCTAAAAGAAGCAAGGATCTGTAAAATTGAGATGGTTTTTGGTCACCCATCTCAGTGTCAGATAGCATCTTATCGAACCGTTTGTTCTCACTTAAAGTATGTCTATTTATCAGAACTTTCTTCAAACCTTCATACAAGTTGGTTGAAGGTGGTTGTTGTATGAAATCTAATACCGTAACTATGACTTCTTGTGGAAGTGCAGTCACAAGATATTCATACTTTGTTTGGTCAGTGGTAATCCCTTTAGATCGAAATTGGAATTCTGCATGAATAAACCATGCATCAGGACTATCAGTCCAGAACTGTGGGAGTTTGACTGACGTTGCATGAACTTCAATGTTAGATGATGAATCATCGAAAGGGTTCAATAAAGGAGGCTCAAAATTAATTAAATGGTTATCTCCGTCTCCTGAGGTGGATAACCGAGTAGGAGTACGTTGCATTGTATTGTTTTAAAGAATACTAGCTTTATTACAAATAAATTTCTTAAAATAATATTAATAAAATTGAAGTGTGCCTAGCGTGCAGTGTAGTGCCTACGGTTGTGAAACGATAAGCGCCGGCTTATCGTTTTACATCCGCTAAAAAGCTAATTGTGTAGTGTATATAAATACCAATCCTTAGTCGCTGATTTACTGACGTCGCTGCTTGTTTCTGGCGTCACCGCTTGCTTTGGCGTCGCTGCTTGCGTCGGTGGCGCTGCTTACTTCAGCGTCGCTGTCTGCGTCGGCGTCGTTGCCTGTCTTTGCGTTGCTGCCTGCGTCGGCGTTGTTGCCTGCGTCGGCGTCGCTGCCTGCGTCGGCGTCGCTGCCTGCGTCGGCGTCGTTGCCTGCGTCGGCGTTGCTGCCTGCGTCGGCGTTGCTGCTTGCGTCGGCGTCGCTGCTTGTGTTGGCGTCGCTGCTTGCGTTGGCGTCGCTGCCTGTGTTGGCGTCGCTGCTTGCGTTGGCGTCGCTGTTTGTGTTGGCGTCGCTGCTTGCGTTGGCGTCGCTGTTTGGGTTGGCGTCGCTGCTTGCGTTGGCGTCGCTGTCAACGTTGGCGTTGCTGTTGACGTTGTCTTCTCTGCTGACGTTAGCGTTTCTTTCGACGTTGGCTTCTATTTCGACGTTGGCGTCTCTTTCGACGTTGGCGTCTCTGTCAACGTTGGCGTTGCTGTTGACGTTGACGTCGCTATTTCTGCCGAAGTTGTTGTCGATGTCGGCGTTGTTGCTGGCGTCGAGATACGCTGCTGCTATTTGCTTCGTTGTGGTGAGGTGGGTTCGCTGTTGTAGCTCTGCAGTGAGTAAGTTGCTCACGACTGCAGGCTGTGATGTTGTTGTTGTTGGTGCGGTGGCGGTTTTGGTGGTAGCGGTGCCTTGCGCACAGGTTTTTGCGGGTTGGTTGTGATGATGTAGATGTTGCTGTAGCTGCACTTTTAGTTGTTGACGCAATTGTTGTTGTTGCTGTGGCGCGTAGAGACTGAGCGCGAGAACTTATGAGCGTGTCGCGGGGTTGCTCTACTTCAGTGGCTTAGAGCGCGGGGTTGCTCTGCTTGAGTATTGATGAGCTCGTTGGTATCGTTGGTCCGGTTTCGACAGGATCGCCAATTGTGGAAATTAAATATTTCCACGAGAAATATAATAAAGTTCGTACGTTTGATTGAATAATTTATTAGATATTGAAAAATTTTGAAATATTTTTATACATTTAAAATATGAAAACTTAATTCTAAAAAATACAAAAAGAACTTAAAAACTAAGTGGTTTTAAAACAAAGTGTTTTACATACAATTGAAACAATATTAAAATGTAATAATAAGATAACACTACATACTTGCTTACTTAGTTGGCGCTACAACCGTATGTCTGTCTTGGCCTCATCTAAGAATTTGCGCCAGCCATTTCTGTCTTTCGCTTGTTTGGCGCCAGTTGGAAATTCCAAGCTTCGTCAGATTGTCCTCTACTTGGTCTTTCCAACGAAGATGCGGTCGTTTTCTTCTGCGTTGACCGCCGCTGGGTACCAAATCGAATGCTTTCTTCACTGAAGCATCGTCTTTCATGCACTGAACATGACCTAGCCAGCGAAGCCGCTCGATTTTAATGCGCTTGACTATGTCGATGTCAGCGTACAGCTCATACAGTTCACCATTCCACCGTATTCGGTACTCCCCATTGACGCAGATTGGTCCGTAGATCTTACGAAGAACCTTTCTCTCGAATGCTCCTAAAGTCTTTTCATCTGAACTGCTCAGCGTCCAGGTTTGTGATGCATAAAGTAGGACGGGCATGATGTGCGATTTATAGAGCATGATTTTCGTTCGTCGAGAGAGGGCTCTGCTTCTCAATTGCCTACTGAGCCCAAAGAGTTATTCTTCGTTTGATCTCAATGCTGAATGTCGTTGGTTGAGTTTATGCTGGATCCCAGATAAACGAATTCCTTCACAACCTCGAAGGAGGTATTGTCAACTGTAACGTGGGTTCCAAGACGCTGGGACTGTTTATTTGTTGACACCAAGTATTTCGTCTTATCTGCATTCAGTGCCAGACCAATTCGACTTGACTCTCTTTCTAATCTGGAAAATGCTGCACTGAGTTCGCGCGTATTTCAATAAAATGTCGTCATTAACGTCAATTATGCTTATAACGTATTATATGCAAGAATACGTTTTGAGTAGATCCCATATCCGATCAAGTCATTTAATTTTGATCCATTTGTATAAAAGTGTAGACACCCTGGTTTCCACCACTCACCTTTATTCCAGTATGTCCTAGTTGGAAGAAGTGTTCTGCAGTTTCCGTCAAAGGAAAGCACTGGTTTGCAGTTATCAGTCCTTGGTAGAATGAAGTTGAATTTGTATAGATGCGTGTCCTATTCTCAGTTTTCCTTAGTCTGAGCGCCGAGCAAGCTGCTGTTTGCCTGGCAACGAAGTCGAGCGGTAGAAGGTGAAGTAAGATCTAAAGCCTCAGTCGGTGTTGTTGTCAGAGCACCGCTGATGGAAATAGATGCCATTCTTTGGGCTTTTTGTAGGTGGTATAAATTTGTTACCTTGTCCAAGGCTGGCCACCACAGCGTTGCTCCTTATAAAATTATAGGTCTAATGACCATCGTATATAGTCAGTGAACGATATTTTGGGAAAAACCCCATTTTGAGCCAATACCATTTTTGCACCTGTTTTGTACCTTAAAACACATGTAAATATGTTCTATTTTTGGTTTTTTTTTTATAAAAGATTTTTGGATCATACTTTTAATACCAAAAAGGTTGGTTAATTTTGAGGCTTCTACTGTAGGCCTAAAAAAAAGCAATGATATTACCTTCAAAACAAATCAAGTACAAAACATTTTCCAATATCGAATATCTATGGTAGAAAATATTTGTTTGAATTTTGTGCAGCTCTGGAAGAGCAACAGAACGTTTGCATTTAATTAAAATGTTGTAACAACTTTTGTTGTACGAATGTTTCTAAGACTAAATTAAGTCAGGTGAGGCAACATCTCATAGCTGCATGGCTGTGGATGAGTGAGTGTTTGTGTGTGTGTGTGTGCATGCATTTATGCATGAGCATATTTACCGATTTGCACTAGACTGCATTTGATTGAGTATCGTACAAAGCAATGAAATGTCAAACATGACAAACTAAAGCAAATCTGAATGAAATCCGAAGTCCTTGCTATGCAAATCACATTTTAATTAAATTCCTTGATAAAGGTACTTCATATATATATATATATATATATATATATATATACTAGCTGAAACCCGGCGCGTTGCTGCCACTCTCCCTATTCAAACGCCCATAAAATGTTATCAGTTAAACAGCATGTCTAAATTGAGGTCAAATACTGAATTCCGAGACTGTGCGACCTATATCCACAAAGCTATTCGATATAACAATTTTGGGTTGTATAGGAAGTGCCACGCCCTCTTGATCACCCCTCATAGAATGTAATCAATTAAACTGCATGTGTACATGGAGGTCGAATACCGAATACCAAAACTGTGCGACATATAACTCCAAATATATTCGATAACACAAATTTGGGTTGTATGGGAGGTGCCACGACCCCCGACAAACTCTAAAAAATTTTATCAGTAAATCTTCATGCGTAAATTTTGGTTAAATACTGAATTCCGATGCTGTGCGACCTATAACTCTAAAGCTATTTGATAGCACAAAGTTGGGTTGTATGGGAAGTGTCACTCCCCTTTTCCCTACGCCCATAAAACGTAAGAAATGAAAGTGCATGTATAAATTTAGGTCGAATACCGATTTCTTACGCTGTCAACCTTTAACTTCAAAGCAATTCGATATTGCAAATTTGGGATGTAAGGGAGATGTCAGGCCTCCCTGTCCAACGCCCATAAAAAAAAATCATTGAAACTGCATGTGTAAATTGAGGTCAAAAACTGAATTCCAAAGCTGAATTCCTATAAATTCAAAGCTATTCGATATCACCAATTTGGATTGTATGAGAGGTGCCCCTCTCCCTTGTCCAACTCCCATAAAATTTCATCACTGAAACGGTACGTCTATATTGTGGTCGAATACCGAATTTCTAAGCTGTGCAACCCATAACGCTATTCGATAACACAAATTGTTTTTATATTAATGGGAGGTAAAAGAAGGTGTGGCATTTCTTCTTAAACCATCTCGTACTCAAAGCAAAGCCACTTACAAAATTTGAGCTCAATCGGACCAATAGTATCGGAGTATTGTGATATTTCCAAAAGTAGGCATAGATGAAGTGTGACAACGCCCGTTTTTATTAAAGTTAGTGACAGTCATCATAAGAACTTATTTACCAAATTTTAATTTAATACGACCAAAACCTTCTTAAATATAGCATTTTTATTGATTTGTGGGCGATAAAAGGGGTGTGGCATTACTTTTTTCCTAAACCTTTGCGTAGCAGTTACGAACAACCAGTAGAAGGAAGTATCCTATTTGGTCTAGTCGTTTTCAAGTTTTAAGCATCCGAACAAATCACGATTCATTTTTATATGTACAGATATTGATTTGTGGGCGCTAAAAGTGGGCGTGAAAACATTTATGTATCGTGACTGCCTCTTGGAGCACCTACACAGCAAGTTTCAGTATAAAAATGTGTAGAACTCCGGAATTGCCATGATTTCGAAAAAGTGGGCGTATATAAATTGCGACGAAAAAGTGATTTTTGTACAGTTACTGACAGTTACCATCTGAACAAAATGATAATATCTTAGTTTTTACGATCGAAACCGTCTGATATATATCCCTTATTTGGTTTGTGGTCGATAGCGCAAATTTGGCTTGTATGGGAGGAACCACGCCCCCTCGTCCAAACGTTACCAAACCTCACAGGAACAATCTATCACCTCGGCAAACGTTGTTCTGCCACAGACCGCCTTACTGCCATACACGAAAATGTCAAGAAATGTCAAATATATTCACCATTTTCAGTATAGCTGCCGAAAGTAGCCATGTGCACTAAATAACCACATTTTAGTCTAATACGATCAAAACCGTGCGAAATATAGCATTTTTGTTGTTTTGCAAGCGGTAAAAAGGGGTGCGGTAAAATATTTCCCTTGAGCCATCTCGTAATCGAAACAAATCGACTGCCCAAATTTCAGCTCAATTTAGGGAAAGCCTGGCGCACTTTACTTCACTGGACGCTAACTCCCCGAAAAGTGAGTTTAACTAAAGTAGGGCAGGCCTATTGATAGTGCACTTGCCGAGAGTAACCATATGTACTGAATTACAAAATTTTTGTCTAATACTACCCAAACCGTTGAAATAAAACGTTTTCATTGGTTTGTGGGCGGTAAAAGGGGGGCGTGGAGATCAATTTTTAGTACAGTTGCTAACAGTAACCGTACAAACTAAGCCAACATTTTAGCTCAATCGACCCAGTAGTCAATTTTGATGGTTTCTTAAAAAGTGGGTGTGGCTATATAGCGATGACGCCCTTTTTTAGTACAATTGCCGAAAGTAACCATACAAACTTAAGTATCATATGTTAGTCTCATACGGCCAAAACTGCATGAAATATAGCATTTTCACTGATTTGTGGGCGAAAAAGGGGCGTGGAAACCAATTTTTCGTACAGTTACTGTCAGTAACTTCACAAACCAAAGTACCAAATTTAGGTCTTATACGACCAAAACCGTCTGAAATAAACCATTTTCATTTATTTGTGGGTGGTAAAAGGGGGCGTGGAAACCCATTTTTAGGACAGTTGTCGACAGTAACCGTACATACTAAATTACAAAATTTTAGCCATATACGACCCAAACCAACTGAAATGTAACATTTTGATTGATTTGGGGGCGGTAAAAGGGGGGTGTGGCAAATTTTTTTCCTCAACCATCTCGTACCTGAAACAAATCGACTGCCAAAATTCCAGGTCAATCGGTTCAGTAGTTTTGGAGTCTATAGACATCACACTACCAGACACACATCGTTTTGCTTTATATATATATAGATATTGATTTGTGGGCGTTAAAACTGGGCGTGAAAACATTTATAAATTGTGTTCGTACCTAAACAGCAAGTTTCACTGTAAAAATGTGCAGAACTCCGGAATTGCCATGATTTCGAAAAAGTGGGCGTATTTATATAACGACCACGCCCATTTTTTGTACAGTTACCGACAGTAACTATCTGAACAAAATCACCAAATCTTAGTTTTTTACGATTGAAACCGTGAAATATTTTTCTTTTTTTTTTGTTTGTGATCGATGGAGCAAATTTGGCTTGTATGGGAGGTACCACGCCCCTTTCTCCAATCGTTATAGAACCTCACAGGAACACTCTCAAGATGTGGCTTTATTTTCCCTGAAAATTTCATAAAGACCGGTTCAGCGGTTTTGGAGTCTATACGTGATATAGCCACATACCCACATACCCACATACCCACATACCCACATACCCACATACATACATCCATTTTTATATATATAGATATATACTTTGCATTAAAATTGTCCAATTATTCTTGGAGACAAAATTCTATAATTGAAAATAGAATAATTTAAATGAACTTTGACGCTACATATAGATGAGTTCATGCATGAAAGTTTTTGAAGATATTTTTCAATGAGCAGATTCTATAAATTACCACTACTAGTTTTTTTTTTATTTGCTTCTATTAATAAAAATCCATTAAAACGTGCTTTAGTTGCTATGAAATAGAATGAAAGGAATGCACTTAAAAAATGATTTCATAGACAAACGAGCAATACTTGATTTCACCCAAAACACACTATAAAGACACCCATATAGAGATGCTAGCACACAAACACACACTCACTGCCACTCACTGCCTTGAATAAGTGCTTGTCAGACAACAACACAGACACACTAAGAAGCGGCGTATGTAAACAGAAGGCAAACGAATCTTATGCAAACTCAAAAGATTGTCCCCTAGCTCATTTATACAAATGTCTCCACAGAATTTCATGTTATAAAATATACAAATTTGTATAAGTGTGTGTGTGTGTATTTATATTTCTAGTGCTAAACTTTCTTCTTTTTATTTACGTGTATTTATGCAGCATTATGCTTTTTGCTACTTTTTAGATACTTTGCTATTTTCTATAGCGTTTACCCTTTTTTGCCATTTCTCAATACCGTGGTTACCCTTTATGTTATATATAGTATGTTCGGTCTATGCATTTTGTACGTCATTGAGTCTGTGTGTGTGCTTGTATATGTGGTTATGTTGAATTAATTTCAATTGGATTCCAGCAATTGCTTCCTTTTCATTGCTGAAAACATTCCGCCAATTCTGTCGACCACAATGTATGCTTTACATGCACCTAGGCTTCAACTCTCTTTACATCTGTTCATTTGTCCGGCTCCGTCTTCCTCTTCGACAACTTGTCTGTCTTTAGTTCTGCTCTGACATCCTGTCCTGTCGTCCTGAAGTTTTTCAATTACTTTTGCTCTTTGGTTTGCCAACAATAGATATGCTCCTAATGTAAATGCGGTATAGTCGGTCGTCACAAGTGGTTGACTTTGAGTCTTTTAATGGAAACGATTTGAACCAACCAAGCGACCATGAACGACCGACCGATCAGCCAACAACCCAACGTCGTCGCATTTTAATGTTTTTCACTAGAAGTATTTCTTTAATTTACTTAATTCTTGATTTTAAGCACGCTTTGCGGATTTCCTGTGGTGCATGGAGCACACTTAAATGCATACAAAATGGTATTTATAGAATATGGTATGAACATGCTTGCAATTGTTGCTGTGCTGTTAAAGATAAATAAATAAGTGCTGAAGATGATCTAAAAATAAATCATTCCAGAGCAAACAATTTTGTAAATCAATTTTTTTTACAACAAAAAGTAGTTGGTGTTGTCAACGGCCACCTTTAACATAACCGAAATCGGAACTGCATTATTTTTACCAATTTGCCAAAAATGTATAAAATGTTGTAGGCATAATTTTTTTTTTAGTGGAATATATTTGGTGTAAAAATGTAGTAAATTAGCACACAAACTCGTCCATCTCCTATTAACCTAGAAGCGGTACTCATAAAAAAATATATATGTGCCAATTTTTATTGTTCTGAGATAAGTCTTAAGATTAATATTCCTACTACGTATATTTTTTTTAAACAAAGCTTTATTTAGTGGATGTAAAAATAATGAATAATTACAAGCAATTAAACAAAATTTGCATAAGTCATCGATACAGGTGGTTTACTTTTTTGTCATCAATATACCTGACCTAATAACAAATATTAATGTTAGCGATGGTTTGGCAAATGGGGCTATTGATAAACTAGTGCACATTGAAATTGACCAGAATGACCAGGATAAAAAATTTTGGCTGGATTCGAGGAGTCTAAAATTGGTCAGAAAACAAGAATGAAAGCTTCTGCTGACGCTCAATTGATTCAAGTTGGAAGAAGAGCTGTGCCAATACTACGAAAAAATAGTAGCATACCTCCTAATAAAAATAAAACAATCACAGTTACAAGAAATCATTTTCTTGAACAGTAGAACAGAATAAATTCTGTATTATTTCTTCAACTCTCTTAGCGTTTTCTTTTCTCGAAAAAATTCTGTATTTCTTTTTTGCCCTCTTTGAGAATTCTGCATTTTTTGCGTTCTTTTCTCGATTAAAATTCTGAAATCTAAAATGGAATCGTGTTATTTTCTCGAAAATGTTGACCTCAGAAGTAGAAAAAATGCAGAATTTTTGCACTCTCAAGATGAACGGTTTTAAAATTCTGCCCTCAAATGCTACTAACTGAGTGAACAAAAAAGTAGCATGTTAGGAAAATATTAAATATTATCATAGACATTTCATTAAAGTTCAAGCTTTTTCATGGATGACAAAATAAATGTTATGATAAAATAAATGAATAAATATTATAATAAATATTATAATTGTGATGTGGCAAATATAAACGCAGCAGTTGGGTCTGCAATTCTGTGTCGATAAGCGATAACAGCTTAAGTCTGATTTCAAAGTTTCGAGAAATCTTGCTTTAAATTTTTCAATCATCATATGAGCTATATGAAAAGGTTTTTTGTTTTTGTCATAACTTTGGCTAGGGTCATGCTAGAAGATCCAGATTTTGTGTTTTTATAAAGCTATGTATATGAGTGGCACACATTAACATCAATAACTCAGTTCTGAAAGAGTTGCTTGAAAAGCCTTTATCCTCGTCCAATGATGAAGCTCTAATGATTCTCTGTTACCGAGAACAATATAATGAAAGAAATATCATATAATATATTTTATTTACTTTCCTTCGTAATATTTCTTCACATATGTTGTTTTGCAATTTATTTTATTTCTCAAGAGTTTTCAACAGTGTAGCCAACGCAACATTATTGATGAAAAAATCTGCATTTTTCTGATCTTTTATCGACTAAAAACTGGTCAAAATTTTTTGAGTACATGTTAAAATTTAAAAAATTCTGCATTCTCAGAGGGCAGCGTTTTTTGCCGAGAAAAGACACTGCCATCTGTTTTTCAAAAATAAAAACATTTGAGGTTTTTTTCGTGAATGAAACCTTCATGGGTCTGCAAAATCTGAATTTTGCCAAATTACTCTATCCTTGAACATAAGTCTAAGTGGCAAAATTGTAGTTAAAAAAACCGCTGAACCACTAGCGTCAGAGCCTTGGAAGGCTTGTTTGTAAAAGCTATGGCCAGATCTTCCATAAAAACTCCATTTTGAATATAACACTATTCTTTTGTATTGCATAACGAGTCAGTAACGGATTCTTGAAGTTGTATAAGTCACTCCGATGTGTGATTAAGAAGAGCTTGTAAAGTTAATTCAACGGTGGTATCGCTTATTTTAAAGCTTTTCGATTCTGGGTATCAATATTTTTTTTTTTTCACTTTGAATGTTGCTGTAGGAGAGAAATTTTTCAGAAGCAGATTGTCTAATTACATTGTATTGGTGTCAAGTTAGTTTTGCTTCTACAAAAATAGCTAATGCTTTTATATTTGACATTTTCCTAGAGAGCAGTGTTGTTTTGAACTTTTCTTTTACGATTATGAATTTTGGACTTGATAAATTTGAAAAGCCTTGCATTATCTTTGATTCCTTTGAATCCTTTTTTTAATTTAATCTATGAAGCATGAGCTTACACTGCCAGATGTGGTGTCCCTGAATTGCTTTGTTTTTTTATATATACTCCAATTATATGACTCGATGAAATCAATTTCTTTTCGACTCCATTTTTTAGTAGGGACACGCGCAAAAACCTTAAGAGAACTTTAATCAGATTTTATTCAAAGTGATAAACCTTTTTTCCGATCTATGCGATCTTGTTCATCTAGATTTAAAATCATAAATGAAAACAGTTATTTGTTTATTGTAATCGAAAATGTTTTCTTCTGAGCAGTAAGTCTGTTTTTTTAATTTTAGCTCATAAGAATTTCATCTTTTCGTTTATTGTTTTACTGCTTGAATTTAAAAAAAAAAAACAGCACCAAATGGCACCGTCAAATTTTTACCTATTGTACTGATTTGTATAATCTTTAAAATAAAGTACAAATTATTTGACGAATGTCGACGATCAATAGCTATATGTCCACATAAATTACGAAAATCTAAACTTTTTGCTGGACTTTAAATACTTATAAATAACAAAAATTAAAACACTTACACATACAGTTTGTAACAGAAATGTTCAAAAAAATTTTTACATTATAACCTGAACTTGATGGTACAGCAAATTATTTTACTTTTCAAATATTTTCTTTAATATTTCAAATTTTTCAACGTGAAAATTTTCGTTTTTTTCAACCTTTTTCCTACAAAAATTTCAATAAACTTTGACTTTTAAGTGTTACCACAAAATCACCAGGCCGCTTTTGACATTAATTTAATTGGCAAGTGACGCAGATTTTTATATTATTAAACCCGGTATAAACAGTTTTGGGGATTCTTAAAACTTTTTTTAATTAATCCAAGAAAACAGGCAGTTCTATCTCATTGTGCATTAGGGAGAGGGATTTTATGTGTAGAAAGTGTGAATTAAGTTTAAAATGAATAAGTATTAGTTTTTAAATGGCAGTGAACATGGTCTTTTAAAATGTAGTTTTAGGAAAAACGCGATAGAAATATGAAAAATTTTAGCTACAGAGATGGGACTAATTAGTCAATAACTTCGAGAGATTTGCTCTGATTGACATTAGACTTTGGGACCATTTTCTTCAGATGTTAAGTTATTAGAAAAGACAAAAATTTTTAAAAGTGCTAAGCCTTATCTTCCTCCTCCCCCTTTTAAATTAAAGTGGTCTCACGCTTCATTGTATGAAAAGGTTGTCCGCATTCCCTAATTGTGGAATAAAACAAAGCAAACAGATTTAAATGTATTACTACAAAACGCCTTTACATATGGCTTTAATATATGTAATTGATCGATTTCGATCAAAGTCAAGTAGAATTAAATATCTAGTTGTTTATATGGCCGGTTTTCAGTTAAACACTTAAGATAAGATAAAAAGAAATTCTCTACTCTAACCACTGGGCTATGCTATACAAAACAAAAGCGATAAGCAAACATATAAATCGAATCGCTAATTGTAAAGCTTTAGCATTTTATTCAATTTTTTCAATTCAATATCCAAAATTTTGCCTAAATTGTATAAAAAACTAAAAAAATACAGAATTATTTTTGAAATTAAACCAAAAAGCTAAAAGGAAAGCTGTAATATTTCTTTTGGCTTAAATTTAAATGCAGTAGATACTTAATAATGGGTTAGTATTTGCAAAGTTTTAATTTCAAACTGCAAGGATTAAATAAACTCCAGTCATATTTTAGCTATACTAATAAAACGTAAAGTTTTTTATTAAATCATCCCCGATGCCACTCGTTGCTAGATCGTTTTCTTAACACGTTTGTGTCTCGAGAGTTTCAATAAATTCCATGTTGCTCTCTAATCTTCTCTTTTTGTGCTCAACGCAACAAAATACTGCTAGCTTCATAAGGAAATAAAAAGTAATATGTATATTCTTGATTAAAACAAACCAGTGTTATTAAATATTTTATATCTGATTAAAATTTTTATTGAATGCGCATTTTGTTGAATAAAATATAACATAAAATAATAACAATATACTTTATCGATTTTCGCTTTCTTATTCACAATTTCTAACAACTGATTTTTGTATATTCTAGAAGAAATACGCGATTCTTCTTAAAATTACTGATTTCCCTCTCCGATATATTGATTTCTTAAAACACTGCTTTCAGTTTCGTATTAGTCGCAATAACTTTTTTTTTGTACCTGTGTCCGTATCTGTACTCCTGTTTCTTGTTCTCCTTTTATATTCGGTGTATCCTTTCCCAGTTGGAAAAGGAGTCATGCTGTATGTCTGCCGGCAACATGCCGCGGAAGGACAGGAGACATGCTCGTCTCCATACCAGCTTATATCTTTTTCGTATAGGCATTTCCTAGGCCGGCATGTCTGTTAAGTGAACTGCCGTAGCAGCAATGCAGCATGCAATTTATGGTATGAATGCAGAAGGTATACATGTCTACCAAATGAACTGCCTTAGCCGCAATTCTGCATGCATCTTTCGGCATTAATGCTGCATTCATACCATGAGATGCATGCTGCATTGCTGCTATGGCAGTTCATTTGACAGACATGCCATCCTAGGACATTCCTAAAGAAAAAAAATATAAAAGCGGGTGTGGAGGCGAGCATGTCTGCTGAATTTCCAACTTATGTTACCTGCAATTGAAAAATTATCATTATTCGGAGATGAACCTCGGCAAAATATAAAACAAAATCCCTAAAAAAACAGAACAAACTAAAAAAAAAAAAATCAAAACAAAACTAAAAGCCATTAAAAAAATGGATGTATCTGATGGGATTTGAACCCACTACTCAAGATTCCAAAATAGATGAATAAAAACTAAAGCCCTAGCCAAATGCGCCATTGGCACTTTTGTGATTTTGTTGAAATAATATACATAACAACGTTGTTGCTATCAAAATTGATTCGCCGAAAATGCAAATTGTCGGATAATTACAACAATCTGAAAATATTGAAGTTGTTGTCCCTTTAAATTAACCGGAATTTCGCATTAGCAAGCATGATAATTTATTATAATACATTTGCTATAATACTTGTATTGAATGTATTTATGTTGTGCTATAAAAGAACTTAGTTCTTACTGTACTGATGCTTTTTGTTTATAAATAATAATAATAATAATAATGCACCTCACTTATAAAAAATAATAATAATAATAACAATGCACCCCAGATGACAGTAAAGAAGTTTTTAAAATTTAAAAAAATAGAATTCTTAGCATTAAAATTATAACCTGCCACATTCCTTCCATCGGCAGGCCTGCTTTGTTTTTCATCTGGGTAGTACCACCCATTTTCGGACATTTGCTGCATATCAAATTTAATACTTCCGGCGGAAGTCGTTATTGCTGCCGTTGTTAATTGCGTTTGCTTAGACCAAAACTATATATTGGGATTAGAGCCATTTGTACTTCCTGTGAAGAAATCCGTAAAGTTATCAACTCAACTTTTTCGGGCATGATGAAGTCTCACTTATTTGCAAATTTTATCATCATCAATGACAGATCGGATGACAATCAGATTTTTTCTATCTGGACAATAATTTCTTAACTTTAGAAGCTCTAGCGAGGCTCTCTATGTAATTTTTGACAACAACTGCTAGATTTGCATTTCCTTGTTTTCGGGCTAAAGTACTTGCTGTCATAACCATCAGAGTGCTTTCATTTCCAATTTTTTTGCTTAGTTCCAATGCGTCTTTTCTTTTAACACTGTTTGATTTATCGGTTAATAAAAGCTTGGGACGTCGCTCTTATGCCCTCGATGACTATTGATTACTTTTTTAATCGAGTACTGCTTCTCCTTTAAGGCAATCATGATATTTAGATTTAAATCATTGATAACTTCTTGTACACTGAACCAAAAAGGTACATTATATTAATGAAAAGGTGCATCAATTTCAATGAATTATTCATTGATTTTGGTCCAATGAACTGTGGTCATTGATTTCAATGAATTTTTTTCATACTTTAATGAAAAGTTCATTAAACTTAGTGATTTTCAATGAATGGTTCCTTGAATATCAATGTACATTTCATTGAATTCAATGAACACGTTCATTAAAAAAATGCCAAAACTAATGATTTTTTCATTGAATTTAATGAATAGTTCATTGAATTCAATGTATTTTAGTTCATTGAATTCAATGTATAATTCATTGAATTTAATGTATAGTTCATTGATTTTAATGTTTATTTCATTGAATTTAATGTATTAAGTCCATTGAATTTAATGTATTTAGTTTATTGGATTCAATGTACAGTTAATTAAATTTAATGTATTCAGTTCATTGAATTCCATGCATATTTAATTAAATTTAATGTATTTAGTTCATTGGAATGAATGATCTATACATTAAATTCAACGAATTATTTGTTAATCCCTCTGTAAACATTTTTAAAATAAGGAAATAATAACAATTTAAACAATATTTTTTTATTTTAAAGAGTCAATTAATATACAAATTTTTGAAGATTTTGAATAGTTTTTAAATTTATAAAAATATACGGCAGTAAACTCCCACACGAGAGTGCATGCCACAGGATATTTTAATTGAAATAATTGAAAAATTTTAAAGCACACATCTACGGCTCTAATAAAACTAGCAAATTAAAATTTTACACCATCCATGCACACATAAAATTGTTGGAATGAGGAGAAGTTCTTCTCTCCAACAGCAAGGATTAATGGTTGAGTATTTTGCCCTTAGTTTTTAAAAACTCAATATGCTCCTCGACTTCCTGGATGCTGCTTCCAACAAAAACGAATGCCTCTTGGGAACTGGTAATTGTATGCTTTAGGAAAGTTTTTATCCAAAGTTGTCCTTACTGCATACTTCTTGAGTGGGCATCAAAAACCCATGAAGGCTCCAAAGAAGTTTCATAGCAGTACTGTCTGGAAAGATATTAATTGAAAAAAATAACTATTTATTTATTTAGCCTCGAGAAAAATTGAGCTTACCACTGTAATTAGTGAAATCTTCAATTTCTGCCAACTTTGCCCGCACAGCTTTATCTTTTATGTGGTTTTCATCCTTTAAAAATGTAAACATTTTTTGAAAATGATGGCAGCAATCACTTAAAATGCCAGGTATATTTCCGAAAGAGACGGAGAAATCTTTATCAATCTAGAAGATATTATAAATGAATATAATATATTTATTTTTAATTTAATGAGATCTTTTTTCGTTCAATTATATCGCAGCTGTTAAATTGCGATTACGATTAGTTATTAGCAATTTTTTTGTTTTTGTGTCAAGACTATGCACAATACGTAAATGTTTTTTAAAGGCTGAAAAATTACTAAATACTAGATTGCAAATTTCATTGCAACAGCGGTAAACACTATTAGCAGACCTGATATGATTTTTTTTATAAGAACTAATGGTAATTCAACAGATTTAAATTTTCTTTTACATTCAAAGCACAACATTTTCTTCACTTTTAATTTAATTTATTATCACCTTTTATCTAAAATTTACACACACAATTGCCACACGACTTCACAACTTCGCGTTTCTTTTCAAACAAAATTGGAAAGTGAATAAATTAATATACATTGAATTTAATGAACTGAATACATTGAACTTAATGAACTATGCATTGGATTTAATTAACTATACATTGAATTCAATGAACTATACATTGAATTTAATGAACTATACATTGAAATCAAAGAACAATACATTGAATTCAATGAACTATACATTAAGTTCAATGAACTGTACATTGAATTTAATGAACTGTACATTGAATTTAATGAACTATACATTGCATTTAATGACCTAAACATTGAATTCAATGAACTGTTCATTAAAAATCAGTGTATGGTTCGTTAAAATTTGATTTACAACTGGAATCAATATACATTTCATTGATATCAATGAAAAGTCCATTAAAATAATGAAAATAAGTCATTGATATATATTAAGACATTTTTAATGAATATAACTTCATTGATTTCAATGAACAGTACGTTAAAAACTATGAGCAATTCATTTAAATTCAATGATTTTTTCATTTAAATCAATGAATTAATTTTAACGTACGCTGTTCATTAAATTTGTTTTTTCTGTGTAGATTTCGTTCATTTAAAATAAACGTTAGTGTGTATATTAGCTGATTTCTTTAAAATGTCATTTGTTTTTTGACCTCTTAAGTATCATTTGTATTTAACTTTTCCAATTAAAAATTGTTTATAGCGCTTTATTTTGCCTTGCGAGATCTCTTTGGGCGCCATACATTAAATAATATTTTATATTTTTGGGGTTTACTGGCCTCTTTTTTTGTTTGTTTTTGTTTTTGAAATTTTTTTTTGTTCTGCGGATGCAAAAATGTGCAAATGAAGTTAAAATATTTCTATGTAGAATTTAGTACTTTAACAAGAAATGCTAGTAACATGGTTTGCATTTTAATGAAATATGGTTCATTACTTAACTATCAAAATCAACATGTATCAATGTTTTTCAGCATTTTAAGGTTCATTTAAATAATTAAATAATTTACTTTTCTAAATTCAGTTAACAATAAAAAATGTATTAACTAACCATCAACACTTTTGTTTACATTCACTTCTTTTCTTTAAATCTATTCGATATTCGACCAATATTTTGAATTGAAACTTTTACTCAGTGAAGAAAAATCACATTTGATAAACAACAACATATGCAGCTCTTTTTCATCTGGAGTGTCCAAATCTGAAAATAAATAAGAGTAATGCCTTTTTAAAAACTTTACATTTGGGGTTTTGGCCAGGAATAGGGGTCACTTTGCCCAATGTGCACTGTTTCAAAGAATTCTTAAACGATTTTTATGCAAATAAGATTTTCGTTGAGTTTAAAGCTAAAATTATCTTCTTTTTTTAAAACTTTCGTAAGTCTTTGCGTTGTGTGAGAATGTTAGATATTGCATAAAATCAAACCTTCATATGTTTTGGTTTTCATCAAAAATTTCAAGTCGACATTTAAGAAAGCTTTTTCCGACTTCACGTTGACATTAAAGAAGTCAAAAGTTTGATGGAATATTTTTCTCAACTTATTATTTACTTGATAAACTCAATACAAAGTTTCAGGTGTACACATTTTAAGCCATTGACATGCGTTGACGAGTGCGTCGTCAAGAGCACTTGACATGTTGTTGCACTGCATTCTCACTAGTGGCCAGTATAGACAAAGTGCAAAGTAAGCAAGGAAACCCTTTTAATAAAATCAACAAAAAGTTTACAAACAAAAAAAAATATCATGAGAGGAAAAGTTTACTCTTTGAAACATTGAAAGGCGTTGCAACTAAATAAATGTATACACGTTGATGGGATGATGGGCATAAAACATTTGCACAAATATGGTGATGACATAAAACACGGTGATAAAAAAGAGTGATGAGCGAAATTAAAAAAAAACAACAAACTCACATACACAAACAACACACGCACTTTAAAATGTCATCAGCAGCAGAAAGTTTCAAGATGAACAAAAAACTTAGATGGTAAACAAAAAAGACACGACAACAAGATATGATAGAAAAAAAATGTGTGTCTGTTTGTGTGCGTGTGTGCGTGTCTGTTTGTGTTTGTGTGTGCGAACAGGAAGCAAAAATTATGCAGGCAATATACATAAATATAATGCGTTTGGTATAAATTTTTTAACTGCAGTAAAAAATTTATCAAGCAACATTTGCACTTGAAAGCTGGCAACTCCTTGTAAAAAGAAAAAAGAGAAAACAAGAAAGGAAAAATACACAATAAATATTATATGAATACAGAAGCACCTGTATTGAACAACTACATGTGAAGTTTCAATTTAATTTATCTTGTCGTAGCATCAAGCTATAGCTTCGCATAACTTTTATGTTAACAACAACTTGTGACAATAATGAATATGTACGACAAAAAACACAAGCACACACACACTGAGAGAAACAAAAAGCTTGAAAGAAACTGCCAAGAAAATTATAGCAAGATATACATAACCAACAACTTTTTTATAAGCATAAAAACAACAACTTAGGCGCATAAAAAAGCGATCAACTTCATTTCATTGCAACAACTTACAAGAATAATAAAAAAAAAAACAACAACAACATAAAAAGAAAACTTGATGAATATAAAAAAGTTGCAGACAGGCTTTGAGAGCACGTTTAAATTCGCATGATATAAAAAAAAAACGTCATAAAGAAAAATTGCACCGAATTTTCAACATGACTGGATGTTGATGATAACAACAAGGATAACGAAAATGAACGAATGAATGAAGACATGAAGAAAATGAGGAAATATTTGCACGCTGCACACACAACAGTAACTTTGGCAGGCGAATTTCGCGCAAGAACAAGTTTTTTAATTTTCCTAAAAGCTTAGAGAATGTATGTAGTAAAAAGTTTAACGTTTACTCGTGAAATTCTATTGATTTATTACACAAACAAAACCCGTCTTTTTTTAAGAATATTTAAAGAAATATTTGCATTTTTGACATGCCAAGAACATGAAAATATTTTTCTATTAACTCAGTTCAAGATTTACCCAAGATTTACTTGGAAACTACCCAAAGCACAATCCTAGCATAGAATCAGAAATCAGCTCAATTCTTATGTCTTACATCGATGAACAAATCATTGCTGTGAGTTGGTAGGGAAAAAAATGGCTTGCACCCAAACCAAGTAAGAAACAAGAAGCCATATTCTATATGATAAAAGTTCTTTTTTCCAGCCAACAAAAGCAGAAATGAAAAATGTAGCTTATATTTGTAGGGAATCGATTTAAAAAATTCAGTTTATATAAATATAGCTGTGCATAAATAAAATGCTGTTAAAAAAGGCAAACTTTCAACAAATAAAAATAAATAAAATTTTTGACGTACTTCTTGAAAAAATGGTTTTTAGGGATGCCCATCGCAGAATGGTGGCACTTTTTTCGTACCATGTTGCTGGTGGCAATAAAGGACGAATTCTTTGCAAAATTTTTATTCACAACTGCTTTGTCAGAGCGGGCTGTTTTGTGCTTTAGCTGTAAGGCAAAGTGTTCACAAAAATTTTATTATAAGCTGAAGGTTTTTTGTCAATGAAAAAAAAAAGCAAAAAAATAATAAACGTAATAGCTTGTGCTAAAAATAAATACTCAATAGAAAAAAAGTATTTCTCGATTCGATTAGCTTTTATAATGAATTTTATTCTATTTCTTATTTAATTTTATTTATAAACTATTTGAATCAGTTAAAGTTTGTGCTTTCACAGACAGCAACGCTTGGATGTCAACAAAAAATTCTAAAAGAACCAAAGTTTGTTTGTTTAACAAAAATAAGCCACAAATATTACACATCATGGCTTACAAGAAAAGTAATAAAGTGTTGATAAAAAACACATTACTTGATTTGACTTCTTACCCTATTGAAATTTTGTTCATTAAAAAAAAACAACTTTTAATTTGAGTTGTAAAAACTTGTGAAAGAAATGATTTAAGTCATTCTATATTTTTTTGATTGATAACATGACTTCAAGTTTTGAAATCAGCAATCATTTTGAAGTCATGGCTATGAAATCAATTAGTAAAATATTCTGTTGAAGTCATTTGATTAATTTATTATGATTGAAATCGTACTGCTTAGAGTCATTGATTGCATTCTATCATAATAAATTTGATGTCAGTGAAATCATTAGCAATTCGTTTAAATAATGTTTTGAATCACTGAATGTGTTAAATAATTTAAAGGCAATTAAAGTCTTTTGATTGTATTCAAAAATGTTTCAAGTATTTTTGTATGCGAAATAAATGTTTGGTTAATCCAGCAAAATAAGAACTTGAAAGCAAAATAAGAACAATGATCGTTGTTTTTGGAGGAAAATTAGCACAGAGACTTGAAAAAATAGATTATTTTTTTTATTTATTTAAAGAAAATGTTCACAAATAAGACAGACTCCTTTAAATGCAGTAAAAATGTAGATACATAACAAAATAACAAGTGATAAGGAACAAAAAAAAAAAAATAATTAAAAATTTAACTTAATACAATTAATACCAATTAACTGAAAATCTAATCAAAATAATAATTAATTCAAAATAAAAATCTAAAAAATCGACAGAACCAAGAAAAACAACAAATAAGTATTAAATAATTTTAATTAAATTAAATACAATTGCATAGAATGGGAGAAAGAGAGAAACTTAAGAGAAATGTTGGAAAATTACATGCTTAAAGTTGCGTTTAGTTGCAATACTTTTTATACTTAAAGGCAGTTAATTTCACAATCTGATTAATATATATAACTATATAACAGACAATAACTCTTTCCGAAAAGTAGTTATTACTTTCAATAACGCAATAACTATATTACAGACGGACCGCCGAATCAGAAAAACCAAATTCTAACTCTAGTTTCCGATCCGAAATTGCATTTTTTTTTATTTTTAACAAGCAAAACAATACTGAAGTTCATTAGAAAATTAAAAAAATAATTGGGATTCAGTTTAGGAATTATATATCATGGGCAGGGGCATATTGAGTTATGTTTATAGTGGGTAGTTAAGTATTTTGGCTGACTAGATACCCTTACGTGCCGACTTTTTTAACTCAACATAATTAAATAAATACATAATTTGAGTTGTGAGCTATAACGAGGGAACACCAACAACAACAACAACAACTACTCTGTATAGGACCCGGTTTATACTCATCAACACTTGACGGCCAAGTCTTAACTTTGTTGATGAAAGACTTGGACATCGACGTGTGAGAGGAGGAAATTCAAAAGGGAATGACCAAGAACTGACGTCAATCCTTGACGAGTATAAGCCGGGCCTAGAGTCAATCAAACAGCAGATTAGACAGAACTGTTAGGCTGTCCATCTTTAGTAGTCTTGAGTGATTAAGCCGTGACCAACTCTAGTGTTGGGAACAACTATTACAATAACAGGTTTCTGTGATTTTTTTTTATATAAAACTATGAACCGTACATTGGCATATCACTAGGCATCCAGGTCCGATACTATAATGCAACCGTTGGTGCTTTTTTTTTAGCTAATTAGCATGTTAACTTGACGCAGGTGTTTCATTGCTCTGACTAAATTTGTAAAATGAAATTTTATGTATTTCAATATGAAAAAATAAATGATTGAAACAAAAATTGCAAGAAAAGCATCCTTCAATAGAATAAGTCAATGAAATCGAAGTCCAGAATCTAGGAGCATCCACATCAGCAACAACTATCTCTACCAAATCCATAAATCAGCAGCCACAGCCGTCGGAGGCTGTGGAAGCCATTACAGTTGACAGCTGTTGCTTATTATTTATACTGCTGTTATATTTTTTCTGTTAATGTTCGCGCTAATGCTTATTTTCGCTTGGTTATACATCAAAAGCGAACCTGTTGTTTTTATACACACTGTTATTTTTTCTGCTGTTAATTTTCGATAATGCTTCTTTTCGTTTGGTTGTACTTCAACAGCGACTCTGTTATTTTTATACACACAATACAGCCGCAACTGTTATCGACGAAATAACAGTTGAAAAATAACAGATTGTTAAATATCAACCAACAGTAAAACCCACTGTTTAAGTCTTATACGATTTGACACTTCTTTGAACAAATTGTTTTTCTCATCGGCCATTTTGTCATACGACATTAAAGCAGTAAGTAATTTTTAGATCAAGGCTAGAACTCTGCCAAGGATTGCTGCAAAGCAACTTACTTGATCTAAATAGATCACAATTAAAATCATGTAAAAATTCAAAGAATAGATCACAATTAATTATCAAAATGAATTAAGGTACTTGTTCGGAACGCAACGTAAAATAGTAATTTATTATATTTTGTATAATGATGCAACACTACAATTAATACCATCTCTATAAATTTCTCTACATCATAAATGTTAATATTTTAGTGCAAATCTAATGTATAGATATTGGTAATAACTGGCTCTAAAGCTTTTATATTTTTGCTCAATTTTTGTTATAAATAGCGCTCTCTGCGCATAAATCATGCTATTGTTAACTTTCGCTGTTTAACTTGGACATTATAAAGCCGGCATTTGGTCGCAGAATAAAATTGTTAAGAAAAACTAAAATTCGTTAGTTTTCTTAAAATTGGAACCAAAAGGCGACAAAAAAGCTTGTCTCCTCAACATTGGTGACCTCGACGTGACTCGGTTACCTCTCGAGTCATAATTAGTAAATTTCGTTTAAAAATAAAACGTGGTTTGCAAATTGGTGGTCATGAACGCAGAAGAAGCTGCTAACAATAAATATGTAGATTTTCTGAAAAGAAAATCTTCTGCGTTAAAAGATCAGCTCCAAAGTATGGAACGAGCTGTGACTCCAGATAATTTTGATCTACTAGATGAAGCTGCCGTCACTGTTCATCTTGAGCGAGTTGAGGCGATTTATAAGGAATTTTGTGCTATTCGTGCTAAGCTCGAGATGGAAGACCTCGATGAAATTGAAAACAGCTGTTCAGACGACGTAGCAGGAATTTATGTGCGCATTAAGACGGAGTTAAAGCGTTTATTAATGTTGCGCTAGGCGTCTGGCGTTCGTTCGTCAACATTTTGTGCTCAGCCATCTTTTGAAGGCATTCCATCATCATTTATCGTTGGACCTCCAAGGCCTCGGCTACCAGTACTTCAAATACCTAAATTTAGCGGAGAATATACGGATTGGCCAGATTTTTATTCAATGTTTTCAACTGTTGTGGGGAATGATGTAAGCCTTTCAAAAATTGAAAAGTTTCAGCATCTCAGGTCGGTACTTACTGGTGGTGCTCTTAATACGATTCGCTCTTTGGAGATAAGCGAGAATAATTATGACAGGGCTATTGAAATATTAATTAAGAGATTCGACAATAAACGTCTTAATTTTCAGGCACATAGAAGAGACATCGTCGGATTGTGCAATGTGGAAGTAGGATCAGTATCAAAGCTGCGATTTGTTAGTGACAGTGCTAATTCTCACTTGCGTGTGCTTCTAACTATGGGAACGAAAGAGCAAGTTGCTGATTGCTTGCTTATTCATATCATCGGACGCAAGCTTCATATAATTACCCAGACAAGATGGGAGGAATCGACACCTGTTAACACTATACCGACTTGGGAATCAATGGCAACGTTCCTGGAAAAACGATGTCAGATGCTGGAGAACGTGGAGAGTGCTTTGGTAACACCAACATCAAGCAAACAGGTGGAAGCTAAAATGTATCAAAACTTAGAAAAGAAAAGAGTTTTTGTTGCCTCAGCAAACAATTATAAACTTTGTTCAGTCTGTCATTCAGATTTGCATACAATAAGTAATTGTCAAGAATTTCTCTCTCTAACCCCTTTGGATCGTTATAAAGAAGCAAAAAGACTCCAACTTTGTTTAAATTGTCTTAATAGTGGACACGCAATTAAAAGTTGTCAATCAGATTTTTGCCGACATTGCTCTCTAAGACATCACACTCTCCTCCACATTTCTTCTACCAATACATCTTCGGCATCTTCTAACACATCTGTCGTCGTATCCACTTTGCCCTCAACATATTTCGCCCACCACAAGCACATTGCAATTAAACTCTCGCTCAACTTCTGCTGCTGTTGCTGCCGCCGAAGAAGAATCTTCCACATCGTTTGGCTCTTTTCAATCATCTCTCGTTACCACATCGCTCTCTGCTACTCAAAATCAAACAAATTGACAAAACTTCGTATTTTTAACAACGGCAATAATTCTTATTAAAAATAAAGCTGGTTCTTTTATTCCTTGTCGTGCGATTCTCGATTCAGCATCGCAAGCACATTTTGTCACCAGTAGCTTTGTTGGACGGACAGCTACTACTTAAACCAGCTAAAACAACAACTTTTATATCTGGCATAGGAAAATCAGATTTCATTGCCAACAAAATCGTTAGCCTTCACATGCAGGCAACCACTAATAGTTTTTCAACTTTGATATCAGCTGTTATTGTCCCGGCAATTGTCGACAAGCAGCCATCGTGCACTATAGGCGTATCAAATTTAAAGATTCCGACTAATGTGCAGCTAGCTGACCCACTGTTTTATAAGTCACAGAGAATTGACTTATTGATTGGTGCAGACCAATTTTATAACTTATTATGCGTCGGACAAATTCAGTTGGGTCCACAGCTGCCTTTACTACAAAAAACTAAATTAGGGTGGATTGTTGCAGGAAGTACTTCTGATAATGCTCAAGAGCGCTCTTGTCTTTTAATAACTGAACACCCTGCCACTCAGGTAGAATCGGAATACCATTTAGATGACTTAGTCAAAAAATTTTGGGACGTTGAAAATCATATTGAACACAAGACTAAGATTACTAAAGAACAAATAGATTGTGAGAATCATTTCATTGCAAATCACACACGGCTACCATGTGGTTCCTATTCAGTCAGGTTGCCGCTTAAAACAAATGTTGATTTACTTGGTGACTCTTATCACCACGCACTTTATCGCTTTAAGAACTTAGAAAGTCGTTTGCGGCAAAATGCCGAATTAAAGGCCCAGTATTAATCATTCTTACAAGAATATCTAGAACTTGGGCACATGTCTCTTGTCAGCCGCATTACTTTTGGCACATCAGCGTATTTCCTCCCGCATCATTGCGTATTAAAAACAGAAAGCACAACAACAAAGCTTCGTGTTGTTTTTGATGGATCAGCGCGCACATCATCTGGTAAATCTTTGAACGATGTCTGTATGGCAGGACCAAACATACAACCAAATATTTTTGATATTCTGCTACGTTTTCGATCTTTTAAAATTGCAATTACTGGAGATGTGTGCAAAATGTATCGGTGCGTAAGGGTATCACATCCTGACGATTATTTGCAATGTATTTTGTGGCGAAATAATCCCACAGACAAAATAAACATTTATAAGCTTAACACGGTCACTTACGGCACAAAGCCCGCATCTTTCCTTGCTATACGTTCTATGCAGCAACTTTCTGTCGATGAGGGTCAATGCCATTCGGTTGCAGCGTGCATCGTGCGTCGAGATTTTTATGTCGACGACTTGATTTCAGGTGGCAATTCTATAGAAGAAGTTCTACAAATCATAAGTGAAACTATTGAGTTGCTCCAAAAAGGAAATTTTAAACTTCGAAAATGGTGCTCGAATGAGGTAGCTGTTCTTAATAATGTAGCAGGCGCAGATAAAGAACAATTTTTAAAATTCTATGATGGTAGTGACGTCACAAAGACGTTAGGTCTTGTATGGGATCCAAGTATCGACAGTTTTCTATTTTCATTTGAACCCTTCTCTTCATTTAAAAAGATAACTAAGCGAACAGTGTTATCAGTCATAGCTCGATTTTATGATCCACTTGGTTTAATAGGACCTGTTATTGCAAAGGCGAAGATTTTCATTCAAATTCTTTGGAAGGAATGTTTAAATTGGGATGAAAGTCTGCCGCAATCGTTACAGTTATCTTGGATCAATATGTGCAATGAATTTAAGCTCGTCAGCAGGTATACCTTTCCACGGCTTGTGCTAGCTTCAAATACAAAAACATAAATTCATTCTTTCTGCGATGCAAGTCTAAGTGCTTACGGGGTATGCGTGTACATTCGCTCAGAAAATAATGGAATCTCCGAAAGTCATCTTTTATGTTCAAAATCTAGCGTTGCTCCTCTAAAAGTACTAACAGTTCCAAAACTAGAACTTTCTGCTGCTTTGCTGCTTGCTGAGCTTTTGTATTCTATAAATATTATTAATATTTTTAAGGGAGAGATGCACTGCTGGTCAGACTCAACCGTAGTCTTATCATGGCTACAACAGGAGTCCTCAAATTACAATATTTTCGTCTCCAATCGCATAAGTCGAATACAGTCACTTACCAAACAGATGTCATGGCATTATGTTCCAACAGAAATGAACCCTGCCGATATTCTGTCAAGAGGCGCCACTCCTAAGGAGTTGTTAGATTCACAACTATGGAAACGTGGTCCTTTATTTTTAACACAAGATCGAGATAAGTGGCCTTTAATGCCTTCAGCTGTTACAGATCTTCCTGAACGTTGAAAAAAAGCTTTTATTTTAACGTCTTCAGTTCCGGACTTGTCACTTTCTTGCAAATATAACACTACTTTTGGCAAAATTCAAAGAATATATGCATACATATACAAATTTGCAGCAGCTAAGGGCTCTTACCGTTCTGGTCCCCTTACAACATATCATTTAAAAATGGGAACGTTACTTCTCATACGAATGGTGCAAAAAGCAACTTTAAGCGTTGAATATCGTGCGCTTATGAAAAAAGAAACTATCAGTAAGTCTTCACAAATCTTATCTCTACATCCTTTTTTGGACTCGTTTGGAGTATTGCGCGTTGGAGGAAGACTGCATAATTCAGACCTAGACTTCGAATCAAAACATCCCATTATATTGCCTAAGCTGCATCCAATCACAGTTTCAGTTATTGCATACTTTCATCATCGTTGTCTTCATGCTGGACCACAAGCGCTGTTAGCAACAATTAGACTACAATATTGGCCAATAGGAGGAAAAAGAAATGTCAGTCGTGTAGTAAACAAGTGCGTTAAGTGTTTTCGAGTACGGCCTAAAATAATCGAGCACGTCATGGGTAATCTTCCATCTGAAAGAGTGCAAGCCAGCCGCGCTTTTCTCATCACCGGCGTCGACTATGCTGGCCCCATATTCTACCGATCTGAGGTTAGAAAAAGGCCTCCAATAACGTGCTACATTAGCTTGTTTATATGCTTTTCGACCAAGGCAGTGCACTTAGAGCTAGTAAGTGACTTGTCCACTTCATCATTTCTAGCTGCATTAAAACGTTTCATATGCACTCGAGGCAAACCGAAAGCCATTTGGTCAGACAACGCAACCAACTTCGTAGGCGCGAAGAACGAGCTGATTGAATTGAAGCAACTACTGTTAAGTCAAAATCATAATACAGCAGTCTCACAACATTGTTTGGAAGAGGGTGTCGATTGGAAATTCATACCCCCTAGATCACCTCATTTTGGGGCCTCTGGGAGGCCTCAATTAAAATTGCGAAATTGCATTTATTGCGCACCGTTGGTCTTTCTATCTTACCTTTTGATGAACTAAGAACTTTAATTTGTCACATATCTGCAATAATGAATTCTCGTCCATTATGCCCAATTTCAGATAACGTAGACGACTTAGAGGTGCTCACGCCAGCTCATTTCTTAATTGAGGCACCATTTACAGCAGTCATGGAACCTGATATCTCGCTTTTAAATATAAACCATTTAGATCGCTGGCAAAGGGTATGCTACATGCAGCAGTTGTTCTGGAAAAAATCGAGTTAAGAATACCTTACACTTCTTCAGCAGCGGAATAAGTAGCAAGCTGATTCTCAAAACTTAACCGTTGGCTCGATGGTTCTTATAAAATATGAAAACTTGCCACCGCTTAAATGGCCTATCGCCAAAGTAATTGATGTCATCAAAGGTCAAGATGATGTCGTTCGGGTAGCTGTTCTTCGAACCAGTAATGGCTTGTTGAAGCGTGCTGTTGCCAAGCTTTGTATCCTACCTAACGAGAAAGATGATATTGGAACCACACAGCTTCCAATGGGGGGAGGATGTTCGGAACGCAACGTAAAATAGTAATTTATTATATTTTGTATAATGATGCAACACTACAATTAATACCATCTCTATAAATTTCTCTACATCATAAATGTTAATGTTTTAGTGCAAATCTAATGTATAGATATTGGTTATAACTGGTTCTAAAGCTTTTATATTTTTGCTCAATTTTTGTTATAAATAGCGCTCTCTGCGCATAAATCATGCTATTGTTAACTTTCGCTATTTAACTTCGACATTATAAAGCCGGAATTTGGTCGCAGAATAAAATTGTTAAGAAAAACTAAAATTCGTTAGTTTTCTTAAAATTGGAACCAAAAGGCGACAAAAAAGCTTGTCTCCTCAACAGTACTATTACAGTGTATAAGAAATTAAAAATCAATTTTATTTCGTTAGAATATGGTTCTTTAAGGTCTGAAGAATACGTATATAAAATTTTAGAAAAAAATATCAAATAGAAAAAAAGTCATAAAATATTTTATTCGTATTATATTCATATGTCACGTGATATTCAATAACCTTTAACTCTTTAACGCATTTTTCTCGAAACAAGGTTTTCCTAATCGGCTTCTAAGATATCTGGAGTTCTACTTGATCGATTTCGATGAATCTTGATTCATTGTGATCCTTATAGACTCTGTTAAGCACTTAACCTATAAAAATAAGGTTCTGTTAGAATAAGTTAGAATAAGTAAATTGCATAGCCTTGTTTGGCCAATAAATAAATAAAAGCCAAAAAACTTTTCATTTTTTTTGCATGGCTAAAAGTTTCGGCAAAAGAAGGGTGTTTTGTACATTTATTTTTAACGCATGTCATTTTTTTATTTTTTATTTGTTTTTTGTTTGCGTAGGTTCAGTGCTTAACTACAATCTTTAACTCAAGAATGCACTTTGATTTTTTACTTTCAGACGCTTTGTAAAAACTGGATACGAGAAGCCAATTGCAACAATTTTTTAAAACACGCTAACTTTAGCACCCTGTAGAATAATAACAGCAACTATAAAGACAAAAAAAAAGTTATTTGTGTTATTTTCTCATGAATAATTCTTTATTATGTAAAAAATTTGAATCATTAAAATTAATAATACTAGGTAAAAGCATTAATAAAGAAGGTGTTTTTTTATAGCTACACACTGTAATAGTACCTTAAATAAAGTTACTCATTCGTTCGATCAATACAAATCTTAAAGGCAGTTGTCATATCGTTCCATCTTTTAATGTATAGAAAATATTAGTATAAGGTCAGTTACCCAAATAAGGCCAACCTAACGGTTTTTACCAGACAGAAGAGAAACGGGTTTTTTTAAACTTATTTTTGCAATTTAAATTTTTTTTTATTTAATTCTTTTTTCAAAAACTTAAAAATAAAGCATGAAGAAGTAAAAAATATATGCAGCTCAGAAGGTTTTAAAAAGGGTCTGATTTTTGCCATATTAGGATTTTTGCCATGTCTAAATAAGGCCCAATATATAACGGTTTTAGAAACATAACAAAACAGTCAGAAAATAATAAAATAAGAACACATATTGTTATTACAAATGTTGGTTTACATTTATACTAAACAT
This sequence comes from Dichetophora obliterata, assembly GCA_963920525.1. Classification (NCBI taxonomy): domain Eukaryota; kingdom Metazoa; phylum Arthropoda; class Insecta; order Diptera; family Sciomyzidae; genus Dichetophora; species Dichetophora obliterata. The sequence continues at coordinate 61,595,333 of OY986435.1, read as the reverse complement.
AAATGCTATTCATAGCTTTTTTTTATAAAAAAATTCTCGAAAAAAATACTTTTATTGCCAAAAGTTCATTTTGAAAATTAAAATAAAGTTACTCTGGCTTTTTAAAGAAAACTTTGGTAATTTGCTGACCTTTATAGTCGAGGGTTTTCTTTTTCATATTTTTTTCTTCCAGGTAGATTTAGGTGTGGACATGAGATCGGAAAAAGAAAGCCGGAAAGAAAAAAAAAATGTTTGGGCCTTTTTAAGCGCTCTCAATATAATTTCATTGATCAAGTTTTTCTCGGAATACACCACAGTTAGATTTGATCAATTAACCTTTTTCTTTTCGTTAAAATACCTCTCTTATTTTAATTCAAAGCTGGACATATGCAATAGTTAATTCGTAGAATAACGGACTTTTACTGCGAGCACAATATTACATCAACCACATTGTTGACGCTACCGCTGACTTCGTTCGACTGTCACTCGCTTCACAGAAGCGCAATCGAAGTACTTTTTTGCATCGTGATGCAGATATGAACATGTTTAAACGTGCAAAAAATCATTTTGCAGGGAATGCAATAAATGTGCGTATTAGAAATCGGGCCTTATTAAGGCTTGGGCCTTATTTGGCGAAAGGACCTTATAACAATAATGAATATATCGAACCAGCATTCAAAAATTTATTTTTATTTTTGTTTATATAGTTTCTTTGTTTATGTATCACCAACAAATAAACAGAGCTGTAATCTTTGATTGACTCTTTTTTACTATTATATAAAAGGAGACTCACAAATTTAATCCAGAATAAGCTCGGTAACCGCTGAACCGATTTTAATAATTCTTTTTTATTCGATTCCTATGACAATAAAGATTGTTATAGCTTACCAAGGTTTTTGAAAAATGTATTCTTTAATTATTGCAAAATCACGCATTTTATTTGATGCCTACATTCAACCAGCAGCGCAATATAACAGCAAACAAAACTTTTCTCTCTTTGTCAAGAGAGCTTCTCTCAATTTAACACGACAGCCATGTTGTGTAGTTAAGCTGAATTCACTGATAACCTTCAGCATGTTTTTGTGTGATTTAAAATAATGTTAATCAAGTTGAGAGCGTACAGAAATTTTTCTCTCTGAGTGAAAACTTCATAAGAAAAAAACTTAAAAAACATTCTGAAGGTGATCAGTGAATCCAGCTTTATTTTCAGGGAGATTCTTGCTTTCATATAGTCTTAATTAATTTTCTTTGTTAATGTCTTGAGGGGAGTTGCAAGAATTTAGTTATCAGCATTAATTATGTTTTGTAGCCTTGTCAGCCAGCTTTTCCCGACATGAGATTGTGTTAGTCTATCTATACGAATATATAAAAGCGTTGTGACACTGCATGGATGTTTGACAATCACGCAAGAACCACTAAACAGATATAGGTTTGTTTGACAAACGATTTGTTATTCCAACTTTATCGTAATATGCTATGTTAGATTTGCCATGTCTACTTTCCATGCCCACTTTTTGCAAAAAGTGCTATATTTCAGACGATTTTGGTCGTATGAGACTAGAATTCGGTAATCTACGTTGTATGGTCACTTTCGCTAACTTTACTAAAAATGGGCATGACCCACTTTAGTTAAGTCCACTTTTCGGGGGATAAGCTTGGAGTAAAGCAAAGCGCACTAGGTTTAAGCTCAATTGAGCTGAAATTCTGGCATTCTATTGTTTCGAGTATAAGATGGTTTAAGTGAAAAAATTTTGCCACACCCCCATTACCGCCCAGAATTAATAAAAAATGTTATACTTCAAACGGTTTAGGTTGTATTAGACAAAAATTTGATAATTTAGTTCATAAGGCTACTTTCGGCAACTGTACTAAAAATGGCGAATATATATAATTTTTTTTCCGAACGGCACGAAAATTCGTATATCGCAGTAAGGTGGTCTGCGGCAGGACAACGTCTGCCCCATTACCGCCCACAATTATTAAAAATTTTATACTTCGAAAGGTTTTGATTGTATTGGACAAAAATTTGATAATTTAGTTCATACGGCTACTTTCGTCAACTGTACTAAAAATGGCGAATATATAAAATTTTTTTTTTGAACAGCATGAAAATTCGTATATCGCAGTAAGGTGGTCTGCGGCAGGACAACGTCTGCCGGGCAATATTATACATCAATAAGAATGCTGTATATATCAGATTCTGATCGTCATGCATTGATGTTTCAAACGTCTAGCATGTGTTTTGTTCGAAGGTCAATTTACACTTTTACAACTTCACAAAACGATCACAAAAAATTCATTGAATTGGGTCAGGACAAATTCTACTATAACTATAACGTAAACTATGAATATATAGATAAGGAAATAAATTAAAACATAGATTTATGTATATAACTTTGGAATAGTTTGAAATATTTGAAATATTTTTCACAGAATTATTTTTTAAGCTACATTTGAAAATGTTTTTCACATAAATTAGTTTTTAAGTTGTAGCTCATTGCAAAAAATATAGCAACATTTTAAGCAAATTAGTTTTCATAAAAAAAATCAGAGGGGGGGGGGGGTAGGTGGCCCATGATTTTTAATGATAGAAACTGTTTGTGTGAAAATAGAACAATTTTTGCTGGTAAATTATGCTATATGAAAGAATAAAGAAAATTAAAAAACTTTTAAATTAAAAAAAAAATGTACAACAAAAGCAACTCTTGGCCTATTTTTAGTACAAGTTGGATATTTTAGAGGTTTTTTGAAAACAATATAAAACATTGCATTGGTGAGGTAACGGTAAACCTTTTCTAATTTTCCCAATTTACTTAATTCCTCAATTTACTTAACTTTCAAACAAAGAAAATTGAATGAAAATCGATTTGAAAATGGCGAAAATGTTTGCTTGCTAAGTCAAAACATGAAATTTCAATCGTTTTTTTCTCATTCTGAGGCTTATGAGTTATACTGAAAAAATCTATAGTTTTGAGATATCGCAAGAATTTTAATTTCATAATAACAGGTTTTTTTAAAACATATCTAATATCCGTACAAAATATTTCCGAAAAGAAAAAAATTACCGTTTATTTTATTAATCAACTGTCCATACAAAAATGCATTGTTATGCATTGAGAAAGTCTATAGTTTTTGAGATATCGCCGAAAGTTTGATGTCATTATATCGGTTTTTTTTTTAAATTTAAGAATAATTGTTGCTTCACCAAAGCCCAATAACAACAATTAATAACTGAAAAAGGCCGATTAGCTACAACAATTTAAGATGAATATATTTATTTTCAGAATACATGTAAAAAATTACATATTTGATTACATATTTTAAAAAATTTTTACCCAAATTTCTTTATAACGCTGTTGTGCAGTACATTTTCAAAAGTAAGAAAAGAAAGTCAGGTAAATTTATATCATCATAACAATAACCGTTAAAATAAGTTATTCAAATTAAATAAAGTAATGTCTTAATAAATATACCATTTTTTCATAATTAAACAAAACGAACACAATAATTTTTATATTTTGAATTTGTTTTAATACAACTAAATACTTTCATTTTAAGATTTAAAATTTTTACATGGTATTTAATATTTTTATCACAGGCGAAGCAGCGGGTATTTGCTAGTTTCTTAATAAATATACCATTTTTTCATAATTAAACAAAACGAACACAATAATTTTTATATTTTGAATTTGTTTTAATACAACTAAATACTTTCATTTTAAGATTTAAAATTTTTACATGGTATTTAATATTTTTATCGCAGGCGAAGCAGCGGGTATTTGCTAGTTTTCTTATAAATGTTTAAACAAGAAAAAAATATGATTTTAGTTAATAAGTATAATAGCATATAAATATCAATTTTCCTTTATTTTACGGTAACCTATCGTTTTGCAAGTTTTTGTAAGCTAATTACATCTAATATATTCTTTTTAGAAGAAAGTATAAATAAGTCATTAAGACCTGAGCACGGCCATAGCCAGGAACGATTACTTGGGGGCGCTGAGAAAGTTTTTTAGAGAGCTGACTTTTCAAGAAAATAATTAACTATTTATTCAAAGACAACATCTATTTGCAATGCAATGAACCCAATCTTTTATTTTCAAACCAAAAAACATAAGATTACGCCATTGTTAATCGGTCAGTGAGGAACGTCGTATCGAATCTATTCTCGATTTTGACATGCTATAAAGGTTTGCATTTTTGGTTGGTCACTAAAGTTTCGAAGGAAAATTCATCTCGGAACGACAATTTAATTTTATTTAATGGTTGCAATGCATCGAATTTAAAATTTGTGCTTGAAAGTCGTTAACAGCTTTTAAATCGTCATAATTTTTCTCAAAACGTTGATCAATTTCTGAAATAATTGAGTCAGTTATTTCATTATAAATGCGCCTTACACAGTGTCTTCACTTGCATTATTTTATTGCATGCGAACTGTCAAATTGAATTTAATGAGCAATATCGCAAGTGTAGTACTGCTCATGAAATTGATCATATCATGAAATTTATCTCTTGAAATATTTCTTGATATATGTCATGAGATGAGCTGTCACTTTACAGTAAAATATGTAAGTAAGTGCACTTTTAAGAACCTTTCAAGCAAAAAATATTGCAGTAGCAAAAGTGAAAAAACAGATGAGATGAAGATGAGTTGAAGTGCCAACCTAAATATTATAGCATGAAATCTGGATGTCATGAATTTCTATTTGACAGTTCGCATGCAATCAAATATTGTAAGTGTAGACACTGTGTTAATGCAGACTCATTGCAAAGATCACTTTTATGTTTGCAAAACTTTTTTTGCTGTTTCTATTATTCCCAATATTTTGCAAGAAAACCCAGCAGTTTAACAGCTCAAAGCATTTCATCTGCACAAAGATGAAATTCCGGTGTCTCGAAAAAGATAAAGTGTCTTAAGTCATTTTGAATTACAACAATTGCTTTGTAATGTACGGACAACGTTGCTCGAAAAGCAGAGAAACTGTTGTCTGTTCGTACATTTTTTTAACTTTGAAGCGACTGAAAACATCGTCTTATTTTTATATTTGGTCGAAGAAAAGTCGGGAGTCATAATTTTTCTTCACGATTTCGATAACGATAAGATGAAGACGGTGGTGTTTTGAACCGGTGGAATGAACCTTTGGAATTGTTCGATTGAAAAAGTCCTGCGTCAAATTCTGCAGTCCACCTAATCGACCACTCATTACAGCACCACCATCATAGCCCTGGCCCAAAATATTTTTCAGCTCATAAGCTCTTTTGAAGCAAAGTAACAAACAATGTACAGAAATGCAATCGAAAATATTTCGTTCTCACTCCTATCTGTCGTATCTGCGATCAATGCTAAATATGACTTAGATCATTAACATTTATTTCTTGGAAACAATTTGCAATAATATTTATGATTTTATTTTGCATTTGCAACGATGTATAAACAGCATTGGTAGGCATACCATCTTGACATATCTTTAAGTTTTTGTGCTTTTCGGTCATGTCTTTAAACTTTAAACATATAATGAAACAGTCTTGACTCTTAATTTTCTTCGTCAAATAACCTATTTCCTCAAAAAGGCAGCTTATTCTAAGCCAGAAAAAAATTGTAGAAAGAATCCCGTTGACATAATATTTTCGCTTTTCAAGGACAGTGTTATTAAGAAGGCTCGAAATTTCTAGATTATTTTCAATACATAAAGAATGTTCTTTTCACGCAACCATAACAGAAAGATGCATACTGCTTAAGTCATGTTTCTTCAAAGCTTTTTCTGTTGCACGAGGCTTAGACCATTTATTATATCCCGTAGTGTAAAAAAAGTCACTAGCATTAGTTTTCGCTAAGTGCGTTAACCTTTAGTAATCAGCCTTGCGTGTAAACAACACAAATGGGCGCCTAAATTTTACTTCAATCTTTTCTGTTGAGAGCTTATTTTCGTAAATTGAATTCAGAAAACTTTTCTGTTAAAATTTTGAAAAGTAGCATAGTTTTTGGGGGAGCTCGGAAATCTTTTGGTGGTGCTCAGCTGCCACCAGCACCCCCCTGGCTACGGCCGTGGACCTGAGTCACTTGGAGTTGTTCTTAAATCATTTTTAAGATTTGCATGCATGATGTGATTTTTTATTGCTTTTTGAAATATGACCTGCACCCAATAGAGTTTCTACGCCTTTGCACAATTCATATAATACTTCAAACTCCACTTTTTATTTAAGTGGATCCAACAAATAATTTTATGGTCACAACTTAGTTGATTCTTTAATTCGATTTTGATGCAAGTAATATAAGTAAAAGTTATAGTATGAAGTTGGTTTTGAGTATGATTTAAAATGAAATATCTGACTAAAGTTGGTATTTAGTATGACTGATGGTGAATGGCAAACAATTTTACGACTGATTTTGATGCGTTTTGTATTTGATGTATTGTAAATAAAATTCAAAATTATAAACAAATTGCAGCAATAAAATAAAATTAGGCCAACTTAAAAAATATAATAGGGGTAGCTTACACTGATTACCCACCCCCCCCCCCCGTTATTTTCGCCACTGATTCCTACTTTATTGATTTAGCTCGGTCATGATTATATTCATTTTTAAAGATTTCAATCACTTGACTTCAAGGACTTCAACACAGCGATTGCAATCTTTTCAACAGAATTAAGACATGCAATTACTTCAGTTTTGCAGTCATGACTCTGATTTTAATTTCAATGAAATCAGCAATGACTTCGATGACTAAAAAATGATCTTAGGACTTCTTGTGTTAAAGACATTGCAATAAAAAAGGATTTAATGATCGCAATCATAACCTGAAGTCATTATTTGCAATACACAATTATTGCAATCTTTTACAACTAAGCTTTCAATGCACAATGATAAGGATTTTTATTTTTTAAAAAGTAGATTTTATTTATAAATTTTGTCAATGGAATCGACAAATTTTTTTGTTTCATACTTTTTAGAGCCTGAGTTTTAGTAGTCGGGTTTTAATTTTTTGATTTTTTTTTTGTGTAATGTACTCTAAAAGTCAAAAATTTACCTATTGCAATACATTCCACAAGAAAACAAACATCAAAAAATTAAAACCCGACTACTAAAATTCAGGCTCTAAAAAGTATAAAACAAAAGAATATTCTCATTTGAATTTTTTATTTATAAATTTTTATGTATAAAATTTTTATGTAAGTTGTATATTTTATATTTTTATTTCAATTATTTCGGAGATATGGGCATTTCCATCGTAGCTCACGCGACATTCCTACGACTTAAAGCTTCGTTTTCTCGGAAGTTTATGTTATTAATGTAGAAATTTCTTATATACGTATGTCTTACAAGACATAGTAATGGTATAGTAGCCGTATATATAGGCGTAACTCACGCGACAAAAAAAGGAAGTGTATTTTACAAGCAAGTTTAGATTGTAAAAACTCAGCGAATTTTTTTATATAAATTGTTTTTGTTTTTAATTTTTGAATAAAGGGAAAACAGTGAAGTTTCATAATAAACCCACTTTAACTATGGACTTTGCTTATTTAAAAATAAATTGAGTTTCCAAAAAATATTTGCCATAACTCACGCGACATAACCCACGCGACAAAATTAGGTAGTAAATTAATTCTGTAATTTAGTAATTAACAAACAAATTCAATATATTGCCCTTTTCTTGCCTCATCCTTTATTATTTATCTATTATTTTTAGCCAATGCCTTCCATTTTTACTAAAACAAAAAATTTACGAAACATTTACTAAACATTTACGAAAAAGGAAACTACATTTGTGAAACAGTGCAGACGATTTGATCATCATGGTTAATGAATTTATAAAGAAATTTCTTGAATTAATAAAATTAAAATGTTTCTCTTAATAACATCACAAAATAAAGAGTTTTTAATAAGTTTTAAGTTTTTTGTCACGGTTGCCCATATATTTTCGTAATAAAGTATTTGCAGATCAGATTCTTATTTATTTTGTCTAACTAGTATTGCTTTGCATGTAATAAAATAATTTAAGTTATGATAAGTAGCTCAGATGGCAGGGGTTTAGTTGACTTTGTATTCTCTAGAGTGCGCCATATTTACTTTAATGTGACGTCACATAACCTATATAAAAATAGGCTGGGGTGGTATGGTTGATGATCAAAATCATCAATTTTGCTCCACGTAAGGTGATTATCAAATTGACTATCGCTTTTAGCAATCAATTTTAAGCGACAGCTATTTAGTCATTTTTATATATATCTGACAGTTGCAAACTCGTTTATGAATAAATTTTCAAATATAAGTTAAAATAATTTGTTAATTAAATTGCTAATTATTTTTGTTTAGTTTTTTGAAAAATGTTCGAGGGCACCTTTTTCCTTGCCAAATGGGGAATTTTTCTTTCAAAGTGACGTTGAAACGATCTAATACGGCTGCATAGTATTCGCCATTGATTGTTCTTTTCGGTGAAAGCTGATCGATTATCCCAAAATACTGTCGCCATAACATTTTCGGCGTTCGGTCTGTGAAGTCCACTTTTTCGACTGTTCTTTCATTGGTGTGTAGGGATGGATGCATGTTTCGTCCACGATTACTAATCGACGGAAAAAAAAATCCTTCTTATTTTTGTAAAACATCGCCAAACACGCCTTTGAATCATCCACACGGTCGCATTTATGGTCGAGAGTGAGCAAACGCGGCACCATCTTGCGGATAATTTTTTCATATCCAAATGATTTCGCAATATAATCCTCACCCGTTCGTTTGAGATGCCTATGGCCTCAACAATCTCGCACACCTATCTGGTGTGGTGACCTAATTTGGGCGTTCAGAATGTTCTTGTGCTAGTACGACCGCATCGGAATTCAGTTAACCACTTGTGAATCATTCCAATCGATGGTGCGTATTTATTTAGCCTATTCTTGGTTTGGCTGACAAAAAATAATGCTTGATGAGCACACGAAATTCACTTTTTTCCATTTTCGCCAAAATTCACAAGATTGTCTGCTGCCAAACACAAACTAAGTCTTGACAGTAGTCTATTAACAATTCGTAGTTGACAGAATCAGTGTTGCATTTAATGCTACTACGTGGGAAATTTAAAAATTCACTAACTTATTAAATTGCCCTCGTACGATTATACATTTTATTACTAAAAATTAAACAATTTCTTACTTAATTCTATTATTTTAATTTAGATACAATACACCAGTTAAACCAATTGAACCGACTGAGCAACTAGCTGGAATTATTTACCGTAAAACATCAGTTGGGATGCCAACAGAAGATTTGAATTTAAATTCATAACTTGAACAGCAAAAGCTTTTCGTCAGAAATACAGGAAGCTCTCAAAATGCCGCTTCACATACACACCGACAAGATAGTAGAAAATCCAAAAGCAAAACAAAACAAGAACTTTTTTAAAATCTTTCCAACTACAAATGCAAATTAAAAACCCATTTCCAGCTTAATTAAGAATTCTACAGCTTCCTGGTAAGGCCATAAGAATTTCGAGCGCAAAAAAGATAAAAAACACAAAAAGCCAAAAAAAAAACAGCCAACAGTAGTATTAGAATATGAATATCATATGAATGCCAAACCTTAGCTAGAAACACAAAAAAACAAGATCATAGCAATGTATACAAGTGTCGCCATACATTCATACCTACCCTGCAGTCCAAGGCATCGTGCACGAATATTCATTCCATGATGATTTCTTAAAGAAACTTACGGCATGAGAAATATTTGTCGATAATTCATTACCAAATTGGTCTTTTTTTCTTTCGTCGAAAACAGAAAGTTTTCCAACAGTGCACGAATTTGGAACTTTAATATGAGTTATGAATTAAACGTTAAAGAAGAAGAAAAAGCGTACAGGATTCATTTAAGATTTCTTTCAGACTTGGACTACTGCACACACACACTTATTTTGAGTTAGCTTACATTTTCATAACTAACCAAATGAAAACAAATCTCATAAAATTTCATAGAAGCCAGCCAAAGAACAAGATTTTTTTTTATATTTTGTTTACTTTTTTCGCATCCCAGTGGGAAATTACAGGAGTCCGAAGGCCTTCTAGCAGCCCTGCGTTAGGTTTTTATAGGCCTTAAACACTCCTTGCAAACACCGTTTTATTCCTTGTATGAAATGGGAAAATTTGTCAGTACTTCCGCATTCGCTTTGCTAAAAGCCCTTCTAAAAGCGCTTTTTTGAAAATGCATTCTTAAAATACTTTCCACATAAGCCCTGATTATTGTACTCGTTCACTATTCCTGAAATAGGTGCTCTCTCCGCAGGCGTTCGAGAAGGCCTTTGTTAAAATTTAATAGAACTTTCACACTCTTTGCAAACACCGTTTTATTGTTAGTATGGAATGGGAAAATTTGTCAGTACTTCCGCACTCACTTTGCTAAAAAGCTCTGCTAAAAGCGCTTCAAGCGACAAGGCGGTCTTTAAGGTATTCCAATTTGGCATTGTGACTGTCGTACAGAGCGTAGCCGTTAAGAGCAGAAGTGTCAGTAATATTTGAATGAGCTTAAATAGGGCTTATAAATAGTTGTTTATGTAAAAAATATTTATTAGGGGTAAATTCATTTAATTATATATCATATTAAACTTCTTAAAAATCTCCCTTTTGGATAACATAGAAGTAATATTTCGGTAGTTATAACAATAAGATAATAATTTCAACTAGAAAAAAAAATTTAAATACATAAAACATAACATTTTTATATAGATAAATTACACTTAATTACATTTTTGAGGAGTTGGTTCTCAATTATTTTTTTTTTTAAATAATTTATTCATGCAAAATAGTAAATCTAAAAATAAATTCCTTAAAAATAATTTCTAGGATCCAATAATTAGTGGCTATTAACTTATAGGGGAGTGCTCTGAGGAATTTTATTAAGAGAAAATTGTATAGAGGTAAATAGGTAAACATAAAACCGAATATGTATTGTTATAAATATAAGTGTTTTTGAGATTTAAGTGTATATCGGTTATAAAATAATAGATAACATTATTTTTATTTTCATATAAGAGATATTGTGAGAAATGTTATCTTTTCGCTATGAGTTGATGTAAAGATATATTACTAAAAGCACGCAAGATTTTGATTCTGCCATATAGTGTGTCTTCAAATATTGGTTATAGGGGAGTAACATTTATTTTGATATAAAATGTTTTCGAAGGAATTTATTAGCAAAAAAAAAAAACCCCCTGGAAATATCAAAAGTTATTAGTTATTATTTACTGCATTGTACTACTGTGACGACGCTTTATTAATTATTTTTTTTGGAATAGCTAGTTCAACTCCTTCGTTTAAAAAAAGCAGAGTTTTTTTAAGCATTGCCATTTTTTTAAAGTTTTCATTTTGCAAAAAATCAATAAACCTTTTAAGCATATTGAAAATAAAAAACCTTCCTAGATTTTAGTATAGATTTTAGTTTGTTTGTTCTTTAATAATACTTAAACCGTAAGATCAATAAACAAAAACACAGCACTTTCAACTCACATACACATCACAGAGGAATAAAGAAAACTTCTTGCCTTCCTTTTAACATGTAGTCCTCATCGATGTAGTGAAGTTTTGAGGTGTGTTGACGCCAAAAGAAACAGTTAATACAAGCCTTTTTTTCAAGAGGTCAGACTGAATTGCCCACTGGGATAGCTCCTACACAAAAACACGCACACATAAACTCGCACTAAAACTTTGGCGCATAAAATCTAAGCCAAATCCGCACAAAGCAACAACAATAAGCCTGAGCATGATGAGCGAGCGCAAGCAAAATTTTGTGCTTGCAATTAAATGCCGAGCATAAATAAATGTGAAACCACGAAAGCTGTCGAACATTAAACATAATAAAATTTTATGGTGAAAGCACAAAAGTTGCAACAGCAGCAGTTCATTGTCATCAGCAAAAAACACACACACAAATACACAGATTAATGTTTGAATTGTCATATAAGTTGTTGTAATAAATGCCAAAATAGTTTTTAGTGACATTAGTTTTGCAAACTTATTTACTTTTTATGCAAGCATAAATGTATGGCATTCATACAAACATTCATTTCAACATTCATTCCCAAATTTATTTGCACATTCAGTCAGTGAGACATATACATATATTATTTAACTGGGCGTTGAATTCAAGTGATGCTTAAGCATTCATTAGCTTAGAAGTGCACTCTTGTCTTTAAAAACACACCCATAGTCGCGTGCAAGTACACCCACACAAACAAACACACACAGACAATCTGTGCAATTTTTGGAACATTCTGCTGACGTTGTTTTGACTAAGCGTTGTGTTTTTGTACTTTTCTTTTTCTCTATGTTAGTGTTACTGAGTGCGTGTGTGTGCTAGATCCTGCAGCTGACACATGAGCTTATTACTGAAATAATATAAATTTTAATTAAATTAATTTCACTTGCTTTATCGTCCGGACTGTCGGTCGTTGTTTTTTTTTTTATTTAATTTTATTTTATTGACATTCATATTATTTAGTGTACTTTATCATTGCTAGTGGTTTGTTGTCTTGTCTACGTTGTCCTCTATTCAACTTTTTTCAAAGCTCTGTGCTTGACATTTTAAGTGCTTGCTGTGAAAGAGTTTCGAGGTTAGTTCCGAGCTTTTTATTTATCTTTAAAGGTAATGAAAAATTTTTACAAATTAGATAAAAATATATTTTTATGTGTCTTTGTATGTACATTGTGGTGATTGTGATTGTGGGCATGTATTAACATACATACAGTTATTGCCAACTAATTAGAAACACTTATAGTAGAGGATAGTTTTAAAATTTTTTATTAGTAAAATCACTTTGTCTTAAACGGTATGTGATGTAACATATTATGTTTTTGGTTATCACATTATTAAACAAGCATTAAAAACTAAAGCAATTGAAAAAAATTAAATTTATTTAAACTTATTTTGAAAATTTTTTTCATTCTGTCGGGACATTTAATTAGAAACGAATATATCGCTCATAGAAAATAGGAACGTTTTTCTGCTTTTATGTATTTTTTTATCTATTTATATATTTTTATTTAGAGCGTATTAGATTTTGAAGTCTTTTCGTCACAAAATTTGAGATATTTGGGATACTTTTTACCTTATTGACTTATCCACATAAGTGCTCTATAAAACTTAAATCTGCAATGGACGATGTCCACTCGAGAAATCTGATTGTGTTATCTTCAAAGAATTTTTTTCTTTAAATATTTCTGCGCCTTTGGCATCATTATATTGTCCAAGTAACTTACAAATTTTCTTTGGCACATGGCAACATGATATCACGATATATTTGAACATATTTTTTTTTTGTTAAAATTCCATCAATTCGTTGAATCGGACCAAGTTCCTTTCAGGAATAGCATCACCAAACATTTGTCGCTCCGCCATCAGTGAAACGTATTTCTGATAAAGCACAGCCTTTTTTGGACACCTTACGTCAGGTCCGTCAGGTCCAAATCACTTCAGACTACGAATATCCATTGACCATTAGTCCATCTCATCTTTTTGGAACATTAAATTTGATAAAAAATGTTTTTATGAAGTTTTGAAGTCCTGACGCTAGGAGCTCAATAATTTTTTTTTCTTTTGGCTGGAGTACAGCACTTGGCTTTACTCATTTTTACTATCTAAAAAATTTGAAGTATTTGGCCTCAAAACACTCTTGGACTTGTTTCTTAGCGATTTATTAAAGAAATCGACAAAGCCTCTGGTCCTGATGGCATACCTCCAATTATGCTTAAAATGTGTGCTTCTTCACTGGCTCGGCCTTTGCGCAACCTTTTCAACATCTCCTACAGAACAGGAGCATTTCCATCTTGATGGAAGGTGGCAAATGTCCATCCAGTACCTAAAAAGGACGATGCCACGAACCCTGCAAACTACCGACCCATTGCGATATGCTCAACGCTCTCCAGAGTTATGGAGAGCGTTATAAACTTCAACGTTGTGAACTATCTGGCGATCTTATGGCGTTCTTAACTGAAAAATGGTTCCAATGCGTTCACTTTTTCGGCGAAAGCAGGTTTGCTGCTTTAGATATTTCAAAAGCGTTTGACCGAGTGTGGCATAAACCGCTCGTGACTTTGCTCGATGGATCACGTGATTCCTCAAGGACGGAACGATTCGTATCGTAATTGACGGCATTTCGTCTGAGGAGCACGCCATTAACGCAGAAGTACCGCAGGGTTCAGTTCTATCGCTAACCTTGTTTCTGGTTTTCATCAACGACCTTCTATCGTTGACGCATAACCCAACACATTCGTTCGCAGACGACAGCAGCATTTTTCATTCATATTCATTCAAAAAACGCCCAAGCTCTGTGGAGATTGAGAGAAAGAGGCAAAATATGAATATCATACTCCTTAGTGATCTACAAAAAAACTCCGAGTGGGGTCTTACTAATAGAGTAGAGTTCAATGCAAACAAGAACCAGTGCTGTCTGTTAGCCCACCATCAGATGGATTGCCCCTTAGGTCCCTTCATTATGAATGGTGTTGACCTTGTGGAATCAGCCGCTCTTGACGTTCTGGGCATATCCATCATCATGATGGATAATGATCTTATTTTCGATGTGTCGAAAGAAGCGAGCAAGTGCCTAGGTTTTTTAAAAAGGTGTTAAAAATATTTTGCTTCAGCTGATCTTCGCATGATTTACACCTCATATATTAGGCCGAAAATGGAGTACAATTCGCACATTTGGGCAGGGGCTTCAAGATCTTATTTGTAGCTTCTGGATCGAATTCAACATCGTGCAATATAATTGATAGGGGATAAAAGCATTTTATTCTCTCTCAACTCTCTGGGCTTGCCTAAGCCTTCTGTATAGGTATTACCATGGTAAGTGTTCAAGGGAGATTCATGGAGTGACGCCACTAGCTCGTGTGTTTCCCAGGTCCACTCGGGCAGCTGTCCAAGCTCACCCCTTTACCATTGCCTCGATGCCCCATGGAACCACGCGTTACCGAGATAATTCGTTTTTTACCCGTACGGTAAACATGTGGAATAGTCTCCCTGTGAGTGTGTTTTCCGTCAGTTATGAGTTGTGAAAATTTAAAACAAATCGTCACCGACACTTCCTCATCTATCCATCCTTCAACTAAATATCACCCATCTTCCGAATCAACACAATGTCAACACATTTATAGGGGGCATCCCTAAGCGTTGGTGAAATCACAAAAAATTTTGAAGCTCAAAAAACATTATTTTTGAATAAAATTATCAAGAACTCAAAAGCAGCTGACAATTTTTATCAAAATTTATTATTTTTGAGCTTCAAATTTTGTTTTGAAATCAAACAATTTCAACAAACACATTGAAATATTCAAAATACTGGTTAACTATTGTTAATTTGCAAAATAGGGCTGTTAGTTCGTATAATAAATTTTTCTCTTTCGGATCTTAGCGTCGAAAATTGCCTGCTGGGTTTAAATATGCCCTGACCCCCCCTCTCCCCGTGAAATTTTTGCGCATGCAAGAGATCATTTTCGGACTTGCATCATGAGATGCATTATAGCAGGAATTGTGTTGCGTGCTTACCATGTCAACAACGATTATTGTGTACTATTTTTTTGTCTATTTCGGGGTCTTAGCTGGGATTAACCCATGTAGGGTTTTGATGAAACAGTTTTTTATTCAAAATTAAAATATTAAAATATACAACTTTTTGTTTAATTTTATTTTAAAGTTAAGTTATTTATATATTATATAATTAAGTAAATATATTAAGGTGCATCGACTTAAATAAGAAAATTTACTTCATTTGTACCTCTCTAAAACTTAATCTTGGTCTATTTCAAACCAATTCCCAAAATATTTTGGCTGTTACGATAGCCACCAGTGAGCTAAAACATTTTGCAAAAACCTCCAAAAATCATGTTTTTAATAAATATATTGGCTGCTAAAAGAGATTTTAAAAAAATTTAATTATCAGATATAAAGGGCCGGAAAATGCTCTTCCAATCTAAATTACAAAATTAGTAAGTTTTTAAATATTAAAGTTTTTTCTAAATGACCTTGTTATTTATTATGTTTATTTTATATGATTTAAAAACAAATTCTAAATGTTTGATAGTTTAAATCATACTTGATTTTAAATACAAATTCTAGTTGTTTGATTTCTTAAAATCGTTTATCGAGCTTAAAATCAAAGTTAGAACAATTATTTGTTCTAACGAATCTTTCCAAAGGAACAACAACAACAACGTATTTTCAATATAAAAAGGAAAAAATCACTAGCTGATTTTATTGCAATTTCGGCCCTGCTAAAGGCTTCATCAGAAATCTTTGTGATACCCGTGCAAACACGCACTAGCGCACTGCACCACAGGGGCAATGAGATTTAATTCCAAAAAACAAAAAAAAAATTTCGCAAGAAAATTGATTTATAACAACGTTTCAATACGTATTCTTAGTTTCTTAAAAGAAACTTTTAGTGTAAACGACCAACAATCGATTTTTTTTTATTCGTTGTCGATTGCTCATCTCTTGTTGTTATTAATTTTGTTAAATATAAGGTGTGTTTCCATACTCTACACTGTGTAAATTTTGTGTAAATTTCGGTGAGTTGGAACTGAGAGCATTAAAAGAATATTTAATAAGAGCCAATTAAAATTATCGCAAATTGCATGATGTTGTTATCAATTTCCCAAAAATTAAGTCGTTTTCACTTTCAGCGCCTGCAAAAAGCAAAAGTTCTTTATGACTGCTTTCAGATTCACTTGGCAGCACAAAATTTAACTGATTAATGATTTATTTCAAATAATTAAGTCAGTTTTAATGCAAGAAGCAACATTTATTTAATTTTTGTTTATTCTTATCTATTTATTGTTATTAAAAAAATTGTCAATTTATTTTGAGCCGCAAAATTTGTGAATATATAAATATGTATATCGCAAAACATAAACTCTTTTTCGGCCTTTGTAGTCTAGAGGAGAGTGCGATAGACTATCAATATAGAGGTCCCTGGTTTGAATCCAGGTTCGGGCATGGTTCTTTGCACTTACTTTGTTCTTTCCTACATTTAAGAATTATGGAAAATTAAAAATCTACAGCTGAATTTTGAAAAATGTGGAATTAAAGGACAGTAGCAACTTAAGGCTGGAAATGCTTGCCGACACTTGCCTCGGTTAAAAGCAATTCAAATTGTCTTTCACAGTTATCTCGCCTAATCAATAACTCACGTATGATTCCAATCAATTCTTCCTCTTACAATCTATCTCTTTCCTTTCAGGTCAAAGACCAAACTTTGTTTGTATAAGGTTCTTTGATCTTTAAAAAAAAAATTCGATATTTGCTTGTTATTCTTGATGCTTGTTATGAATTTACTGGAAGTCTTGAGTTTGAGCTTGCTTTGTGCACGTTCTGTGCCCGAGAGAGCAATTTTATGCTTGTTTTTTCTTCCATTTCAAGCACAAAAAGTACGGAAACAGAAAATAGTGTGTCAAAAGTCACACAGTGTGAGTACGGAGACAGATTTATTTGTGAAAAGGTTAGACATTGTATGTGTTTTTAAAAATTTTACAGCAATAATCTTTTATAGAAGTAAATGGTTTTAATAGTAAATATTATCGGAAAAGATGTATGCATCCTTATATTAAACTAAGTTATTACAGGTTTATGGATGTTAAGCGTACACACGACAATCTTGAAAGAAAGTCCACAACCCTGTTTGTCGAAAAAATTTTGAACAAATTTACTTCCAACCCAAGAAGATTGGTGTAATAATATTTTCCTGGAAATAAATTTACATATAATTATTATTTTAACTCCAAATTGATTTCAGCTGTGTTCTTAATGCACTACCGCTGCCACTGCTGTATTATAATCTCGCTAATAATATAATAACGTTGAGGAGAGGTCAATAATTGGCACTACGTATGTTTTTATCCTTTTCCTACAGTAAAATCTGTCTAACCCATGCTCCACTTGTTTTCAGAGTTTGAAATTGGACAAAAAAATGAAGTGTCATACAGGCTTAAGAAATTGTAAAAATATACATTTTATTCAGAATACTATCAAAATACGACAGCATATCAGAATATCAAGATACGTGCCAGTACAAATTTTACTATAAGCTGTTAATAAAAAGAAAAGAAAAAGTAAAGGATAAATGTAGAAAAGTCAGACAGAAATTCTTTAGACTGTTTTAAAAATATTTTCAAATGAACAAAATTTATTTGACGTCTCAGTCATTTTCTATCATGAATACATGACAGTAAGAAATGAAAAAATTGAGAGAAATCAATTCCACGTGTTTTCAATGAAACTTAAAGAAATAAAAAAAAAACCACGTCTCTCGCTTTAACCCATTTCCAGCTATTGGTGCATTTTTGCACCAGTAGCTTTAGAATTTTCTCCAGGTGAGCGCGAAAGTGATATAACCCGCCACTGTAAGGATTATGTTAGTATAGACCTTTGACAGTATACATTATTTTTGGTTTGAGTCGATTCGGTCGATTACTTGGATTTTACGACCACGGCGCGTCGCAATATTTGGTTTTTTTTACATTTTTTATTTTTGAAAATGCCGGAAAAATTTCAAATCGCAATATCGAAAATTGCTTTTCAATAGTAACTATTATAAGTTTTAAATTTTATGTTAAACAAAATGTTGAGCCCATTTGCTGATTTAAAATGGGTAAGTACGGCTGTTGAGGTATGTGATGCAGCTAGTGTTGCAAAAATGCATCAGTCCGCCCAGCCCTTACCTGTGGAGGTAAAATTTTGCCAGACAAAGTTTAGAGCCATATATAGACTCTGGACGAAATTGCATCGATTTTGGCCCGGTAGTTAAGGAGCTCCGGAAATGGGTTAAGTAAGCATTGAAGAAAAACTTCTCATTTACAGAAAATATTTAGCAACGTATGTGCGAAATATTGTATTGTATAAGCAAATAAAGAAAAAATGATATGTAGAAAGGAAAAAAAAAAAACAAAACCACACATTGACATGAGAAAGAACACTCAACGAGACACAAGTAGCAAAGATAGGTACTTAACACATTAGTTGTTATACTAAATATGTCGAAGTGTAGGTGATGCTTATGTCTATGTATGAACGAGTACCCAGTGAGCAATTCTGTCAGGCCTCTTAAAGAAACGGCATATATTAACTGCTTCTTTTGGCAAAAGATAATACATTTACATAATAATACATTTTCGGCTTTATGTTTATCTATTTACCCTTTTACAATTTTCCGTTAATGAAACTCCTCAAAGTATTCCCCTATAAGTTAATATCCACTAGTTATTGGATCCCAGAAATTATTTTTAAGTAATTTATTTTTAGATTTAATATTTTGCATGAATAATTTATTTAAAAAAAAAATTATTGAGAACAACTCCTCAAAAATGTTATGAAGGGTAATTAAGCCAAAATTTTATAAAACTATATATATAAATTTATTTTCTAATCCTAATCATTATACCATTGTTATAATTTCCGAAATATTACTTCTAAATTAAATAAAGGGTAGAGTTTTAAAAAGTTGAATTGTAATATATTAAATACATGAATTTATCCCTAATAAATATTTTTACATAAACAACTATTAATAAGCCCTAATTAAACTCTTTCAAATATTACTGGCATTTCTGCTCTTAACAGCTCCGGACAGTCACAATGCTAAATTGGAATACCTTAAAGACATTCAAACCCAGACTATATCTTAAAAAACTTGGATATGAACTTGTTCAGGAACTAATTCGACGTAGAGAAAGAATGCAAATAACTCAATCGTCTGTAGATGTTGTCCGATAAACAAGAAGTCTAGCGACCCTCTACTTCTGCAAAGCTTGTAAGAAAAAAAAAGCCAGCCAACGAGCTTTATATGTCCATCATCTTCTGTCCATCATCGATTTGTTACAAAACATACGTTTTAGGAAAACCAGTATGTCCACAACATCGTACGACAAGCATAATGTCGACAACTTGTTGTCATGAGCACACCAAAATATTCTTAAATATAACTAAATTATCTTAAAAAACTAACTAAGTAGTGAATTTGCATTAAAATCTTTATCAGGTCATTTTGTGACCTTGGCATCGCAAAAGGCTTATGTTAAAAATATATACACCCTCTTCAAAAGTGACATAACTCAAGATTTCCAAATTTTTACTTTTCGTAGTGATCATCGACATCGGATGTCTTAATTTTCTTTGCATATTCTCAGTTTTTTTTAAAAAAAATAAATTTGTCTCTCTGTTTTGTATGAAGTCCATTGAAGAAAAAAAAGTTATTTGCTACTCCTGAAAATGTAAATTTTTTGAGTTGTATCATTTTTTAAGTGGGTTTGCGATATATCAAATGATCTCAAATGAAAAAATGATCTAAATTTTTTTGAACATGTTATTCAATGATTCTTTATTTAAATGTCAATGAAATATTTTACAATGTCAAATTGCTTTTAATGTAATTGCCTTAATAATCATATATTAAATATTATCTATTCTAAATAATAATGAGATTCATGTCACTTCGTAAGTTTTAGTAAACCGTGTATCGTAATGTTCGTAATTTTTTTTTTGGCATGAACGCACTTATAAGAATTTTCGTAACTTTATTCGTAAACACCATTTTGACGGCAATGATACAAAAAAACAAAACGGAGATTATCAAAGTCAAGTGAAAATCTATTTATGCTATTCATTTGTTTTGTCCATTATTTTTTCTTCTTTGCTAGAAACACGCTTGAAAAATTAGAAGCATAAAACAGCTGACATTTGCAGGTTAACAGCGTACAGGCTATGCAGGCTTATTTACGACATACGAGACAAATTCAGTGCGTAAAATGTTACGAACTTCGTATCTGGATGTTCATATAAAAAAAAGTTACGTTTCGTAAGTTTTTACGAAATACGAGCTTACTGAGCATCTACGAAGTGACATGAATCACCCTAATATAAATTTAAATGAAATCTAAGTTAAATGTGAAAAAATATAAATGAAATGTTTACAATGTTAAATTACCTGTAAAATAACTGCCAAGTGATCAAATGATATCGAATGCAAAAATTGTCGTAATTATTTTATGAATATATATTATTTAATGACAAATGAGTTTTTATTTAATGATGTTAAAGTGCAATAGCAAACATAATAAACAAAATAGCATAATCAAGGCTTATGAGAAAGTACTATAATAATGCATTTTTAAAAAAGTGCTTTTAGCAGGGCTTTTTAGTAAAGTGAGTGCGGAAGTACTGACAAATTTTCCCATTCCATACAAACAGTAAAATTATGTTTGCAAGGAGTGTGTAAGGCCTATAAAAATCTAACTCAGGCCTGCTAGAAGGCCTTCGTACTCCTATAATTGCCCACTGGGTATGAGCGCAAGTGGTATCAAATCCAGGACTAAAACTTTTGAGTACACAAATAAGCACAGAAGCGCACACAAAGAAACACAAATACACACACACTCACACAAATTCACATGCAGACATCAACGCACTTGTGAGTTGTTTGTGATTTTGATGCCACTTCATAAATTTTCGTTATGATGATGATGATAATTAATTGCTTCAAAGCTAATTAGTTTTAATTTCATTTTTTCAAATACTGCTGCTAAGATTAACAAATACAAACAAAAACACGACAACAATATAAACTCGAAGACATGAAGCTTCTTTATTGGTTTTGTTTATTATTTTTAATCAATGCAAGTTAATTGGCAATTCTAAGCTATTTCATTTTGTTTGATATTTTTTATTATAGTTCAAAGATAAAAAGTAGGGGAAATTGTCT
Source organism: Dichetophora obliterata (assembly GCA_963920525.1). NCBI lineage: Eukaryota > Metazoa > Arthropoda > Insecta > Diptera > Sciomyzidae > Dichetophora > Dichetophora obliterata. The sequence continues at coordinate 61,573,629 of OY986435.1, read as the reverse complement.
AGAAGTGGGAATAACCCTCCAGGAAAAATCGGAAGCCTTCCATCTAAAAGTGATAAAAAAACATTCCCCACCGTATCTTTTGAAAGCTTAAGGGTAGTTTTGTATTTATATTGCTTCCAAACCGTATCTTTTGGAAGCTTAAGGGAAGTTTTGTATTTATATTGTTTCCAAACCACTTCTTCAAGAATTCATTTGGAAACTTTTATTTATTGTCAAGCAATGACAATAGAAAATATTAATATCAATGTTTTCTAGCCGCTTATTGTAGAATTCGTTAGTCTAGTGGTAGCGCGCTTGACTTTCGCTCAGGGTTGCCGGGTTCGAATCCTGGCCGGGTATTTTCGTAACAAGGGAGAGGATTGTTTCCACATTAAATCTTAAAACAGGGAAGTGGACTGCTTGTAATTCGCTTTTTAAGACAGCGGAGAGGAATGTTTCCACATTAATTTTTAACACAGCTGAGAGGAATGTTTCCCTCTCATGACATGCTATGTAAAAAAAGCAATCGAGTGTGCAACAAAGGGGAATGATTCCTTCATTCCATGGAATGTTTCCTGGTAACATCCGGGAATGCTCACATTTCCTGGAGGGAAGTTAGCTGTGGGAATTCGAATTTTCGGAGTTTTTTGCTTTGGCAATAGCAGTGTTTTGACTTTGACAGGCAATTTGTATTGCCTTTTCACTTTACGTGTTGTTATGAAACGAAAAGACGCTTTCTCCTGAACTGTGCTAATAACAGTGTAAAAGAAAAATCAAATATTGTTTTTTGGAATTTTTCAAGTCTTAAGTTTCGTGGCTATTCCCAGCGATATTAAAAAGTGAGTACATGGTTTGTTCTACAGTTTTTTGTTTTCAATAAGATGCGGTAATGGATTTGTGCCGTAAGGCACCAAAATTAAAGAAAGTTGTGCATTTTCAAAACAGCATTGAAAACTAGTCGTGGGAATCGTGCAAATTCCATTTTTACCAAACAAACATCATCATAATGACAATTTAATAAGTTCAAACTATTTTATTTGATGTTTCATAGTAATAATTTTTCAAAGCAATTTTGGTTTTTTAGGAATCATGTCTTAAAAAAACAACTTCCCATTTCTATTGACTTAAACTGTGTTGTTTATGCAATTAAAGCTGTAAAATGCGACAACAGAACAATTCAATCTGCTGCTCGAGAGTTTAACATACCGAAGACTAGTTTATATCGATACATCGCAAAACTTGAAAATGAATTCCTGAATTTTGAAAGCATTGGCGTTGAGGGGGGGTCTGATAAAATTCTTGCGACAAATCACATCGAAAATAATGGATCGAACAATTTTTTCCAATGAATAAGAAAATGGGTTTGTTGAATATCTTGTGCGTTGCGGTAATCACTACTACAGCCTAAGCATTTATGAATTGAGACAGTTGGCGTATGAATTCGCTAAAACGCTTAACGTTCAATATCCAGGATGTTGTGATGATATGATGAAAAAGATAAAAGTTATTGAGCCAAGAACAAAGCACGCCAAGAAGCCATCACCGCCATTATCGCAAAATTCATCATTGTATGAAGCGGACTTCTGTATCATTTGCTGAAAGCCTTTGCCATGCAAACTTGCCGTAAGCATATCAATCAAATGTTACATGTGCAAAAGACCGGTGTAATTGAAATGCGCAAACATGTGGCAAAGTTTTTTTACATGCCAAGATTGTATCTCTGATATAGATGAATAAAAGTTCAATATTTGTTGTTCATAGTTCACTTTTACAGTTTTAACAGCACTTATTTTGTGTTTTATAGGAATTCCCACTGCTAAGCAAACAATTTTTTTTTTTTCAATTTTGTAAGTTTTGCGCCGATAGGCATTGCTCTGAATTTTCCTTCAGATAATTTAACAACGCACTTCAGAAAAGTTTTAGCTGGAGGCTGTAGCTTCCCAACGGTATATCGGTGATTCAAAAATTTTAGCATTTGCCCAAGTTATGATAAAAAAATGAAACCACTCCCACTGCTAGACCATTTTCCCTATATTTTGTTTTTGTTGCTCATTAAAGCTCAAGTAAAAAATTTTCTTATACAGAATCAAAACTGATAAATATATAAGGTTTTCTTAGGATCGTTTACAAAATTCATGTGCAAAATTTTTATTAGATTCTTGAGTTTTAATTTATATTGCTGAATTTTGAAGGAAGGAATAAATTCCATATTAAAAAGATTTTGTCTTTGTTACAAAGATAACTCGCTAACAGTTTTTTAAAGACGGTTTTTTCTTTGATTTGACGGATTTAATTTCTCTCAATGTATTAATCATTATCAACTTCTGAGACGAAAGCCTTAATCTTGGAGCTATTGTCAAAATATTGAATGTATATTAGGACGTATTGAAAAATTTAGATCGCATTCTAAGAGGTCTCAAAAGTTGCACAGGGTTGTCAAGATCTCCCAAAAATTTTAGGAAAAAATGTGGATGTCTTCCCCTCCGGAAAGGACAAAGTTGTTTTTTAAGAAAAACAGTAAAAATTCACTATCTCAAAATGCTTTGATTTTTGTAAGTCAAACTATATATGTCTTAAAGTAAAAGTAAATAAAGATTTTAGCTAACAAAATCCTGCCAAGAACGATGCTATTCTCGATTTTTACCCACAAGGTCCTTAGTGAAGGATATTCGAATTTAAAGGTACACTCGAGGTAGCACAGAAATTTTGATTGCTATCTGAATGTCTAAATTATTGCGATTTGGATTATAGTGTTGACATTTTCCTTAAATTTGGCGAATTCATAATTTACATACATTTTTTTGTATATGCATTTTCTTGTTCTTGCGAAATGTATACTTGAATGCCATTTTTTAACTTTTTCAACAAAATGAATATAAGGTTTTATGTCTTGGCCACCAGAAGTGGTACCGAAGATAATTTTATTAATTTATATTCTTCAAATATTTCTGCAAAGCACCCTGTCCAAGAGTATGAATTTACAACACCAGGTAAAGACCAAGATTTTTTTTTCTATTTTGAGTTTTTAAAAAAATGTTCCTTCCTAGCATGAATTTTATTGTTTAGTTAAAACAACTCAACTCAGCATTCACAAAAGTTGTATACTAACGTTTAGAGTTTCTGAGTTTTCCATTCGATGGGACTCAATTGACTTAACATTTGTTGATAAAAAGTGTTTTAATGAAATAATAACCATAAAGGAGACATAAACAAAATTGTTACATTTCATGTTTGAAATAATTTTTTTTATATATAAATAGGAAAAAAATCGTGACCTTTTCCTGCTGTTTTAAAATAGATATTTTTAGACAGGGTTTCGTTCAAAAATATTTGCAGAATCCGAATTGAGAAAAGTATTTTCGGTACCACTTCTGTTGCCCGAGATATAAAACCTTATATTCATTTTTTTTTTTTAAGTTAAAAAATTGCATTCAATTATACAATTCTGAAAAACATGAAAATGCATATGCGAACAAAATGCAAATTAATAATTCGCCAAATTTAAGGAAAACGTTTACACTGAATTTCACAAAAATTTTGACAATTGGATAACAATTGAAAGTTCTGTGCTTTAGATTCGAATTTCCTTCACACAGGGCACAATAGGTAAAAACCAAGAGTGGCATCGTGTTTGCCAAAATATTGTTAGTTAAAGTCTTACTATATCTCTTAGATATATTAAAGTTAGTAAATATATTTACTTTTGCTTTAAGACATATGTAGTTTTACTTACAGAAATTAAAGCATTTTGAGATCGTGTTTTTTACTGTTTTTCTCAAAAAACAACTTTGTTCTTGCGGGAGAGGAAAACATCCTTTTTTTTCTAAATTTTTTTTGGGAGATCTTGACCACCATATGCAACTTTTGAGACCTCCTAGAATGTGAAAATAAATTGTTATTCGATACGTAGCAATGCATATGGTTCTTTTAGAATAGTGAAGATCAAGCACGAAAATAGTCCGAATCGGATAAAAACCACGCCTACCTCCACTACAATGTGACTTTATCAAAACTGAAAAATTTCTTTAAAGTCTACAAAAACTAATCTACAGACTTCAGGTTTTGCACATAAGCTAAAAAAAGCACTCTCTTTATATAAAAAAGAAAATTAAAGGGAAATTTTTGAAATAAGTTTTACTCTTTTTCATGCACTCTTTACGTTTAGAATTTGGTTTCATAAATATAAAATCTTTTTGCAAAAAAGCTAATCGGTTTTCACATAGCTTTATGTACTCATATATTTTTTATGTCCTGCAGCTTCTTAATTCTAAGACTTCATCTGATTTAAAAGTCAGATATAAACTATGTATCTCAATAGTTTATCGATAAAAGCTTTTATCAAATACAACAAACAAAGTACACATTACAAGCTAAAGTGCGGGAAAAAGGAAACGGAAGCAAGCGGGATATGAGATAGCTAGCTTAGATCAACGTAAACGAAGTAGCAACATTCAAGAGAATACATATAGCTTGGAATAGCGTTGGAAAAATTGTGGTGAATTTTTCTTTAGAGCAAGAGTTTCTATTATAAAGGTGCTATAAAAAGAGATGACAAGAAAAAAGGAAAAGTATAACAGCAAAACAGAATGAAACGAAGTAGCAGCAAATATTTTTATAGAATAACATTATTTTTATGAGTGCCATTAGACGCATTTGGTAAGAATGACAAGAGAATCAGCTAAATAATAGCTATAATATAAATACCGAGAAACAGAGAGTCCTAAAAGAAACCCATTAATAGAGGACGCTAGCTAAACATGGACGATAGAGAATACAACATGGCGCGATGACTGTCTATTTGACGAGCTGTATAGAAGAAGTGTGCCGCAGCGCTGGGCAAGTGTTATCTCTTTTTGCCTTATTTAGTGCTGTTGTGCTGGCAATTAACATCGATTAGTCGTCTTTTAGGCGTAGCTTTAAAGCAAACTAGAGGAAAATAATAGAGCTTTTCCAGTCCATTAAATACGGAATTTGCAGAAGGCAGCCACTGATGAAGAATAAAAGAAAGGAACTATAAGAAGAAGCAGAATCAGTTTTTGGGTGTTTTTCTTTGTTGGTTGTGTTTCGTTAGAGTGTATGTATTAAAATATAATAGTTATTTGTCTATACAGTTGTTTTATGTGCTTTTTCATGACATCATTTGCTATTTTGGAAAAATGCCAAAATTATTTAACTACGAATTGCTACAACTCCAGTGTTCATTTGGTGTTAAACTGCCTTTACGGCTGTTAATTTTTTTATATCTATTACTATTTCATTCCATTGCTTTTATATCTGGTCTAAAATATTTGATTGATAGGCATGCCAAATGTTCAAGCAGCAGGCATACACTCAGCTAGATTTCAGATCAGCAGACGGGATGATGAATAAAAAACGAAGGCGCTCACTCACATAAAACAAATGTGCTAAAATTGTTGCAATCTATCAAAATAATGACATCAAAAGGCGTTAACCAAAGTGCTAAAAAGCAAAACAATGAATTCGTTTCAAAGAATAAATTTCACTGAAATTCATTATAAAGTAGCTCATCATAGTAAAAGCTTGCTTTCAAAACATCAATCACTTGTTTGCTGTTTCAGCAGGCTTCAACTAACAGGCCAATATTGAGTTTTTCGAGTAAATAGTAAGAAGAAAAGGAAAATAAAATAAATTGCTAACATTGTTCGTATTAATGCGAATACCTACAAAACAACGGTATTAACATTTTACATTTTAAGAAGCATTGAGATAAAATAGGCTGCGCAGTTCCGTGACCTCCAGCAGCCGCTACAACTCATGACAGGCCACCCAGCATGTTGTTTTCTATTCAAATTTTTCTCATATATAAAATGAATCGTCGTCGTCATCATCATCAACATTATATTAACACGTAAACAGTGAAAGTTGTAGTAGACTGTTTTAAGTATTTCATTTAAAAGAAAGGGAATGCATCATATATCATTCGAAAGGTATAGTTACATAGAAGTGCAGAAACATGTAAGATTTCGGTTTGGTTAATTATGACGCGAAATATGAGGGTCGGAGTTTTTGCTACAAGAAAATTTCTTAACCAAAAGATATACAAGAAAATAATAGAGACATTCACTAGGCCCTAAGTAAATACGTAAAAAAATAAGAGTGCAAAATTTTACCCTCAAGTCTAGAGCACGCATTGAAAAAGTATTGAACAAAAAAATGTTAAAAGTAAATGTTAAAATAAATTCAAATAAATGTATTGCTTTAAATGTCGAAAGCTAGTGAAAAAGAATATAGGTACGATATTGTCTTTATGCGCCAAAAAATATGCTAGAATTGGTCGAAGGCAAATAAAACGGCAGTTTCTAATGCTCATTATTTTAAAGTTATAATCTGCGGAAGCTGAAAATGATTATGAAGAAACTATAGAAGACATTTTAGCACATTTTAGTATGTATCTCATACATACAAATTTTCTGTCTGACCACAACTATATCGTTGTCTTGTCGTCAAAGCAGAATCAATGCAAATATTATCGAAGGCAATTACGAGGAAAATACTTCTATTTCTATTTTTATTTGTAGAACTTATCTTTGACAGCTCTCGCAAGAAATGCTTCCATTTTTTAACAAATTTTTTTAAAATTTTGCATTCTAAACAAAAATGCAGTAAATTTATCAAAAAGGTATTACGAAATGAGGCACAATAAATGAAAGTGGAGTTATTATTAATTCAGTCAGCGTATGACAACAACACTGATGTAAGTTGTCAAAAACAATAAAAAGACGAGAAAGAACAGAACTAATAAAATTCAAGCTAAATCTTTAAACTAAAACGAATTTTTCTGAAAGAAAGAAATACAAGAAAAGAAATAAAAAAAAGTCATCTGGGTGGAAATTGCTTCGCGTCTTAGTTCAATAAGTTTGTATTTATTGTTATGATAATGCTTTATATGGATTGGTTCTAACTTGTCAATTACTAATATGTAAGTAAATTTTGCAAAACAAAAAATAAAAAGGCTTAAAGACTCTTACATAAAAAACAAGCTGGCATTCATTGTGCCATCAAGAATCCAAGCCTCAGATACTATTGAAAACTAGATCCACTACGATAACAAAAATATAAGTATACAAAAATTCAACGAAAGCACAAATGACATGAAAGGCAAAAAGAATGACCGAGCAAATTTGAAAACGATAAAGCCCAATTCTGGGTCATCTCCTAACATTCTCTTTAAGACACGATAACCACATAGTTGTGGTCAAACAGTTATTATAAATATTATAACAGTGCCCTAGAATCACCCAAATTGTTCCTTCCAAAATCTAAATAAGTTTTTTTTATTAGAACTAAGCATTTATCGATTGTGTTACTAAATTTTAATGACGATAAAGTTCTATTTTTAGAATAGAGTAAAAAATATAAAAGTCACTGGTTGTGGTTGGGTAAAAGTGAAAATTTCATTTAATGTATTTTGTTGTTGGGGAGTATTTTTATTTGGCCCTTTTGTTTCATATCCTTTTATTTAGGGCCTCGTGAAAAACCTTTAATGCAAGAAAGATTTGAAAACTAAGAACAGTTCATCAAAATTATGTAAACTTATTTATTTTTTCTCTCACGGATACCAAACATCAAGCATTTTTTTATGCAATATATCATATATACTTACTAATGAACAGGGGTAGTATTTCGATAACATGTCATTCTTTTTCTGCTGCTTCTAAGACACTTCCTGTTAATTTGAAACGTCCATTTATGTTTTCTAAATTCCAAATATGAAAAGTTTTTAGGTTATTTTTCGTCATTTTTCATCGTTTTCAGTTTTCAGGTAATTTTTACTAGATTTAGGGCATTTTTTGGTCATTTTTAAAGATTTTTAAGTTATTTTATTGTCATTTTTGGACATTTTTAATTTTTAAAGCATTTTTCGGTTTTTATGGTCATTTTAGTGTAATTTTTATATAATTTTTTTTTTTGGTACTAAAAAATGTCAAATTGCAAATTTTTAAACACAGTCCTTTAATACTACAGTCCCTTCAATCAAAAACATTACCTCTCGACAAAGGAGTAGCTTTGTTGATAGACTTCCATGAAAAAAAAAGCTCTGCGCGTGGTGAAACTGACGCAAGGGTATGAGAACAATGAAACAAGTGTTAGATAAGAACTCAGGATATGCTCGTATAAAATAAATTTTAATTTAGTAATTCTTTATTTTTATGGCAAATTTTTTTGTTAATTTCTTTTTATTTGCAGGTAATTTTTTCAGTTTTAAGTCATTTTCTGCAATATTAAGGTAATTTTTGTCATTTTTTTAGGTCATTTGTTGCAGTTTTTGAAGTCATCAAAATCCGAGCCCTGCTAATGAATGTATGTTTTAACTTGCTTTAATTTCTCAATGATAATAAATGAAAGAAATTTCTCCCATTTATCATGAAAAATACTTAGATTTCTTGATAATTATGAAACTTTTCTCTGATTAGCTTAAAACTCTAAAAGTTATTACATATAAAAAAAAAAACGATATGAGCTTTTAATTATACTGCATATATTTAGTACACGGTTAGAAATTTTGGTCTAAGTTTTCAACCTTTCAGCAATTTTTGATCTAAATCAATATTAATGGTAAGCCAAAATTTTACCGATATACATTTTTTCAAGTAACACTTTAAACTTTTTGGTTCAACACAATATATTTATACTAATTTCCACCAAATAGACGAAATTGTTAACTTCTAAGTTAATTTCTTCAACTATTTATGTTGTTTTTTTAATTTTGTTGTTGAAGAATAATTTAAAACTGAGCATATACTTTTTGGTTAAACAATTATTTGTCTTTAAACACTTACGTAATTAAAAGTTTTAACTTTCTTAGAAATAATGTGTATTTCAACTAAAAAAGTTGAAAACAAGTAAAACGGAATTGTAACTTGTATAGCGCACACTGAGAAAAGTAACAAGCGGGAGACTTGCGAAATAAGTATTTGGTTGTTGAAAATGAATTATATATCTCAGTCTACTAATTAAAACAAAAATTTATTTGGCTTAAGTTTCGACCATGTCATTTTGAATTAAAAAAAAATTTTAAATTTTATATATTTTAGTACCTTTTATAAACAAATTTTTTTACGGCCAGGTTATTTTCCATCTATAATTTTTAATGTAGCAATCATGAAGGTCTTTACATAGCCCAAAAATTTAAGAATTTTTGTACGCAACATATAGAAACGTATAAGATTATTGTTTAATTCATAGATAAAAGTGGACACAATTTTTATAAGAAATTATAAAACCCCAAAATATGTAAGGTTAAGTTAGGTTAGGTTATGTTAAGGTGGTGGCAGGTTTTGAGACCGAATTATTGGCTCGTTGTGATACCACTGAATGGAATAAGGGAGCATTCAAGTGAAATTCTTTGCGTAGGATGTTCTTAATGTGCCAGAACCTGTAGAAACATGTGATATTGAATCTGAACCAACCCAGCAAAAAATTTCAATGCGCATTACTTGTACGCCCGTTAAGAGCGCTTCATTATCCTTGCAAATGGAGCTTTTTTATAGCACTATATTAGTAGCATTTTCCGTAACTATAACGTTGCACTTAAAAAAATATTAGATTTTATTGTCAAAAAAAAAAAAAATTAATTTCAAAAACTGAAAAATTCATCAAATCGTTTTAAAACTATGCTTTCTGTTTTTCCTTCATCAAATGAAAAATCAAATAAAATGCATAAATTCCATACGTTTTTATGTCTTAAATTGGGCAAAGTAACGTTTATTAGTGGTTTAGGTAGATTGATCAAAACTGCATCTATGTCCTTTTTTAGTTTTTAATGTTTATATGAAAAAAGGGCGGTAGAACGTGTGAAACAATACATTATCGTATGAACTTCATACAAATAATAAACAGTTTTCTTTGCCTCCTGAACAATAGATGATTTTGACTTACGTCGTATTAGAATTGGGCCGGCGATATGAACTAAAAAGGAAACAAAGCCCTCGGTTCTCGCTATATTTTTCTTCCAACTACAAGGAGAACAAATCGCTGAGTTCTTGCAACGTTTTTATATAGAATGCAAGCAGAACAAAGCTCGACTCTCGCTACAATTTTTTATTTCTATAGCGGGAGCGGGGCGCATACATCTGATAAAATAACTATGATAAAAAATGCGCTATACGCAAGGCGTATGAAGCGCTCTACTGTTCTTTTGCACCGCTTCAGTTGCGCTAATGGAGCGCTTTCTGGGAAGTGAAATGACTTCACCTCAGTCAAATCAAGTTACTATACGTTCCTCTCCACAAACTTTTGCTACCATCACCAACTAAAACGTTTCGCCGTAGACAGATGTGTTTTAAAGTTCCCTTGATTCGAAATGAGCAAATAAAGGTTATAGCGTAAGACTATGGCCCAGCCAGGATTCGAACCCACGACCTCTGAGCGGCAGTCAAGCGCACTACCACTAGACTATCGAGGCCGCCTATAGTAATAATATCCAAAATAAAACTTATCCTAAAACTTTGAAGTTCTCCTTTCAACAACAACAACAACACCTCCGTGGATGTCTCTTTTAAACGAAAAACGATGAAAAGAAGATAGTTTTAAAAAACAAATAATTGTCTTAGTTATTTTATAATATTTTTAGTACCCAAAAGTTTCAACGCATTCTTGCAACTAACCCTTTCAATGGCTAGGCTAAACTTAGAACAAAATATTTTTGATACAATATTCCTGTCATTAAGTCCTTTGATGATGAAAAAAAACATATCTTTGATTTTTACCTGCGCTACTTACGTTTTGCAAGCTTGTACAAAGAAAAAATAGTTTTGATCCAGTTAGGCTCAAACTTTTTTTGCAATCCCTTGAAGGTTTTTCAACCCTTTAGATTTTTGTTTTTTTAAACCTTCTTAATATTCCTTGCATTAAAAAAATAAAAAAAACTTAAAGTTGTGAATGATTATAAATATGAAATTATTTATTTTATTTTTTTGCTTTTCTTCGGCACAAAATCGAAAATACAACTGACTTTAATGTGAAATATCTCTTTTAATTTATTTTTATCACACTGGTTCGTTCATCTTTTTTTATAGAATCAAATGATTTGATTTAAAAAAAACGTTGAAAATTAAAATAAAAAATAAATATAAAAATTATTTTCTGACGTGTACAATATATTAGGCAAATCTACTGAAAGGGTTGAGTTATTTTGATAGTGTCTTCGCGGTAACTTTAAATTCCGAGAATTACCTTAATTGCTCAAATTTTCATATTTTGAACAATGAAGTCTTTTTTTAAATTTTTTGTGAATCAATAAAAATTGTATATTTTTAAAAATAAGTGAATAAAATACATGTTTATGAATTTCAGTGTATGAAGTTTCGAACAATTTTTAAAGTTTATGATATTTCTTTAAGTTTATGATATTTCTTTTAAAGTTTATGAGACAGAAGTGTTATTTGTGAGGCTTCTTTGAGAAGCAAAGGAATTAAGGAATAAGGATTTTTATAATTTTTTTTAACTTTTTGTTTGAGTAAAACATAGGCTTATTGAACAGAGGAATTTCAATAATATATAAAACTAATTTATTTAATGTTTTCTTGTGTTTAAAGCACATTAAAGTTGGAAAAGACTTTCCAAAATTAAAGAGTTATTATTAAAGTAATACGTCTTATTTTTCATTAGAGAGTTTTGTTCGAATATTATTATTGTACAAATATAACCCGCTGATGAGAAGATATTAATTCTATGCTAGGTGTACGATGATCGTAAGCAATTTGTAAATTTTGATCACGATTGCCTTCATCACATAACAAAATTATTTCCTAAGTCAGAATATCTGACAGTTCTTTAATACATAACTTACTTACCGATACTGCAAATTCTTCTAAAACTTTGCAATGTCCTTGCTCCAGTGATTCACTCTCATCGTCATAACAATCTTTTTCAACCTCCATAAAAGGTTTTTCTAAATCTATATTCATATCAACTCAAATTAAAATGGTTGCAATGTCATGAATATTTGTAACAGAAATTTTTTATTTAAAAATCTCGGCACGAAAACTCTGCGTCTTAATTTACTTACTTACTTAGTTGGCGCTACAACCATATGTCGGTCTTGGCCTCATCTAAGAATTTGCGCCAGCCATTTCTGTCTTTCGCTTGCTGGCGCCAGTTCGCCAAGCTTCGTCAGGTTGTCCTCTACTTGGTCTTTCCAACGAAGATGCGGTCGTCCTCTTCTGCGTTGGCCGCAGCTGGGTACCGAATCCATTTTTTTCTTCACTGGAGCATCGTCTTACATGCACTGAACATGACCAAAACAGCGAAGCCGCTCGATTTTACTGAGCTTGACTATGTTGATGTCAGCGTACAGCTCATACAGTTCATCATTCCACCGTATTCGGTACTCGCCATTGACGCAGATTGGTCCGTAGATCTTACGAAGAATCTTTCTCTCGAATGCTGCTAAAGTCTTTTCATCTAAACTGCTCAGCGTCCAGGTTTGTGATGCATAAAGTAGGACTGGCATGATGAACGATTTATAGAGCGTGATTTTCGTTCGTCGAGAGAGGGCTCTGCTTCTCAATTGCCTACTGAGCCCAAAGCAACACCTGTTGGCAAGAGTTACTCTTCGTTTGATCTCAATGATGATGTCGTTGGTTGAGTTAATGCGTCTTAATTTATTCTGTGTTAAATTGAATGAAAAAAAAAATCAGAAAAAAATCAATTTTTTTAGATTATTACTTTATTTTTAGCATTGTTATGTTTTATTAATGTTTTGGTACGTCATAATCGTCTTCATTGTTCTCATTGAAATAAATGCATCATTGCCAGTTGCAAATAAAGGAGCAAAAGTTTTATAATGTTATTTTTAAAAACTCTTCCCGTATGATTTTGTTGGCAAACAATTTTTTTTTTAGAGAGCAAAATTTATAGAAATTTCAAATATTATTGTTTCGTACAAAAACCACTTACATCACCTGACTTTTATTGTTCAAGCATAAAACGAACATTATACTTGAATGTCTGAAAAGAAAGGAATAGTTACTCTAACTTGATTTTAACAAAATAATTTCCTTAGCTTTGAGAAATCGTTTGGAGCAAAAAAAATTATGCTGAGAAAAAATTGGGCTTTAATGTTTTTGAAATAAGCGACTCTATTCTTGTTTATTTAATTGTCCAGTGATTACAAGATATAAGAATTTCTTTTTACGTTTTATGTGTGGCACGAACTTCAATTTAACGTTTTAGTGAAAATATTAAAAACTCAGACGCGTTAAACTGTATCTTTGTTTAGCAAAAAAGGTCCTCACTTCTCTGCTGCAACAAAACTATTTAACTTTTTCCGCTTTAGATCGTCTTAAGAACTAACCCAAAAATCATTGAAATATCTCAACGATATAGAGATAAGAGTGGTCCAAAACAATCTTAAATGAGAAAAATTTACCCACCCTAATATGGGTTGGGCTTATGGGCAAAACAAGACATAACAATTAAACATGCGTTTATATAGTCATACATGCGTTTATTTGTTTTCAATCTACTTTTGAGTTGATCTTTCGATAAGTTAACATAAAAACAACGACAGTTGTTAACAAAGGTACTCGTGTGATTTAAAGGAGCAGTAGCCATATAAGTTGTTTTTAAGTTAACAAGAGCTATGAGTTTTGGAGAAACGAAAAAACCAGTTAGTAGTTGGTGCGAATAGACGAAATCAGCGGATTTCCTTCGTTGAAACTTTACTTTTTAAAAAATATATATTTCAACCAAGAATGATAGAAGCAAGCTTATGACACCAACGTCACTGGAGCCAATTGAATGTTGCCATCTCCATGTTTTTCCTCATTAGCCATCTCTTGGATCAATAGGAACAGTGGGCTCCAATTATCTCATCTAGCGGTAAAACATGCGGATGTCGTAATCTTGTTTTTATCATTTTTGTGTTTGAACTGTAAGTGAAAAAGTTACCCTAAAGTATAAAGTTTTAGTTGTCTTAATTCAATGGCTACACTGTTGCAACAAAACGATTGCATTACTTAATCTTACTTTTTAAAAATATATATTTTAACTTTAAACGAAAAAGTTACGCTGAAGTATAAAGTCTTAATTGTCTAAATTTAAATTATTAGATGACTTAAGATATAATTTGATAATAATCAATTTCACAGATTCGGAGGTCGCACTCTCAGTCAAGAGCCTACCTGGTTTTATTGCACTATGCCAACAAATGTATTCCGTTTCGTTTTGATTGTTGCGGCGGTCAGCGCGACCTAGCGCCTTTGCCTACCTGCAATTTATTATAGCTAGCATGCTTGTTTGTATTTTTTTTTTGATACACCTGATTTGACACTTATGTCTTAAGAACAATAAAAAGCAAAATAAAAAAATTTTCGGAAAAGTACAGGCCTTTATTACAAAATATCAAAATTAAGAAAATATTTTTATTACTTAACAAAATTTGCAGTTAATTTTTTTTTTTAGGTAAAATTCTCGGAAAAACCCGTAAAATCCTAGAAAAATTATAAGCTTTAATTTGATTTATTACTTGTTTGATTATTGTTGTTGGTTCTGCAGATACATGAAATTAAATGGGACCATTTTTTTTGTAACAAAAACTACAGTGGGAAATATCTTGAAAACGGTGTAACAAAAAAAGTTTTATTTTAGAATCACCGACTAATTATAATTTTAATCAATGTAATTAATTCTTAATTTTTTTCTATTAAGACAAAACCGTACGATAAGAAACATAACGGATACATTGTAAAAAACCATTTCCAAAACTATGTCATCAAAAAGTTTTCTTAATTTTCGATACCATACAATTTCTTTGTACATTGAATTTTTGTATGAAATGTTAATTTAATATTCTTACTGGCGTCATTTTTAATGGATTTATTTCAATTTTTTTTAGTCAAACGTTCAATTCAATGGCTCAATGGACACAATTTGTTTTTGTTTTCATAAATTTAAGCTCAAAGTTGCATTTTGGATTTTCTTTCAATTGCATACAAAATCTTAAAATACTTTCTATCTTTGATCTATCTTTGGTTTAAGGCAAACAATTTTTTGAAAATAGATTTTTTTTAATTGATACTTATTCTTTAATAGTTGTAAGATAATATACAACTATTAAAGAATCAGTAAAATTTCAAATAAATCCCGCTTATAAAACAGATTCTCAACACTTAAGACCCGGTGTGCCAGAGTAACTTTAACTAACCAGAGTAACTTAAAACTTGTTTTTCGGGCCACCTCACTGCAAGCAATCTAATATACCGATTTAAATTTTCTTTTAATCTATTCGTATTGCAATTCTAGACTTATTTTCCAATTTTACCAAAAAAGCGCCTTTGAAAAATTTGTTTAGTTCTTGCACGCAACAATGAGGTCAAAAATAACGTAAGTTTTTCGACTTTTTTTCCACGCTTCATAATTTTCTTAATTTTAAATATTTTTATTCCATTTTGGTAAAAGATGCGCATTCAAGGGTCTATTTCAGAATGCATTTTTATTTTCAGACGATCTGGAGCCAAGCTATGGTGTGGCCCGATTTTCACCTTTTTTAAGCACGTCCACTACAGCGCCATCTTTATACATGTATATAAAAAAATATGTTAAAAAAATCTTTTTACTTACTGATGATGAAAAATTAACATGCAAATGAATATAATAAACTCTTTTAGGAACAACTTCAAAAAATTGTCTTAATTTTAACCGCTTTTGCCTAAAATCTCTTTTAAATGTATTTGGTATTTTTTAAAAAAAAAAAATGTTTTTTTACATATGTAATGTAACAAATGATGAAAGAGTATCTATTTACAAAGATATTTTGTATAGCTACTGAAGTTTTCAGTTATCAAAATCATATCAAAACTTTTCAATCCTATCAAATTTAATTATGAATTGTATCTTTTCTTATGTGTAATATTATTCTACTGTTAAAATGTTTTTATATATATACATATGTCGGCTAAATTTTTGTTATTGATTTCCTAAAGCTGCTTTTTGGCCTTTCCTACACGGTTAGAAATCTTGGACTAAGTTTTAGTCCCACTAAAACATTACTGCATGTTTTTTAACCTTGCGGTTTCAAATTGAAACTTTTCAAATACTAACTCATATTTAAAACTTTTCTGTACTATAATTGAAACCAAAAGATATATTACAGCATCAATTTTAGCTTTTTGGTTTAAATTTAGGCTTTTTGGTTTCAATTTTAGTCTTTTTGGTTTCAATTTAAGTACAACTCTGTATTACTTTTTGTTTTTAATACAAATAATACTAAATTCTAGTACATGTGGATACTAAATTTGGATTAAGACCAGTAAAAAATTGGCCTGGCAATGCTGCGACTCAATATTAGGTGACTCGGTTCATATGTTTGTTTATCGCGCTTTTTATGTATAAGCCAATAGCTCTGTGGTAAGAGTAGTGAGTTTACAAACTCAATGTCGTGTGATCGAATCTCGCGTTGTTTGTTATTTTTTTTTGTTTGTTATTTATTTGGAATCCAAGCTTGTACTAAATTTGAAACCAAAGTTGTATTAAAACCATTTTTTAGTATTTTGTAAATACTAGATTTGAAACCAAAGCTGGTGTAGACTTATATGTACAGAAAAGTTTCAATTTTAGTGCAAGATTTCTAACCGTGTATTCTTTTCGTCATATCGTCAGTTAACAATTCATTATATAGAAAACAATTTGAATTTCTTAACTTTGCACACAGTTTGTCGAAATTCGACCGCAGGCGTTACTAATAGTAATAAATCTTGAGCTAAAATTATTTCAAACCCAACACGTTAGATGATCTGAGTCTTTATTTTACTTTATTTTTATTACATGAGCTTAAAGCCTGTTTACCACAATAAAGCGTACAATTTTCTTGCACATTATAAAGTGTACCCTAACAAAAATTCGAAAAAAATAAAATAAAAATACATGTCAACTGAGACAGCTGTCAACATGAGTTTATAAAATATTTATTTTGCGCCCAAAAGTATACATATCAAACGCAATTTCCGCCAATCATAAATCAATTTTAATTTACTCAACATTTCTCTCTGCATGTTGTAGTGGAGTAGTAGTAGACATTGTTAAGTTGACTGCAAAAGCAACCAAAAGAAAGTGAAAGGGGGCGGGGAGGGAGTGCCCATAACTCAACAAGCATGCCTGTGGGCGTTGTACTTAAACCACATTTCATGTTTGTAAGTTTATTAAAATGATTGCTTTTGTGGCTGCTTGAAATTTTGCGTAATACCAACATTTTTCATAAAGCTCTACATAATTTTAACTTATTTCATGTAGCGCTCGTACTCTTGTGTTTGTGTGAGTGTGTGTTCAGTTATTTTAATAAGATGTTTGCATTGAGTGTATGAATGTTATTTGGTGTTGAATTTAAATTTTTTATTAAGCATGTTTCACGCGCCTTCAATTTTACACAAGTGGAAAAGTTTTCATAGTAATATTAAACCAGTCATTAATATAAATGCATGCACCAGATGCTGTTAACTTTAAAAAATTCGAAATGGCGTTTTATTCGTAAAAAAATTAATGGCGTTAATGAATATTAGCGCTTGAACATATTTAATTAAAGCTTCGTTTTTCAAGCGAGTTTGAGATGTCATTATTAAGTGCTGCAAATACAATTCTATTCTACAGTGCAATAAAAAAAAATTAAAAAATAATATAATACTACTCAACAACGTTAACGAGAATGAATGTGGATAACAATTTCTATAGTAAAATTTTCCGTAGAATTCATAATGATTTTTTTCGATTGACCCCAATTTTCTATGTCAATGGCAAAATGCAAAAAAAAATTCACTGTTGAGAGCACACACTCACATAAATGCTTAAAAAACTTTAATCTTCAGCCAATAATTTAATGCTCAAACAAAATAACCAAAAAATAAAAGTTTAATTAGAAAAAGACACAGTTACGATAGTTACGAAGACGTAGAACTTTATACAGTTAAAGAGAAAAATTCTGTTTTTTTTTAAGTGTCAACACAATTAATATATTTTCATTTTTCATTTACACACGCAGAGAAAAAACATAGTTGCAACAACCATGTTTTAAGAGGATCATAGTATGATTAGGATTATGGTTGTTGCTAACAAATTCTTAAACATATAATATTTTATTTGATCATAATAAAATTATTACAACAACCATATTTAGAAAAGGAACTTTTTTGTAGGAACCAAAATATTATTGAAACAATCATTATTCTCTAATTGGGTCAAAAATAGAATAATTGCAACAACTATATTATGAATTTATTTTTAGGATCCAGAATATTATTGAAAAAATAATTTTTTTTTATTTTCATGTACTCCAATTTCCACAGCTATTAATTAAGATTTCTCCAAAGGTTTGCCATTGACTAGACTGAACAGAAATATTAATTCAATTGAAAAATCTTTTTGATAAAATTTTCTGTCCGAGCTGGGGTTTGAACCTCGGCTTTTTCGCTTACGAGCCACGCACAATACCAGTAAGCCACAGCCGCTACTACCGCTCGCCTGACTAATGCCATTCATAAACATGGTACATTAAGTGCATTGTCACAAAAATACCAATATTTGTGATAAACAAAATATGGTCAAATTACGAAATATATTTACGGTAAAAAGAAACATGTTTGCTACAATTAAAGTCGAAAATGTAACTTTTCTGCGTGCTGTTTTTAGGATAAGGCGATTTAAAACAAAACACAATAATTAAACAGTTGACAAACGAAACGGCACATAGCCAGCAATCGATAAAACTTACTGTGTCTGAATGAAGTGAAAGGTTTTCCTGCAAACTGTTCAGACACCATAAATTCTTTCGAGTTTTCGAACAAGCAAAGAATAGTTCAGACAAACATTCAAAATTCTTATATGTTTGTCTCTATAATAATATTCACATTTATCATGATTGACAGAACTAAAATATTTTTGTTGCAACTAATAGTTGAGGCAATCATAGTATGTTGACGATTTCAATGATGTTATGATTTCAACTATAATGTTATTTTTGGTACCACCATTAGTAAATAATGACTTTATTAAGGCAAAAATTTATGTTTGCAAAAATATATAATAATTTTAGTAAAAAAATTATTGTTGCAGTAATCATGTCTCAACCATGTATTTTCTCTGCGTGCAGTAATATTGTTTATGGTGGTTACCAACGAAATGCGACAAAATTAATTTTATTCAATACCATTAAGCTAGAAAAAAACAGTATCTACTGAAAAAAGCTTCTAAAAGCTACAGCACATAAAAAGAAGTAAAAAAACTTAGGTGAGCGCGATAAACATGTGTTTACTATCAAGTGCATGTGTAGGTTGTTAAATATTTCTATAGGAAAAAACAACATGTTTTTCAAAACAAGTAATTAAAAAATATGCAGTTGATTGAACTACTTTGAATTTTATTGAGGCGGCACCTACTTTGATTTTTAAACGTTTTTATTCCAAATTAATATAAAGATTGTAAGCCAAAGAAGATAAAGGTGAATAAATATCATACCGAACGATCCGAATAATGTTTGGTGTTTCTTAACAAGTGTTAGCTTATTAACAATATTCAGGATAACAAGTTGATTTATCTTTTCGATGAATAAAAATGTTCAATTTTGATGATTTAAAATTCATTCTCAATAAGTGCAAAATTAACTGGTTTTTAATTGATCAACGTATTTAAAATCAACTACTTTCCGCCATTTAGTATATTTCGTCAACAAAGCTGCGTGCAACTACGGATAGCTATAATTTTAAATAAATCGAATATAACTAAAAGTGTTGTAGACCCATTAAAAAAAAAGTAGAAGAAAGAAAATTACTACGAACTTAACAGAAAAAGTCGTGAATGCTTTTATCCACTAAAGGACTGCAAACTTGATATAATTTCAAACCTATGTTATATGATTACATGTTATATAATTTCAAACCTATGTTATGTGCCATCGACTTCTGCAAATAAAAATAAAAAGCAATCTAAAGTCCGCATAAAGAAAAATAAGCCGTTCGTAAATCCAAACACACGAATCTCATCAACCAGTCATAGCCACAATAAGAAGATGTGCCCACTTTCAGGACGGCGAAACACCAAAGAAGAACTTAGTGAATGTGCTCTACTCGCAATGTGACACTTTGTCTTAGCAAAACAAAGTACTGTTTCAATGAATTTCATTAACAAAAATTTTAAATTATGCGCAGTTAGCCAACAAGGATATCTTTTTTAAAATTGTTTGGATGTTTAAATGGATAACTGAAATAAATAACAGCAAATAAATATTATGTGTAATTTTTACCGATTTAGTATAGCTTGAATAAAATTAATGCCACACGCGCGCTTAAACCATTCTTTTTTTATATATATATTACGCAAACGCAGATTTTGTCCGGCGTAAGGCTTTTTAAGTACAAGTCCAATCTTAATAAATTTGGTATGGTTTGGTAGGTTTAGACCTGTAAATGTGCAAACTGGACTTTTTATTTCTAAAAAATTTATATTTTTTTAATTATAGCGAGTTAAAATTTATATATAATTATTGTTGTTACACTCAAAATAAAAACTAGGTGATATTGATAAAAAATACGTTGATTTGACAATATTTTTGTCAATATACGTCCAACAAAAATGTTTGTTAATCTGATAAAAACCTCAAATCCTTTTGTTGATTTAACAAAGCCGTTTTGTTTTTTAATAAACAAATTATCAATATGAATAATGCAGAGCACAAAAAACAGCAACAAATTTTGTTGATTTGATAAAAATTTATCAAATAGATAAAATTGTTTGTCAAATGCATAAAGCCATTATCAATATGAACAACTCAGAGCACCAAAAAGAATCATCGATTTTGTTGATTCGATAAAAGTTTATCAAATTGATTAAAATTTTTTGAATTGATAAATCAGTTATCAATATTAACAATTCAGAATACCAACGAAAATCATCGATTTTGTTGATTTGATGAAAATTTATCAAATTGAAAAATGTTTTGTCAAATTGATAAAATTTTTTCAGATTGATAAAGCAATTATCAATATAAATAATTTGGAGCACTAACAAGAATCTTCGATATTGTTGGTTTGATCAAAATTTATCAAATTGATGAAATTTTTGTCAAATTGATAAAATTTTTGTCAAAATGATAAAAGTTTTTGTGAAATTGATGAAAATTTCTGTCAAATTGATAAAAATCACCATAGGTTTGAAAAAATTTTGTTGATTTAACCAAATATTATGTTGATTTAACAAAGTTTTTTGTTTATTTAACAAAATATTTTGTTAAATCAACAAAATATTTTGTGTATTTACCCTATATATTAAATTCAAAAATTGCTTTGTTATATCACGGAGATAATTATTCCTCATAATAAAGAATTTTTCATTTAGCGACATTAACAAATCAGCTTAATTAAAAAAAATCTTATGGTTTCAAATTTGTAGTTGAAAATGTTGTATATAAATATGTATGTATTTTATTTATTTAATAATAAATCGTTTTCATTTAACCGTTCTCGTCTTACTTGGTTGCTAAATTTAATTTTTTTTTTATTTAATTAACAATTATTCTCTCATGTACAAAAACAATTTAGAGAATGTGATAACAAGTACTGTGAAATGAAAACATGTGAAGATTATTATTTAGTCGAACATAAAAATTTATTACAATCAAAGTCATTAATTAAATTATTAATTTTTGATATATAAAATTAGGAAACTAAATTCAGTAAAACTTAAATTATCTGTAGTTAAAAATGAAATCAACACTGTTGTTCAAGTTGAGATCACAAAAAGCTTACATTTGGATGAACTTTTTCAGATGTGATGTCTAAAGCCTGGTTTTCACTTAGTCACTTTCAGTGACTACAATCACTGATGTCATTAGGCATCTTGACCATATGACGTCAAATGCGTTTTCATTGAAACCCAAAAACTGACAAAAATTTGAATGTCAAAGACTGACGTTGAATTTATGTGTCAATTGATTGCCATACTGTTTTCACTTTCGATGTCATTTGTAAAATGTCATCGGTTTTTCAGTTGTGTTTTTTTTTGTCAAAAACAGCTGATGTTTTATATTTGAGATTGATAGAAAATGTTTCTTTGTGGTGAAATTTATAAAAAAATGTTAATTTTATTAGATTTATAGCAAAAGTGCACTAAAATAAAAATTATGACAATGGCCAGTGTTGGTTCGAAATGAACCACCGCCACGTTCTATCGCAAGATACGTCTTCAAGATTCGCGCCGTTGCAGTTGCTCCGCCAGCAGCCTATCTACGTCTTGCTGCTCCCAACTGAACAGGCTGCTGTCAAGGCGACTGCAAGTGCTTTCCCTCATCCTTATCACAAATTGGAAGCAACAAAAGTGGACAAATCTTTGAAAAAGCGACCGCAACAATGCGAATCCCGAAAATCCGTCCTGTGACAAATCCCATTGAAGCAACACCGGGCACTGCAATAATACCTGTTTAAGTGAACTTTCCTTTTAAACCAATTAAAATAACAATATTTCAAAAACTTTGCCAGCAATGAAACGAAAAAAAATTTAAAACAAAATTTTTGCAGGCAACAACTGACACAAAATGCCAACATGTTGGCATTTCGATTTTTCTTGTCATACAACGATATATTGATTGACAAGCAAAATTCTATCTGTTCTCACTTGTTTGTGATTTCATATAGCAATCAGTGGTCATATATGACAACAAATTTAAATGACAATACGTTTCCATTAGTCTGACAACATTTGTCATTGAAAAATGACCAAGTGAAAACAAGGCTTAATGCATAAAAAAATTTTTTAATGAATATCCATGGTAATTTAGAAGCAAATGGATATTCTAAATTAAAAATGATAAATATTTTAAAGCAAATATCAACCGCTTCTAATATTGAAATTTGAGTTTTATCCCATTAAAACAAAGGATTATATTTTCTGGATGCATGACGCTTCTAGTGAGCATATTCAAAGGTTGAATTGCCTTTCCCTTTGCTAATTTTCGTTGTAATACTGCTTCTGCTTCATCTAATGTTTTTCCAATAATAATAAAAGAGTTCTGGGAATCCTTAATCGCATACTTAATATAAATTTTCTTCCCATTTACGATTTTCACTTCTTTTGAAGTGAGTATCAGAACCGCATGAAGCAAGTACAGGATTGTTGCATAGCGCCCATCTGAAATCAAAAACCTCTAAATGTTCTTCTATGTTCTTCTCTAAATGTTCTTTTATGTCATATTCTGGATCTAAAGACACAAATTTAAAAACATTTACTTTTCATATATGGAATTTATTTACCAAGAGAGATAGAGCCCTCACGCCGAAAATTTCTGAAAGTTCCTGGATCTGCGTCAACGTATGCTCTTTTTTTCTAAGAGACCTAAATGATAGGAATATTACCAGAAAAAATTTATTTTGTTATTAGCTTAGCCTAGCCATTAAAATTTTTAAAAATAAAATGTATACTACACCAGAATTAATTCTAAAAATTAAGGAATAAACTAAAGATTTAAAGTTTTCTAGTTTGTGCTCTTAAATGAAAATTCACTTTAACTCCGTTGGTACATTATATTCGTTATAAGGTGCAATATAAATGTATCTATTTGGAAGCAATATACTATATTTTTGTTCAGAATCTTTTAAATTACTTGAAGAATAAAGTACCCCAGTTTCATACATGATTATAATAACTAATAAAAAATTTTTTACTATACACTTTCGTTTCACACTGAAAAAACCCTTTCTAAATGTAGGTAATTATGTAAAAAATACTTACGTTGAGTTTCTGCCACTCTTTAAGCCGTTGTTTAATAAGGAATTGTATTCTCAGTGGAATTCGATTATTATCAAAAAACCTCTCCAGTTGCTGCGGAGTAATGATTTTTAAGGCACTTCGGTCTATTTCACTCTCTAAATAAATAAAATTTTTATAATCAAATTTTTCTTCGAACTTGCCACCTGAATATTCAAAAGTTGTATTTTTTATTTTTTGTAAGTCCAAATGAAGCTCGACTATTAATGAGTCCAAATCATTCATTGCTTTTCCACTTTTATCATTTAAATTATTTTAAATAACTTCAAAGATATATTTGGGATATATTTAATAAAATTTAACTTATTTGCTCCTCTGCCAAAGTTTTCTTGTAACGCGCAAAAAGAAGTGGTGAAACGACAAACGGTTAAGCGTCTGTTCCTGATTTTGAGTAAAATTTATTATATTGATAAAATTTTATCAGTCGATCTTAAAATTAATAAAAGCATTATCAATATGATAAATGATTTGTTAATTGATATCCAAATTGGTAAAAATTTATCAATATAAAAAAAAAATGTTTGTTGAATTGATAAAATTTTTATCATATTGATAAAAAAATCAATCGTAGATTTTATCAAAATGATAAAAATTGTTGTTCAATCGATAAATTTTTGTCAATATCCTAAAAAATTTATCAATGTGATAAAATTTTTGCTACCGTAAAATAAATTTAAAATTTTTTATCAACTAATAACATATTTTTATCAAACAAAATTTATTTTGACAAAATATTTTTTATTTTGATAAATTTTTAGTGAAATTAATAAAATTTAATAAATAACAGTTAATTTTATTTTGAGTGTAGCTGCTTTTTTCCTTAATTTCAGCATATGCCTAAAAATATGTGAGGTATTTAGTGCCACCTATCGGCTAATAGCTAAGAAACTATTATACTGACGAATAATCTTTTATAATTTTACAGCTAAAACTTTGAATTGATATATTCAATGTCAAAGTGATACTGGAATGATCTCTTACAGTTGAAAAAAAGATTTCTAAACTGTTGGTCGGAAATTTTTTTAATTTTTAAAAATTTACACAAAAATTTAATAAGAAATTGGAAACTGGTAATGAAACATTTGTGTTCAAGCATTTTTCAACTATAAATCCAGAAATATTCTTATTTCTGTATATTTAAAATAAATTTGGGTATGATATTAAATAGGCTAACATTATATCGTCGTTGCGCGTGCAATACCGTGTATATTGCAAAAAGGCCAAAATTAATTTCATTACAATTTTGATCAGTTAAAAATCTATTCAATAGCCAAAAATAAAATCTAGGTATGTTTGATTTTGGTCTTTTAACGCCACACGGACTTACTAGTTGCATATATTTCACGAATTTATTTGATACGATACAAAAGAGCAATTATATTATTTGAAGGTTTTACGCACGCACTCACTTACACATATATAAAAAAATTACTTAGTTAACTATAAGAATTCTTATGACAAAAAAAAATACTTCAGCCTTCTTTAAAACAGCCTGTTGCCAGCAGCACACTTCGGTTGCCTTTAGAATTATTGTCATGGGTAAATGCGTTAACTTCATCAAGAAAGGCGAGGCAAGGCGCTACAATGAAACACACTTCTAGTCATATTTTAACATTTTCTTAGTAATGCTTTTGGAAAAAAAACAAAAATTATTTGAAAGAAAACAAAACAGAGGTAACCTTCTTTAAGCTTACCAGTCTCTAAGCCAAACTGTTATAACAAACTTTAAGCCACCAACAGCTTACCACACACGGCACAGTAGAGCCACTGAGCCCCCAAATTCCCCATACCGGCACCCGACAAATACTATTTAAACCCTGCGAAATCTTATAAAATCCTCTTCTAATATCTTCACGAGGCAGCAAATATCCATCCACAGCGTACGCACAAGCTTAAATATGTTTTGACTTTTTGGCATTTACACATAATATCAAACCAACATTCGTTGTTGCCAAGTTCTTAGGCTGAGTGCTCTGCCAAAAGCCACTGTTTGCTTGGGCTACCTTCTTCGTCTTTTGCTGTGCAAACATTATTTATTAATTATTTTCATTTAGAATTTCAAGCCGAGACAGTTAAATAGACAATTAATGTTAAGCAACAAATTCTTTGAATATTTTTGAGCTCTTCACCCTTTTAGGATAAGATTTTTTTCACCACACTTAAATTTTAAGAAATGCCTAAAGTTTGCTTAGAATTTAAATGAGGGACTTAAAAGTTTTTGCCTAATACTTAAGCGTGTGCGGTACCAAAGAGCCTGCCTGAACGAACAAATTAAAAGTATTTTAAAAATACTTTTAGCAAACTCTCGACAATCAATGAAGAAGTTATAATTTAATTTATTAGAATTTATGAGATTTTTTAATCAACTCGCTTTTATTTACACTTTGTAGCATGTAGTTATATTAAAATCAGTCTCTGATTCTAGCGAAGCGCTTTAATAAAAGCTTTAAGCTGAAAAAACTGACAGCCTTAGCAAAAAATAACTGTAATTTAAGAAAAAATTCATTCAAAATAAGCTTGTTTTTTAGCCTGGCTTTTCGTTTTTTTGTAATATCCTTCTGTTTGGCATTTTCAATTTCCATTGCCGGGCATTAATATGCTTTTGCCATAAATCATTGGGAAAAACTGAATCAAACTCATGCTCAAAAAAATAGTTTAACTGGTTTTTTTGATGCCTACGCTAAAATGCAAACGCCATACGATTTGATGGTGAAAAAGTTCTAAGCTGCTTGTTTTGCAGCTCAAAATCGTTGAAGCCGCAAAAACAGCGTTAAAATATGTGTTCATAGTCGCGTTTATTTGTTTTTGATTTTTGTTTTTTTGAGATGCTAAACACACACACACTCATACAAACTTGTACCGGCAATTCTAGGCCCACATCTACTCACGTTAATCCGTAGAGCTTTGCACACATTGATGAATTTGGGTATAATTTTTTTGTTGTTTTCTTTTGTCCATTTTGATGGCACACACCAAATCGCTGTTATTGCTTAAAATTTTATTTCTGTATTCATACTGTTGTTATGCAGCACAATATGTTCATGACTTTACATAATATCTATTTATTTAAATATTTATGATTTTTCGCGATTTCCTTGATTGAGTTATCCAAAAAATTATAAAAACATTTTTTTTAATACTTTAATTTAAGTAATTAAAAAATTTATAAAATATTATTTTTATATTGCGATTTGTATTTTTTTTAAAAATATTAAATATAAATGTTTTAAGAATGGAAATAAATGCTTTATTATTGAAAAAGAAAACCATAAAAGATATTACTCCGAATTTATGATCAAAATTTTTTAATTTTATATAAATCCCTGATGTGATGCGGTTAAACACACGCCAGATTCATATTCAGCTATCCCTGAAAATCAATGAATTTAATCATTTAATTGATGATAGCAAAAACAATAGTAAATATCCATAAAACGATTACATAAGAACAAACCTCATAAATATGGCATATCTACAAAAAATCTCCGAGTGGGGTCTTGCTAATAGAGTAGAGTTCAATGCAAGCAAGACCCAGTGCTGTCTGTTAACCCACAGGCGGATGGATTGCCCATTAGCTCCCCTCTATATGAATCGTGTGGATCTTGTGGAATCAGCCGCTCTTGACGTTCTGGGCATATCGATCCAATGTGATCTTCGTTGGAATGATCATATTTTTTATGTGTCGAAAGAAGCGGCCAAGTGCCTAGGTTTTTTAAAACGGTGCAAAAAATATTTCACTTCAGCAGATCTTCGCATGATCTACACACCTCATATATAAGGCCAAAAATGGAGTACAATTCGCACATTTGGGCAGGGGTTTCAAGATCTTATTTGGAGCTTCTGGACCGAATTCAACGTCGTGCGATATATTTGATGAAATACTTTCATCTTCTCTTAACTCTCTTGGGCATCGACGCAATGTTGGTTGCCTAAGCCTTCTGTATAGGCATTTCCATTGGATGTATTCAAGGGAGATACATGGCCTGACTCCACCAGCTCGTGTGCTTCCCAGGTCCACTCGGGCAGCTGTTCAAGCCCACACCTTTACCATTGCCTCGATGCCCAACTGAACCTCGCATTACCGAGAGAATTCGTTCTTTAGTCGCACGGTAAGGTTGGGGAATGTCTCCCTCCGAGCGTATTTCCCGGCAGTTTTGAGCAGTGCAAATTTAAATAAATCTTCACCGATGCTACTCTATCTATCCACCCTCCAACTAACTATTGCCTATCTTTCGAATCAAAACAATGCTTACGCATTTATAGGAGCATCCCCTGAGAGGAGCATCCCCTAAAAAAAAATATAGGATATGAGGAACTATTGGATTTATATACTACATCGAAAGAAAAAATCAAGCATTTTGTGTTTCAATCAAGCAAATAGGCTATCAGTTTACACTCAAGTGAAAATTTCCCAATTCAAGCATTATTTTGCTACAATTGAGCAAATTTAGAACACATGATATTAAGAAAAAATACTCAATTCAAGCAACATTTGCTTAAAACTCAAGATAGTTCCTTCTACATTCTAGTCTAATTTTTACTTAAAATGAGAAAAATTTTCTTGATTCAAGTAAACAATTGACTGAAAACTATAATATTGTGCTAGATTTGAGAAATTTATTTTTCTTAAATTGAGACAATTTGCTTGATTCAAGTAACTACTTTACTGAAAACTAGATTAATTTGCACGATTTGCACAAAGAAACAACGTTTTCACATGCTTTGTTGGCACGCATTGTCGACAGTGATTTTGAACGTAGATTTTGTTGTCTAGCGACTCTTTTACAACAACTTCAAGATTTTCGTGATTGTTGTAATTCGCTGAAATGTTCAAACTCTGCGTTTGCTTAAATAAAGCAAATATGTTCTTTATTTAAGTCTTGTTCCAGGTTCTAGAATAAAGTACTATTTTATGCTTGTTTCAAGCTGTTGCTTATTTTGCTCAATTTTGGCAATAAATGCTCATTATAATTGTTTTTTCTTGATTTTAGTTTTTAATGTTTGATTTGAGCAAATGAGACTTAATTTTAAATTTTCTTATATCAAGCAATAAATTTGCTTAATATAAGAATATTATTTCCCTCCGTGTAAGCACCTGAAAATTCAGGCCTTTGAATACATGTTTTAAGATTTACAAACGAAATGCACTGCAATGTTTTTGGTGCCTTTATAACAAGTGCAATTTTTTAAAAATTACAGCGTATTGCAACAACAAACCTAGTGCTCAAAGCACTGACATGGCAACTATCGTTATCAGTCTCCTCAATTTTTGTGGGCGAATAGTAAATTCACTCAATTTACTACTCTCATAAAAAGCTCACATGAAAGCTCCTTTACTTATGGAAAAAAGTATTAGATTTATGCAAAAAATATCTATTTAATTTATCAAAAAACGCTTTTTTTTAACCAATAATGGATTTACATAAACAAACATGTAAATATTTAAAAGTAATTTAAATTTATTTAATTAATTTTAATTTAAATGTATTTATAAGAGGTGTCATTAAAATTTATATCTACTTTGTTAGACATCTTGGACTTAAGTTAAGTACCACTAAAATATTACTGCATTGTTTTTAACCTTGCAGTTTAAAATTTAAACTTTGCAAATACTAACTCATAATAAAAACTCATTTGTACTAGAATTTAAGCCAAAAGAAATATTACAGCATCCTTTTTGGTTTAAATTTTAGGTTTTTTGTTTCAACTTTAGCCTTTTTGGTTTAAATTTTAGTACAATTCTGTATTACTTTTTGTTTTTAATACAATTTTTACTAAATTCTAGTACATTTGGATACTAAATTTTGATTGAGACCCGTAAAAAGTAAGTCTGGCAATGCTGAGACTCAATATTAGGCGACTCGGTTCATATGTTGGTTTATCGCGCTTGTTATGTATAGGTGGTTAGAGTGGTTAGAGTAGTGAGTTTACAAACTGAATGTCGTGCGTTCGAATCTCACGGTGGTAGTTATTTTTTTATTTTTTGTTTTTATATTTTATCCAAGGCTGTACTTAATTTGAAACCTAGCTGTATTAAAACCATATTTCAGTATTTTGTAAATACTAGATTTTAAAGCAAAACTGGCGTTGGCTTATGTGTAATACAAGAAAGTTTCATTTTAAGTACAAGATTTCTAACCGTGTACAGTAGTAGTATAATAAGTTGTAGTTTATTTCTTTAAATTTAGTAGGACTTTATATTGTATAAAGTTTAAAAAGCATTACATTTGTACATTGAACAAGTTTATTAATTACAATTAATGTTTAAAGTCTAAAAAGCATTACATTCGTACATTGAACAAGATTATTAATGAAAAAGAATTAATTTTAAGTAATCATTAGGAGGCCTTAATAATCTAAAGATCCAGGGGTCCCAGGTTCAAATCCTGGCCAAGACATGGTCTACGCTTTAACCTTTCTTTCCTTATTTCTAATCAAAAGAACTTTACAACACATCAGTTTACGACGAAAAGTTGAAGTTGGTAGTTGTAGGACTGACTGAGGTTAAGGCATAACACTTGCTTCAGATTAAATATCACATGTGTCTTCAGTTTTTTGCCACATTAATATCATCCTACTCAAAAGTTTCACTTGATTGCTATTTTCTTTCATTCTGTGGTATCACAAGGATCAATATGGTCTAAGTGAAGCGGTGTAAAGATCTTCTTTCTTCTTTTTTTTGTTTGCCCGGAGGTATAAAATCTTCCAAATCTTCCGCCAGTTTAACCTAGCCTTATATATTTAATTATTATGGAGATAATTTTTGTCTTTATTCCTCTGGTGCCTGAATATGGGGCACACTGTTTATGATTTTTAGATTTCTTGGACCCTAATGGTGTCATTACAATTTTTGTGTTCATATGATTGGTGTGGCGTCGTAGAATGTGTGTGGTTATATAATTAGGCTGCTGAAATAGAGAAAAAAGCCAGCACTCTGCCAACACATCAGAATATATAAAAAAAATATCGTGGTTTGTTCGGATGCTTAAAACTAGAAAATGTCTGGACCAAATTGAATACTTCCTTCTACGGGTTTCTTCGTAATTGCTACGCAAAAGTTTAGAAAAAAATTACATTAAAAAATTAACAGGTTGTGCTGAAGGCCCACTTTTCGTTTTTTAGTTTAATTCGGACGTGATATGGAATATCTTTGGAATAATAAGTCACACATCCTCGGAATTGGGTATCGTACAAAGTTTTGCACGTGCCATTTCACTGATAGTATTTCATTTGGCATTAGACAAGGGGCGTGTCACCTACCACCCAAACAAAATTGGCTAAATCGCTTTGTTTTAAATTACAAATATAAAATTAATGGCTATAATAGCTTTGTAGTTATAGGCCGTACAGTCTCGGAATTCGGTATTAGACCATAATTTACACGAGCAGTTTATCTTATAAGATATTATGGGCGTTGGAAAGGAAAGGAGCGTGGCACGTTCTATACAAGCTTAATTTGATAAATTGAATAGGTTTTGAGTTATAAGTCGAACAGTCGCGGAATTCAGTATTCGACCACAATTTACACATGCTATTTCACTGATAACATTTTATGGACGTTTGGCAACGGAGGAATGGCAGCAATACGCCGGGTTTCAGCTATAATAGCTTTAAAAGTATCGTATCTAATTTCATTAGCTCTTATGCATCCCATTTAAAGAAGTCAGGAAGGCTGCGGTTTTTCAGTCGAATCATATTGAAATGCTTCATCATTGAAATATGCATTAGTCCCAGGGGACCTTCTCAGGCATCGGAGAGTTAAAAACGTAATAGCTTTTTGAAAAATTTAATTTCATAAACACGATTGCAATTAAATACTTTGCTGCATTCACAAGTTTCGTCTTCACATCATTTGATATTAAAAACTCCCGCTCAACTTCATGTTGAATTTGAACAAAATGACAGAAGGGCATTGAATTAACAATCTACAGTGGAATTAACAATCTATTCACAAGTTTCGTCTTCACATCATTTGATATTAAAAACTCCCGCTCACTTCATGTTGAATTTGAACAAAATGACAGAAGGGCATTGAATTAACAATCTACAGTGGCTCGAAATTATAATAGTATAAAAGTATGGAATAAAAACTTTCTAATGAAGTAAAAGTTTTGGCAAAAGACTTACAGCAAAATTGTTATTTATTTTAAAAATAGACTTTAATGAACAAACAACTTTAAACATTTTTTTAAAAATAAATATGTATTTGAAAAAAAGAGGGATATAAAAAAGTTATGAAATGTATTGTTAAAGTTATAATGGAACACTATAGGAAAATCTTGAAAAACTAAAAATGGTTGATTTTAAAAATCTATACCGTAGAAACTATTAAAGTCTCCATGATGAAACTTATAGGTATTACTAAACTCAGTTAAATACATCTTCTGTTAAATTTTCAGATTTTTAAATGCATGAGAAAAGGAAGATACAGTGTTAAAAAGTGATTTTTCCGTTGTTCGACTCAACTTTGAGACCAAATAAAACTAATTTAAAACCACAAAAATGCAAAACTCTTTACATATTCTAAGCAAACTTAAACAGAAACTTGAAATTTAAAATTTTTTTTTTATTTTTGGATCACCTTTCGAAAAAATCAGGGTTGGAAACTATAAAATTGATGAAGAAAAAAATCTCTATATATTATAGAGTTTTTTGGCAAAACTGTCACATTTTTGAAAAAGTTTGGATACACATGTACAAATCTTATATTTTTATATTGAAATAAAAAAGTTGAAAGATT
Organism: Dichetophora obliterata; assembly: GCA_963920525.1. Taxonomy (NCBI): domain Eukaryota; kingdom Metazoa; phylum Arthropoda; class Insecta; order Diptera; family Sciomyzidae; genus Dichetophora; species Dichetophora obliterata. The sequence goes on along the minus strand of OY986435.1, from coordinate 61,541,144 downwards.
TTATCTCTTTTCGTTTCCAAGAAATAAATCATCAAAAATGTGCATATTTTTAATTTTTTTCATAAGTTTTTAATTTTTGAACCCCCCTAACTTGCAAAATAAATTAGCAAGAAAAAAAAAATGCCATTTCCAGTACTTACAGACCCAACTAAATTTTTGTTAATTTTTTCAGAATTTTTAAAAATAGTCGAGCACACCGATTTGCCGTTTTGGTTTGTTTTCACCCAATAGGATCTTTCATTTAAGCTATAATTTGTATTGATCTAACGATTTTTGTGGAAATTTTCTATATACTACATTAGTGAAAGAGTTTAAAAAACACCGCTTATTTTTAAATTTCTTAATTTTAAAGTACACAAAAAAGTAACTATGATATATATTTTATATTTTTTTCTATTTTTTTTTAAATATTTTTACCGAAATTTTGAAGTACAAGGTATGTTTGTAGCAGACTTTACTTATTATGGTTTTAGTGAATTCAAGAATTAAATAACTAAAGGGAACCATTTTATGATTAAGAACTTTTCTTCAATAACAATATTTTTCAATATAAGAAGATATTAGTTGTGGCCAACATAATATAATTGTCTTAGCTAAAAAAATACGTCTATTATAATATGTTCGTTACAAAATAGAATTGTTTGCTTCTTCTCAATAAAAATATGTTTGCAACTCTGTTGAACTAAAAAAGAACAGAACTTCGTTCTTTTTAAACGAACAAAACATCGTTCGCTTATGCCTGCATCGTCTACAATCATATATCTGTCTCTCTTACACTTGCACAAAAAATAGGAAAATTTAAGCTGCTTCATGCGCTTGCTTCATAAGCTTTTGGGACAACAGCCAAGTATGCATGATACAATTATTTTACAAGGTAGCCGTGACAGCTTTTTGGCGATTGGTAGTTGTCAAAAACAGCTAAAGAATGTTGTAGTTTGCTGCTGTTGACTAGCTATGTGCTTATTTTTAACTTACCTTTGATTCATTAAATTTATTCGCGAAGTTGATTGAAATGTTTTTAGTTTGTTGCGGTTGACTAGCTATGCTTAATTCGTCGCTTATTTTTTCACTTTTCTTTGATTAATTGCATAAACAGCTAATTTTGACAACTACCCGACAACTAACCTTATAAATTAACCTTGGTCGTGACTTTGTACTTTTCAACTTCGCAACAGCGTGTTTTAAAGAATTTTAAAGTGTTTTTTATTTGTTAATTAATGAAAGTTAGAATCAGTATAAGCAGGCGATTTCAAGAAGCAGGTGATTCAACAAAAAATACGGTAGGTTTCAACCGAGTGCTACGCTGGCAAAGCAGGCATGCTTTATAAATTTAAGATAGTGGATACAAAAAGAATGTTAATTCCATCAAATTTTGGCGAGTAAAAATGGTTTGTCGAAATATTGTAGCAATATTAATTGTGAAAAATACCTATTTGTAAGTTGGATTTCATATAAATGGAAACATTTTAATGTATAATAAAATTTGATATATTTAATATAAATTTTATTTTACTTGAATAGTGTGCGAGTACAGGTAAGTATAAAGTTAAAAAAATTAATGTTTGACTACAATCATGTTATGTTTTCTCCAACTAAAATATGTTTGCTAATCAAAATACTCGTATTCTCCGAAAAAAATAATATGGTTACTTGTCAAACATAATAAAATTTTAGAAAAACGTATCTCTAGATATATGTTGGTTGCTTAAAACCAATAAATATTTTTGCACAAACATTTTCTAATCACAATGAAAAACTTTTGTATGTTTCTAAGTAAAAATAGTTCAATCATCGGTAAACATATGATATTATTCTCAATGAACCTTTTGAAAGTTATTGTTTGACTGCAACAAAATTATGTTATCTCCAATTAGTATATATTTGGTAAGCAATTTTCTGTGAACATTAAGTATTATTCTTAAATAAATTACATTTTGAAGCAAACAACAAGTAAAAGCCTAAAGATCTTTTTGTCGATTTATAATTACAATATATTTAAATGAAAACATATATCACTTTAAATAAAACATATTGTTATTAAATTTAAACAACAATTTAAATTTAAAGCTCAATTAAATAATGTAAAGATGCAACCATTATATATACAGAAATGAGCATATTTTAATCATGATATATGTGAAGTCAGGCGCGTACGCTGCGGGGTATTTTGGGGGTTAAAAACAGCCGGTGTGTGTTTATGGTCACGATAAAGATCCTTAGATAACATTGAAAATAATTGAAAACATTTATTGTGAAAAGACTGTAATATTCAGACTTAAAAATTTTTTAAAGTACACTGAGGGAATATGTGTTAAAATTTAATGAAACTGTGTTCATATGAAACGAATTTTGTTTTTGAAATAGAGCTTGAAACAATTTCATTAAAGTTGAACACAAATGTTTGTTAAGTTAAATTTAAACAAAAAGTTTTTGTTTTCAGAACAAAATTTTTAAAATGACTTTTATAGTAAACATTTACAGTTCAAAAACATTTATTTAAAAAAATTTAAAAAAATCGTTAATATTGAAAAATAATAATTAAAAACATAATATTGAAATTAAATTCTATGCCATTTTTTTAATTTTTTCGAGTTCTTCGGACCCTTGAATACCAAATTTTAACTCCATTTGCTAAAATTTTCGTTTTTATTGCGGCTTAAAATATTAAAATATTTTTAGTATTAATATAAAAAAATTGTTTTTATTTCATGAATTGTTTATTATTTGCAAAACCAATTCAAAAATATTTTCAAACAATCAAATGTAAAATAGGATTTTTTCTCAGCTGGAGCTCAACTGTCTGGTCAATGATTCTACTGCACATTATTTTTTGATTCAATTTTAGATAGATATTTTTTTTTTGTTGCAAAGAAATAATGAGAAAAAAGTATACAAAAAAAAAATAATAAAAAAAGAAACGCAAAACCGATAAATTTATATTTTAAAATTTTTGTTTATATGTAAAACATCATGATTTTTTCAGTGTATATATACATATTATGATTTTGACCAATATTGTGTATCCCATATTTGTATGCACTCCTTAAATCAAACAAATCGACCTGTAAGGTTTATTGAATCCCTTAACTTTTGCGATGGAATGATATATCCATCAATAAGCCGATTTCTGAACATTGGTACAACGTTTCCGGTTTTAGTCGCTTCAATCGAACGCTCGTATTCGACGCTTCGAATACTCAAAAAAAAAAAAAACATGAGAAGTAAAACTGCAGAAGAAAGGCTTAATGAATTAGCTCTTCTAAATGTTCACAGGGATGTGGAAGTGACCACGGACAAAATTTTAAATGCACAAGCCTGAAATAGAAGAAGCTAGACATTATGATTTAAAGATTACTTCATATAAAAAGATTGGAATAAGCTTAAATAAACAAAATTTAAAATTTTTTCTGGGTACGCGCCTGTGTGAAGTCAATAATACTTATTAGTTTCTATGAAACAAGCATAAACAAAACATACTTCCTGAAAATTATGTTTGGGAAGGCCTATTATTTTTTGGCGTTTATAATAAACTGCTCTCCAAAAGCGAAAGTTTTGTCAAAGTGTCATTTTGTAACAAATCCGATATACTTGACCATTTGGTAACACTCGTGTGAACTTAAACCATTAATATCAACATCAAAGATGTTAAATTTAAACTATTTGAAAAGTCATCGATCGCACATAAAATGGCGCAAATACTCGTATTGTTGAAGTTGCAATGTTTATTGAACAGAATTTAAGTCCCTGATATCATTTCCATTCAAATTTAATACAAACTGTCATTTTTGGGTATCCAGGGAATCCGCAAAAATACATTGCATTAAGGAAAGCAAATAAGTCGTACAAAAGCAAGAAAACAAAAAGGGCGAAACTCTTTCAAAAACTTGCAAAAAGCAAAAAAGCATGCAAGCCCCGCAAGAGAAAGAAATCATATGCTTTCATGCACATATCTCTTCCTAGTCAGTAATGCTTACAAACATACCTGCATACACCTACAAAATATATATTTACTTTCTACGGAATACGGCAAAAACCTATTTACCACATCCAGGTGTCATAATCTGTCTGACTTGAGCAATGAGCCTTGCTCTGCCAAGCAGCACAAGTTTCATGTAGAGCAGCTTTTAGTTGAAATGCAAAGTCGACGTAAAATAAGCAAACAAAGGAGACAAACATACAAAAACAAAATGGCAGCTAGTAGTAAAAAAGTTATACTGAAAGAGTATAAGTAAAAGATACACAGGATGCATAGATGAAAAGATACGCACGTACCAATGTTCGGTGAAAGCAAGTCAGCAGACAGGTAGAAAGCTCAAATATTTGTTTCCGCACGTATACCGAAATAAGCTACACTGAGTAAGTGACTATGTGTGTGTGTGAGTGATTTAGATGAAAAGAGTAACAGCACCAATCAACGTTAAACCGGGGTATACTTTTAACTTTTTTAATTTTTGCTTTATATTTTTTTACCTTCTTGTTGGCTTCTTAAATAGTAACGCGTGCTTGAAAATAGGAACAATTTATTTGTTACACACACTTGTAGCTACAGTTGTATAGAATATAAATAAATTTATTTTCTATTGCATTGAATTGAATATTAAAGCTTGTTTTTATTTCAAAGCAGTTATATTTATGTTGAAAATGATGTATTTTGATTAGAATTTTTGGTTAAAATATAAAATGTTTGTAGAGCGTTTTATTTTCTGATTGCTATTTGGAAGATTTTCTTTTTTTCGAATAAAGAATGAAATTAAAAACGTAAAACAAATTTTAAGTTCGATTTCGATTGAAATTTCGACAGTCAGTACTCATTTAATTCTTAAGAAATTACATGAACTAGTATCGCCTGTGGCCGAAATTAGGCCAACTGTCTGCCAAGTAACGAAGTTTAAGTGTTTTTTTACATAATAAGGAGTCATCCATATAATACCCCATACGTTTTTAACACAATTCTAGAGCCCCCTCCTCCTATCTTACACATTGTCCCAACGTCTTGATGTCGTCCATCGAGATCACATTACACTTTAGGCTATTTTTTTACATTTTATCAATTGTATATGAAAAAATTATACTCAACGTAGTATTTATTATAGCTTTTGTCAAATTAAATCCTTTACTTACTTGCATTCTTAGTTGGCGCTACAACTGTACGTCAGTCTTGGCCTTTTCTAAGACTGTGTGCCATTTATGTTTCTCGGTTGCTGGTGCCAGTTGGAAATTCCATGCTTCGTCGGGTTGTCCTTTACTTGATATTTCCAACGAAAATTTGGTCGTCCTCTTCTGCGTTGACCGCCGCTGAGTACCAAATCGAATATTTTCTTTACTGGAGCATCATCTTTCATACGCTGAACATGACCTAGCAATGACTATGTCGATGTTACAGTACAGCTCGTACATCATTCCACTCTTTTTGGTACTCGCCACTGACGCAGATTAGTCCGTAGATCTTAGTAAAAATCTTTCTCTCGAAGGCTTACTGATCAAGAAGTAACACATGTTGATAAGAGTTATTCTTCGTTTGATCTCAATGCTGATATCGTTGGTTGAGTTAATTCTGGATACCAGATAGACGAAGTCCCACACAATCTCGAAGAAGGTTTTGTCAACTGTAAGGTGGGTTTCAAAACGCAGGGACTGATTGTTTGTTGACACTAAGTATTTCGTCTTACCTGCATTCATTACCAGACCCATTTTACTTGACTCTTTTTAATCTCGGGAATGCTGCACTGACTTTGTGCGATTTATGGCGAATGATATCGTTGTCATCATCATACGTAAGCAGCATAACACTCTTGTAGAATATTGTACTACTACGTATCAGATCAGCTACTCGGATGATCTTCTTCATCATTAGGCTGAAAAAGTCGCACGATAAGAAATCACCTTGTCTGAAACCTCGTTTGGTAACATATGGTGGGGAAAGGTCCTTCCTGATTTTAACTGCGCTGCTGGTGTTGCTCAGTGTCATCCTGCAAAGTCTTATTAGTTTTGCACGAACACCAAATTCAGCCATGGTTCAGTATTGATGACTCCTCATTCGGCTGTCGAAGGCGGCATTGTAGCCGACAAAAATATGGTGTGTGTCGATTTGTTTTTCATAAGCCTTTTTCAAGATTTGTCGTAGCGTGAAGATCTGGTCGATGGTAGATTTTCTAGGTCTGAAGTCACACTGATAAGATCCAATCAGTTAGTTTACAATGGGCTTCAATCTTTCACATAAAATGCTAGACAGGACTTTATATGCGATGTTAAGAAGGCTTATCCCACGGTAATTGGAACAAATAGTAGAAGCGCCCCTCTTGTGGATTGGGCAGAGCACATTGAGATTTCAATCGTTCGAAATGCATTCTTCCGACCATGTTCTGCATAGAAGCTCGTGAATGCACTTGAATAGAACTTCGCCTCCATTCTTAAACAGCTCAGCAGATAAGTCATCAGCTCCCACGGCTTTGTTATTTTTAAGCCAGTAGCCAGAACTTTAAAGTAGTCGGGCAGCGGAACCTCGACTCTGTCATCTTTAATTGGGGTTTCCAGGATATAAATTCTATTGGCAGGATTGTAGTCAGCGTCGCCATTTAGAAGCTTAGAAAAGTGTTCCCTTCATAACAACTTTGTACTCTGAATATCTTTCACTTGATTTCCGTTTACATCCTTGCAGGAAGAGGCCGCAATTTTAAAACCATCGGTAAGGCGTCTTATCTTTTCGAAAAAATTTCGGGCCTCATTTTTGCCGCCATACATCTCAATCTTTTCATGCTCGCGCTTTTCTGCCTCTCATTTTTTTTACCTGAAAAACGTCTTTCTTCCCTCCTCTTCTCTTTGTAACTCTTTGTATGTACGCGTTACAACCTACTGGAATGGAGGAGTGCATTGAAGCAGAAGTTATAGTCGTGTGGTGAAAACTTCGGCTGTCTGTTTTGCTGTTTTGATTCTTAACTGAACACAGACTTGTACGGATCTTAGCTGTGACAAGATAGTGGTCAGAGTCAATGTTTGCACCACGGATCATGCGTACATTCAATACAGTGGAAGAGTGTCTTCCTTCGATCAAAACGTGATCAATTTGGTTTCTGGTTTTTTTCTAGCTAACCTTGTGAATATTGAGATACTTGAATCTGGTGTTACTTACAACTATGCTACTTTTGTGCTGCAGCAAAGTCAATACGCCTCATTCCGTTATCAGAGGTTTTGTCATTGAGTTTGAACTTTCCAACTGTTGGATCAAATATATTTTCCTTGCCCACCTTAGCGTTGAAGTCACTAAACACAATATTTACATCGTCGGATCCGACTGCTGTCGGAGCGTGAGCACATATAAGGCTTATGTTAAAGAATTTAACCTTATAGTAATATATATATCACATCTTATGAAAAAACAATAAAGCATTTCAACCGTCAAAATGTTAATCACCAGAATGAGCGAAATACCGTAAAATATATTAAAGAATATTGAATCAAATTGTAAAACAAAAATATTCTTTGTGGCTTAACGCACGACCGAACCCCTCACAATACCACATTTTGTTTATAAATGTCCAACGCCCCTTCACCCATATATGTGTGACGTATTCTGTCAAAAGTTTTGTACTTCTTTTTTTCTTTCTTTTAATGATTTATAAATCAAAATGTAGTTACAAGGCCTTCAAAAACTGTTTACAGGCTTTGTTTTGATTCAAGCATAAAAATTAATAATTTTCACAAATACACTTCACTGCAAAACTTCTTGTTAGAAAACACGGTGTTGCTACACAGAGGAGTAGAGTAAAACTATTGTTTGAACAATGAAAAAACTATCGACTTAAGCAACACAAACAAGATTTTGCCAGCTTATTGTACTGCATTACAATACCATCACCAAGATATTTTTACAAGTATTAAGAAACGAAAAAGAATTTCGGAGAAATAGAGAAAAACAGCAACAAATTATATAGGCAAGCAATGCCGTTGACAACCGTTTTTATGAACAAGTGTATAGAAAAGGGTGTCCCAAAATAGTTGTTAAACTTTACAACTTTGAAATTTTATTTATATTTAATCGGAACATGTTTACTTCATAACGAAATAAAAAAAGCACCACTGCACTATAGCTCCTATGCCTAGTTTTCTGGTAAAAATTGATTTTATGAAAATTCAAGAGTACTCCAAAAAATAACACTCTTTTTTTTTTTGTTTTTGTTTTAAATGTCAAACAATTATTTTTTCAGGTTTAAAGGTTAAAATTTTTTTTGGGAAAAAAAAAATAATTTCATGTACTGGATTTTAAATTGTGTTGAAAAGTGCATACATATAATTGCATAGACCATTTGTATACTAAAAAAAGTTGTGAAAAAAGTGAACTCTATTTTGAGTGACAGTTTTAAACTTCTTGTAGAGCTGGAGTAAAATGGCAACGTTTGGCAGTCTTAAAATTTTGTAAACATAAAAACTCACTCAATTTTGAGTTTATGTGCAAAAAATTATTTAGCGATTTTTTTGTGATTTTCGAACAATCAATCAATATTTTTCCCAGACTACTTTCATAGTCATAGACACACTACAACCATAGCCAATACACTTGACTACAGATGAGACTTTAGCCTTCTTTTTCACAATTTTACGAAGGAACAATATTGTAATATTCGAATTTAAAATCTAAGTTTAATATTATCCTTTGTATAAGAAAATCTTGTGAAAAAATGTGAATGCAGACATTAATTTTATTTTCGTATTCTGAATTTTCTCGATTTCATATAAAATTCAAAGAATTAAAAAAAGCTGTATAAATTAATTTTATAAGTAAGACAACAGATTCAAACTCAGCAACCCTTAAAACTTCAATATAGCAAATTTTTGTGCAAATCGGAAAACATTCAAAAATTCATGGTACCTTCTTAGATCCTCCATTGAGAATTTGTGTTTTTAGAAATCAGGTTTAAAAACAAAGACCTTACAAACTCCGACATACCACTTTTTGTGCGATTCGATTTTTGTGCAATCGAATAGATTTTAGACATTGGATACAAAATAAGTGACCTAAAAACTACTATATACCAATCTTTATGCAAATCGGAAGATACCTTAAAGTTTATGACGCCATATTGGTTCCGCTATTTTGAGTTTTGAACTTTTAATATCAGATTGTAAATAAAAAACCTTGCAAACCCTCTAAAAGCGATTTTTATTTTTTTTTAAATATACATATTTAAATTGTCTCCAGACAATTTTGGGCGAAACATTTTACTGAAACTCTCGGTTTTACAGTCACATGTATTTATAAATCAACTGTCGATTAAAGTTTTATCTAAATCTTTACAAGTTCGACATTCACCATTTCCATTTTTCTTAGACCTATTTCAACTTAAGCTCTTTCTTCATCTTCACTACATACTCTCAAACTGTAAAGTATTTTTTCAATCCTTTCTAAGTTTTCAAAACCAACCATGCATTAGAGGTTAAATCGTTCATATATGAACCCATATTCTCTGTGCTCACCCAAATCAAATAGCATTTGAAAGCATGAAAATACATATTCTAGATATACTATGTAGCTGCAGGAGTGGAGCTCAGTTTAATAGAAATAACAAAAAAAAAATCGAGAATCTTTATAAAGCGCAGCATCTTATGAAGCTTTACCTAAGAACTGGCTATAAAAATAAAAAGGAGAAGCTTTATTTTCAGCACGAATGCGCTTCCTTTTTAATTTAAATCATAAAAAAAGAAATATTAGATACCTACCTTTCGCTAAGTATTCAATGAAAGCACAATAAAAACAATTTTAAACTGAGAGAGAGCATATTTTGGCAGCTGACCCAGGTTTATGGACTACAAAAGACCAAGAAACTTTTATGTGGCCGCAACAAAACGTAACAAAACCAATAAAAATAATTTTTAAATTACAAATCACAAAAAAAAAAAAGAAAATAATATGAACCTAAACAAGAAAATACATTTTACGGCCTACGTGTTGGTGGAAATCTTAACAAAAGAGCAATCTAGCACCAACAAACACATAAAAATAAAAAAAAATAATAATAACGCTACCATTACCGCTCACCACCAGCACACACCAAAGCACATAAAATTCGAACACGTTCTCGACAAATTGCTTTTTGAACACAAGCACCCAAAAACACACTCCCGTACATGCACACACATACACATACATTTCACTGTATGCCAATAATATTTTTTTATAAAACTCGCACAGCAGGCATTACATTTGCCCCAACAATATTATAAAAAAATGACAAAAAAAAAAATAACTGCTGGAGTGCAGCAAGTATAGCTACAACAAAACACACGCAAAAAAGGGTTTTCTTTGTAACTGCTGCTAATTGCAGTTATAATGCATAGCTGGTTTTTTTATTGCGCTCTCGAAGCGAAAATGTTATGGATAACATAATAAAAAAAACACTGGACCTTATGATAAATCCAACAAATTTGTGTGAATGTGTGTGCGTGTATGGGCTTGTGTGAGATATGGAATGTATTGTTTCCTTTTAAGCAAAAGTGATTTATAAACTCTTTGACTTTGTTTATATTTTCAATTGCCACGCATTTAAGCATGAAATTGAATTTCAGCCATGAAAAATGGAATGTTTGATTTATTTATTTTGATGAAGACGCTTTTACAAAGAGCAAAAAAAAAAAACCAACACTAAAATGTAACAAAACTTAAGACAATAAAAATATTTAAGTCTATCACCCAAATAGAGTTTAAGATATTCTTCAGAAATCACTTAAAATTTATTTATTATCTACGGCTATCCTATTCGCAAAGTAGTTTGAAAAAATATGCCTCACAAAAGAGTTGCAAAATATTTCATGCCTTTAAAAACATGCGAGTCAGTTGTATTCGTGCAGGTACAGCTGTTTAATATCCGCATGAATACGAGCTTGACAAGCAGCCAACAAGCTGCTACCGTTTTTTCTACCACACCCTCCCGTCCTCTCTCATCTTTACTGTTTTGGCAACCTGCACTGCCTAAATTAAAATAATGGCATTGCGCCAAATTGCATTTAAAATGCTTGAAATGGCGCATTCCAGATAACAGAGCCACCAGGTAAACGTGCTGAAAACAATTTTTTGACAACTCCATAAAAACGAAATACATGCACACACACACACATTCACTCACTCACACAACATATAAATAACATGCTTCACAAGTAAAAATAAGAACCTGTTAAAAGTTTTTCCACAAAATTAGGTCAGCGAATTTATTTAAATGTGTAAATTTTGCAGTAAGTTGCTACTGTGCATTTGCTATTGAAGTGAGTAATAAATACAATCTATGCTAAGTTTGTGTAGCTGGGCGTATAAACAATATTTTTTAATTTTTTATTTATACCATTTGTTTTTCTATTCTAAAACATTAATAATATTTTTAATTAGAATGTCGCATGTTTTTAGCAGTTTTGCTGTATTTTTTTTTTTATATTTTGTGTTTCTTGCATGTGAAACCAAGGTAACTGACCCGTGGAATACTTTAAATTGGAACTGTGTCATATTTTAGTTTAAATAAGTTATAATAATAACTTTTACAGAAAGTAGTTTTATCATTATTTACCACACCAACAAAGCAAAGGATTATTGTTGAATTTTCAAAATAAAAGATCATGCATACAAAGTTTTTGTAATTTATTTTAACAAATAACAATGTGATGACAGAGAGCTAGAGATTTCATGCTTAACATCATTTTTGTTTTCATGATTTTTTAAGATAAAAATCACTTAAAGCAATCATTTTGGATAGATATTATTTAGATTAAAAATAAAAATAAGTTTTTAATCGATATTTTTCGATTATATAAAAAAAATATTTTATTATAGATATTTTTTCTTAATTCAATCAATTATTTAGAACTTCAAATTATTTGTTATCGAAATTTTTTTGATCGTTGTTGTTTTGATAAGAATAAAAAATCTTTTTACTGATATTTTTTATCAAAATAAAAATAATCATTTTATCAATTTTTTTTTCGTATATAACAAAATATTTTTTTATCAATACTTTTCTTTCATACATAAAAGTATATTTTTATCGTTACATTTTCGACTGGATAGAAAATATATTTTTTCATTGATATTTTTTCGATCAGAAATAAAAATTTTTTTCTCACTCCATTCAGTGCTCCATTCAGAGCCCGCTTTTCAAAGACAAGTGAGTGGACGGAGAGCAGTAAGGTATCCTTTAAAGTGCTTTTAAATAAACTATTATTTTTAATTAATGTCACTAAGTCATTAAGACACTACAGATTCCACATGAATTAATAACGTCAGATGAAGTCCTGAGGGCTATAAATTCGACCACGGAATATCAATCTCCGGGACCAAATGATATAATTCCTGACAATTTGCAAACAGCCGAATCACGAGTCGTTCATTTTCCCGTGTGGCCTGGAGAACAGCAAGGGTTGTATTCCAACAAAAAGCAGGTAAGGAAAGCCACTTGTATCCGAAGGAGCAGGTCAATTAGACTAACCTTTTTTAAACTCAAAACCCTCAATAAACTGATTGATTTTCATCTTAAAAAATTAAGGAATCTAGTTAGCAACCAACCAACATGCTTAAACCAAAGGGAAATCGGTCGAAACGGCACTACACTCCATAGTAGTATCCGTAAAAAAAGCCCTCCACCAGAGAGAATACGCACTTGGTGCTTTTTTAGACATTTAAAGTTCATTCAACAATGTATCAAAAAAGGGGCCCACTCCTGTTATGGAAGCTTGTTGTCAATAAATTACTCGAAAACTTTGAGGGTAGAGCCACGAAGATAACAGCCTATGCGGATGACATATGCATAATTATAGTAGGAAAATTTCCATCATCAGAAAGGTTCCATAATGTAGAGCACACTCAAAGAGGAACTTACATAGATGTTCAAACTCAGTTGGTCTTAGTACTGACGCTGAGAAAACACATCTCGTTCTCTTCACGAAAAAGTACCACCAAAATAAATGAACTACGTCTCATACCGAAAACTTACCAGGAATATCTTGGAGTTATTCTGGAAAGCAAGCTGACATGGAGAAACAATGTAAAAGAAAGGATGAAGGAAACCACAATAGCGCTATACGCATCCAAGAAGATGCTTGGCAGCACCTGGAGTCACGCACTTTCTAACGCATAGAATATATACAACGGTATAGTTAATCCTATTCTACTCCATAAATTTATTGTGTGGTGGCCAGTTGTATACAAATAAGCGTACGTATGGAGATACACGCAATACTAATGGCCGAAAAAGCGATACAACGCCTAACGTTGACAGGCAACATGCATAATTAAAATTTTGGTCATTGAACAATCGGCAAGGATCTATCTCGCTGTATGGACTACATTACACCTCGGACAACAGTCACTTCTAAAACACTTACACTCCTAAGACCAAACGATTGGTGCATGGGTATCGAACAAGCACAGCGAGCGGTCGACATATATAAAGAATTCTCCAAAATGTCTACGGGGGTAGGTGCGTCTGTGCACAGTGCAGAGCCTACTATAAGGCAGCTATGCAAACTTTATAACCACTGCAGCTTCCTTCACGCGGAGATAGCCCTCGGCATGGATACACAACACTATTGCTTTAACATTTTCGTCGACAGCCAAGCGGCCATTTAATCAATGTGCTTCACTCCTATCAAATCCAAAATTATCGTGGATGGCAGGGATGTACTAGATGCACTGTGCGCTTCAAAGAGAAAGTATATATTCTGGATCCTTAGCCACTAGGGAATCGAGGAGAATGAGATCGCAGATGGTCTAGCCAAGGAGGCTGGGATCAGAATTCGCCAAACATGTACCTACTTCGCTACAAGAGTTGTACAGGAAACTCAAAAAAAGGATCCACACAAGCAGTGAATCGTAGATGGAGAAATAAGACATCGTGAAAAATCTCGAAAATAATGACCAATGCGCAATCCACATTGGTCATTGAATGGTGGCACAACCCTCATGAGGAACCTTGTCATCACTACGGATGATAACTGCAGGAAATGAAAGGAACCAGGCACGGTGGAGAACCTGGAGCACTTATTATGCACATGCCTTACCCTACTTACGAGTAAATCGAGACTCAAATACCTGGGCTCATCGACGTTCCTGTCACTAAAAGATGTAATAAAAGTATCTCTGGAATCTATCCTTAGATTTGAAAATTCAACACAAATCTTTACATACTTTAAATAATCACAAAGTTCCTTTGCTCATAGGCGGCACCATTAAAGACCAGAATTGGTCTATGTGAGCCTCCATCAGGAGGCATCCGGATTAACCTTACCTTTCCTAATAGGCTTAGGTGTAAATAGTAATATTACTGATTTTATAGATAAGCTATTCAACTGTAGAGTAATCTTATTAGACCTAGGTGCTTATAGTGCTTTAAGACCGGTGATAAGATGTATGCCTCAAGGCGGTTTGCTTTCTTTACTGCTCAGGAACCAGGTAGTAAACAACGCACTTCTATTTCTAGAGGGGGAGGGTTATGTAGAGGCATCTACTAATTCCCCACTACTCTTTGTTACGTTATGCAAAAAGGTTTTTTCGAACTGGAGCGAGAGACCGAACTCTGTGATCTTGGAATAAATTCGGCCAAAACAGAACTGGGTTTTTTCACCTGGAAACTCAAGTTTCCATCTCTCACATCAAATTTGCAAAGTTGGTCTGCACTTCGGACCATGTAAAATATCTTGATAATAAGTTGAGCTATAGACTTAATATTTCTGAGCGTACGAAGTAAGCCACAGTTGCGATGTACAACCATAAAAAAAAGTTAATTTTACCAAATTTTAACTAAATTTCAGGTTAAAATTTGCAAACTTGAATCGTCAGGTTAGGATTACCACATGCAATTAAGGTCAATTAAACCTGTTTTTGTGGTTTAATAAAACTAACAAATGTGGTTATCTTAACCAAACTTTAAGCAGTATTTGTGGTTAAATTGAATTGATTCAGTGCTATGTAACCAAATGCTAGGTTTAAATGTTTTTACCTCAATGCTTATTTTGGAGTTTTTCAACAATCGCATCAGGAGAAAAAAATTAAGACTAAAAAAACACTCTTTTTGACTCCAGCAGGAGACATAAGGAGAGCTAGAGAAAATGAATCATGAATCATGGGCACTTTATTTTTTTTGCCCAAATGACAACAGAGTTAAATAAATTGAAAGCGAACAGACAGTTTGATTTCCCTTTCCTTATCCCGAGGTACTCTTTGTTACAAATTCTGCATAACTAGAGCAGAATTCGACAGCTGGCAGGTTCATTTTTTTCCACTATGAGTCACCATGTATTTTCATCTATTTTCTACATGTATTTTTGTAAACCAGGTCTGTCAGGTGAAAGTAACGTGGATCAGTAATCTGGATCAGGTGCGAGTATTTTTCCCTGAGTGTAAGCTTGCAAAAAAGCTATAGGAACAATATGGGAGTTTCCCACGTGTCGTTCACTGCCTATATACAGGGAGGTGTTTAGTCCCATACTTCTATATGAAGCAACGATATGATGGCCATTCTTGGACAAGGCCACATATTTGCACCAGCTTCAAAAAGTTAAAAGAATGGCATCTATATGTATTAGCGGTGCTCTGAGAACAACCTTAGACCATTCTTCACCTTCTACCGCTTGTTTTGGCTGCCAAGCCTGTTTGGTGATCAGACTGAGAGAAACTGGAATATGGAAAAAACTGAGAACAGGTCACGCTTCCATATTTACAAATTAAATTTCATTTCAACATGTACTGATTACTGTAAACCACTGCTTTCATTTGATGGTCGTTAATTCCAACTAGTACATGCTGGAATAAGTCGGGTATGGAGTCAACTCAAAATAATTGAGGGTATCTCTGGATCGTATGCTGCCTGATCACTGTAGAGTTTTCCAAGCCGAAATGACGGCAATTAAGGAACTTGCAACATGACTCTCAGAGAAAGTCATCTCAAAACAAGAAATATACATTTTTTCAGATGTATATTTGAAAAAATACAGCTGCAATCAAATCGATGAAGCAAGTATTCATCAACTCTAAAGTAGCAAAAGAACGACGTTCTGTATTGAGCAAAATGTCAAACTATTTTACGGTACTTCAGTGATATCAGTGGTTTAAAATGGCTGCTCAAAGAGTACACCACATCAATAGTTAACTTAAGATGTGCTGAACTCTCAACCTGTAGAACAAAAAGGATTTTCTAGCCGGAATGTTTTCTGCTTTCGTTCAGGAATGAAGATAAGTAATGAGTTTAAAACAATATATCGTTCAATTATTGGGTTAAAAAAATAAATAAGAAAATTACCTTAAAATTTTTGAAAATATTGAAACAATGCTTAATAAAATATTGTTTAAATAGAAATGTCCTACACTAATTGCATTGGAAAATTAAATTTTCAACAGAAATACGTTCTTACATATACGTTTTCTACAGATAGTCAGTGATAGAATTTTCGACTTGGGTTATTTAACAATAAATTTTTGGCTAAAGAAATATGATGTCATTCTCAAAATCAGCTCAATTAACAAAATATAAGTTCGATATTTAAAAATTAAGAAATAAAAACTTCGTTTAAGAATACTAACAAGGGAGGAAATTAATAATGTGACAGACAAATATTTCCTTTTCGATAATTATATTAATAAGCCAAACCAAAAAAGCCAAAATTCTTGAAAAAAAGTAATCAATTGTGTAAATGTCATATATCCTTTCTTTAAAAAACCACAATCACACACAATCACAATACATTTTTAGTGTATTTTTTGTAACAAAACCGCGCCATGAAAAATGATGGCTGCGGGCCTGCGTAGAAAAAATTTAATGCGATTTTGTTTTGGCGATGTTTTTGGCTAAAACTTTGAAAGAGCTTCAGCAAAAAGGATAAATACGTTCTAGAAAAAAAAATTACACGTAAAGTATTTTATAAACAGTTTTTTATAAAAAACACTATTTTATAAAAAGTTCATTACACAGAATTTTATTTTAATGTTTTAAGTAAAATAAGACCATTTAATCGAAATGGCTTTACAAATTCCAGTCAGCTTTGGCCCATATAAAAAATAAAGTTTGAACGAAATTGTGAAATATATTCTAAAATTTGAATTTTTTTTTTTCGTAAAAGTACATAAAAAAATGAAAAGAAAACTTTAAAATAACTTAAAAAGATAGTTTTATAAATATAATACATTTATTTGTAGAAAGATTGTACAGAACCCGAGACTGATTTATTATGTACGAAAATCAGTGAAATGTTTTATGTTTTCTTTTCATGTAGTCATTTAATGGGTTATTTATAAATTATTTTATTAAAATTTTTAAATATTTTAATAAATATTTTTTTTCGTTTTATTTTAAATACATAGAAATTAAACAATAAAATGCAGTAGTTTTTTTTCAACTTTTAGAAAATTTCGAAAATTTATAGAATCTGTAAGTTCGAAAATAAAACTTGAATAAATAGAACAAATTTTTTATCCGAAAACCTTCACAAACTCTCACTTTTCGTTGATCCTACGCTTGTGGTTCAGTGGATTTATTACGTTTTAACTAGTGCAAATTTTCAAATATATAAAAATATTTTTGATATAGAATATTTTTTTTTAATTTTATTATCTACATGCATTAATGTTTTTATTTTAAATCAGAAATTAATAATTTATAAAATAATGATAACAATAATAAAATAAAAGGATAAAAATAATTAAAACAAAAATTAAATAATTAAAAAAATAATTTGTGTGTTAAATTAAATATTATTTTTTTTTCTCCATTTTCTAAAATTTTATAACTCTTCCTGTGTGCCTTTCACGAAAATCTCAAATTT
Source organism: Dichetophora obliterata (assembly GCA_963920525.1). Lineage (NCBI taxonomy): Eukaryota > Metazoa > Arthropoda > Insecta > Diptera > Sciomyzidae > Dichetophora > Dichetophora obliterata. The sequence continues at coordinate 61,523,354 of OY986435.1, read as the reverse complement.
AAATACATTAAATTTTATAATTTCTTAATTTTGTTGTGTATATATATTGTTTTGGCTCTAGGTCTGCGAATCAATAAAAAATAAGAAAAAACTTCTCTTTTGATTTATTATTTATTATATTTTGTTGTTATTTTCCCAATATTTCAAACACCTTTGCTGTTCATCTTCTGACTATACGACAAAAAATTAAACAAGAGGAAAAAACTTATATTAATATCACAAAAAAACCAAATCATTTTAAGAACATAAATTGACATTTTTCTAAAGAACATTAAACATTTGAATAAATTAAAAGCTGTTCGAAATATTGAGAAAATAACAACAAAATATAATAAATAAAAAATCCAAAGAGAAGTCTTTTCTTATTATTTATTGATTTGCAGACCTAGAGCCAAAACAATATATATATACAACAACGAAATACTTAAAGGTCAACTAATAAAATTCATAAAACATTTCTTAATTTTAATACGAAAACTTTTTGCATTACCCTTTAATTTGCCTGCTTTAATCTACGAATGCTTATTGAAAAAGTTACGTCGAGTCAAGTCTACATTCACTCACACAGCTGACGGAAGTATTTTCGCTGATTTTATATACTGGCACTCATTGTCGCATACTCACTTAAAACAAGTAGCAAAAACAAGAAATAAAACAAAAAAACAAACAACAAATGTAACATAGAGTTGGCAACATCCCCAATAATATCAACTGCTCTGTTTTGTGTATTTGTGTAATTCTGGCATCATTATGTGGAGTTGTTAGAAAATCTAGGTCAAAGGTGCTTTAGCTCGAACAGCAAATAAAAAAAAACAAAGTGAGAAGATGGAAGTGCTGCATTTTATGTGGCGTAAATTGTAAGAATGCTGAATTCAAGAGTTGAAATATAATAGATGCAACTGAAGAAGAGAGGAAATTTAAAGTTGTTTAGAATTATCAAAGATATTGTTTTTGCCTTGATAATGTGAGTAATTCAAAAGATCATCACTGTTTCCAAAACAAATTATCCCTGAGATTATGTAAATTTACTGCACTTTCAGAACAAAACTTAAGTTTGTATGATTTCTAAATTCTTTATTCTAAATTCTATGTTAACTTAAAGTACTGATAATTTCATCTAGTTTTAGTTATCAAATTATTTTAACAAACAAAATACTGAAATATTCCTTTTAAATTGCACAATTTGATTTCTGTTTGTTAAATTAACAGAAATTTTGACAATTCTATCATATAAATTTTACGAACTAAAGCCTTTCTTCTTTCATTTCATATGAACTTACGTGTGTTCTATTATTATACGATGCGAAAGAAACACTTTTTTTTTTAAAAAAGTTTTTTATTCTTGAATTGAGTTAAGAACTATCATGATATCAATGTTTGTTCGAAAACTTTATACCAATCGTCTCCTAATTTTCCTCATTAAGAATAAACGTGTGCCAATATTTGCAAATATTTGCTTGAGTTTAGTAAAAAATTTCTATTTGAGTTTATAATAATTTAGCAAATATTTGCTTGAATTTGATATAATATTTGCTTTTTTCCTAAATATATGAGGAGTGATTTCAATTAAGCAATCTTTTTTCGAAAATCACACCATGATTTTTTTTTTTTTGAAAATAAGAAAATCTCTACCGTTTATTAATTATCGGCTAAGACTAAGAGAAATATTTTCTCTGAAAATAAGAAATTTTCAACGAATGCCTGGAAAAATGTTGGAATTTTTGCACAGAAAAAACCCTGTTAAGATTTAAAACAGCATCCTGTGAGAATTATGATTTTTATGCTGACGATAAACTGCGAAAATTACTATTTTTATTATTATTATTAACATTAACTTAAATTACCAAAATTACCACTTACCACTTACCAAAATTACCTCGTAAGTGTAAGTCCATCAGCTTATCCATTCGACCATCGCAATTGTTAAATAATCGTCGCTTAAGTAGCTTCATTTGTAATCGTTCACTTTGTAAGTAATTTTAAAGCAGCGTCCTTAAAATAAATTACTTGTGGTGTAAAAAAAAAAAAAGAAAAACTTACACGTATTTCTATTAAATATCCAATTATTGTAACTTATATTTATATAATTTTAAAAAATCAGAATATTGCAAGCGAATGTAGAACCGTAGAATGTTGCAAGCCGACTTTATATCAGTACAGTTTTTCTTCAAAATTATTTCTGCTTGAATTCAATTTTTGGAAATTTAACTTTTATCGTACCTTCATTTCTTATATGTAAGTAAAAAATTGTCTTCAAAACTAATAAGGTGATAACGTTGCAAATACCTTAAAAATTGAAATCGTTAAATCATGTAAAAATTCTCTACAATAAGGAGAAACCTATATAGAATATAAAAAAACCGTATGGATTGAAGCTACAGTTTTTTAATTTAAGGGAAGCAGATTTTTTTGAGTGTAATTTTCTTTTTTTTCAAAGTTAGTAAAATACTCAAGTTGGAACTAATTTAGTACCTCTATTAAAATAACTCAGACATTAAGTTCTAAATCGCTGATATTCATATAAATTTTTTGTCTCCTCTATGAGAGTAATCGAAGTAGTATTTTTAGTTGCTGGACTATGTGATAACTAAAGAATTCAATAATATAAAGCTAAATATTTATCCTGTTTATTAAATTTAGCCTTGCATTCGCATTCGAAAGTTGAAAAAACACTTATTTTGGCATAATGGTTTACATATTTTGATTGAAATATGAAAGTGTTACAATGCAAACAATAAAGCTTAACACGCTATGAGATTTGCAGAGGGTTTCTAGAAAAAAATGTTCACAAGGTAGTCTTACAAATGTTGTTTTTGTAATTTTTCTTCTATATTCATAACAATGCTTAAGTTCATATGATCTTAAAATAACATTTTTAAAACAAATTCTTCTTCTGTTATGAAAGCTTCTTTAAATACCTTTAGCCAAATTTTAGAAATAAATACACGCGTGCTTCAAAAGTACGTATATTCTGTTTACACAAATATGTATTATATTTTGTTAGCTTAAGATGTATAAAAATAAAATACTTGTATATGTTAACAATACTCTTTCAACGACAAAAATAACAACAAGAAAATAACAGCAACAATAACAAAAACTTTTACAACCAAAATTTTTAGCATCATATAAAAAAGTTTTTGCTGCTTTCTGAGCTTAAAAGAGAAACATATTTTTAATTTTTTTTTTAACTTTTTCCAAAATAAATAAAGCTTCCGCTGTTTCGGTTTCTCAATAGGCAACAAGGCCAGGGGTTTTCCACACGTAGGCATGTATTTATTGCTGCTTTTGGCATCAAAGTGCATGTCGTCCTCGCTGCTGTCCTGAGCGCCTCATTTTTCTCCCCAACTTTGAAGGAAGTACGTACAACAGTATTGTTTTATAAAAAAAATTCTGGTAATATTTCGGGGTTATTTTTTCTTTTACAAGTTAAAATAGGCTTATTCCATTTTGAAAGCACTATTATGCCGTGTCTATGGGCTTTATGACAGCTATATCAAAAATACTAGATTGACTATAAATTGACCTAATAAAAATATGCAAGGCTTAAAAAATAAAATCAGAAATATCAAATTGAGATGAGATGAGACGAAAAACTTTTTGAATAATTATGAGTATTCCATTTGTTTAAGGAATTTCTAGGAAGTGCTTCTAGCAGACCTCTTTTGAGCAGCATAAGCGGAAGGCCTTACATATTTTCTCGTTTTGCATAAAAAAGCAAATTCACTTGGATATGAGCCCACTGGGTTGGAACAAACTTTTTGCTTATGTTCTTACTTAGCGCCAAAAGCATGCAACTAAAATGAAGGCATCATCAGGCATCTCCTCTATGGACTGTTTGCTTACATTTTCCTTGGTTCTAAGCGAAGGAAAAACAAAACTGCTTGTGGCTTGATTGAATTTTCTAACGCATAATTTAGTAAATTTAAAAATGCCTTAAGCTATGCCAGCAACAAAGTGAATTAAATTAAAAAAGTTGTAGAATTTAAGAGGTTATCACACATACACATACATACACACATGCACACACACACACAAAACACACATCCCACACAACATAAATGCAAATCCTTGCTTATGTAATGCGTACATAACGAATCACAAAAGCAGCAAAAATTTAATTTAAGCGGAAGTGCTTTACTTAAGGTCGCTAAGTTTATTTGGGAGTGTGTGTGGGTGTGTCAGTGTGGTTGTGTGCAAGTTGGCACGAGATGCTGCTACAAACAACTCTCGCCTCAGCAGCGCCATTAGCTGAGCTCATTAAATACAAGAACATTGCATTAAACTACGTAATAATAAAGTCTGTAGCTCGCATTAACACTCAAGCTCTTTCAAGCGCATTTTATCGCATTGCTCAGGTTTAAGAACTCGCTTTAAATTTCGTTGGATTCTTTATTACTGACAACAATTTACATACATACATACTGACACAAATTCACGCAAACATGCATATAAAAAAGCTGTTTAATTTTAAATTCTAACACAAAGCAACAGAGGGATAAATTTTATTTTCTGACTTTTTTGTTTTGGAAAAAAAAGCTGTTGTTTGCGTGCGGCGTTATTAAAGGCCAGGATAACACGTGCCTGCATATATTCTGCAAAAAGTAGGATTTAACTGGAAAATCTACATGAACGACAAACTTGCGCAAACCTCAAGTTATTTTGTTTACTTCGTGCACAACAAAAGAAAAATATATCTCAATCTCAAGCGTATACAAATATTTTTCAAAGTTTTTATAGGCTCCTAGAATACAAGGCATCAAATTTTCCGGAATATGCATAAGCTACTTGAAGCACTTGAGTGAAGACAGCTAAAAGTTTCAATCAGGTTTCTTCAAAGAGCTGTAAAGCATTTTTAGATATTTTCATATATGTAAGTATGACATCAAAGTGGTTCAGGAAATGATTTCACGCAGATCAAATATTGTTAAATGCATAAAAACTAAGAAGTGTTTTAAGCTTGAGCGGAATATTAAAGTATATAAAAGGATATAAAACAAAAATAACATCATAAAATAGGTAAAAACCATGACGTGAAGAGTAAGAAAATTTTAATTGTTCTTTGAAATACGGAGACATACATCTGAAAAAATGTATATAAAGGTCCAAGTTAGAATATTGCTGTCATTTTTAAAAATTTAAAAAAAAAATCAAAATAATATTAAATACATTAATTATTCATTGATTACACGCAATGATTGACACATTTTCATTGATTTGTGGGCGATGAAAGAGGATGCAGCAAAAAATATTTTAAAGGCACCAATCATAACCTTTGAAAATTTAAAAACGATTTCATTTTATTTTCTTGTATAAAAAAATCTATGATAAAGATTTAAAATTTCAGTCGTCACACTGGACTACTATTACCTTAATATCACCCACTCTCTCAACAGTGTTGAGCAATAATAAGTTTGCCTTATTAGTTGATGTGGATGAGAACCCAACAGAACCTACCAACCCAAAGACCAAAAGCCACCAAAATATACCTCAGAGAGAAGAATTCAAACTCTCTCATAAACACTATTACCAATCTCATTATTCCCAATAATTTTCATGTGGTACCTATGTAAAAGGGAAAATTCGCGAAACAAAAATTCAAGTATACATTGAAAAAAATCATAGTTATAGTTGATAGTAAAAAAAACCTACTACATCTACAAGCTGAAGAGCAGCAAAGAACTTGTGGTTGTGATAAAAGGTATAGAACCCTTTGTCAAATGATCAGAAATCAAAGTAGAACTCTTAATAAAGGCTTCCAAGTTAAATCCAACGCCCTCAAGAAAGAAGAGGTAATTTCAATTTACAACCTTCACCACCTTCTACACCGCAGGTTTAGTGTAGAAGAAACAAACAAACGGTGCGGCCCAATTCAATGTCAAAACGGCGTAAAATACGGGCATACCAGGAAATACTGCACTCTCCTTAGTGTTGTGTTATAACCTCTTCTCAAAATTGAAGGAAAATTTAAGTGTCAAAAGATGCAGTTATTGAAATGGCAACCTTACGGCAAATAATAAAGGTTGTGCAATACACAAAACCCTTAAAAATATAGATTTGACCCAGCAAAAGCTATCAAGATCAGTTAATCGAAACCCAGTTAAATCCATGTCATTTACATCCGCATCATTCCCAGCTTTGCACAGATAAAATATGATTGCAGCCACCCCACAACACCAATAATTTTATTACGCAAACGTTGTAAAAGAAAATAATTAAATTTGCAAAGCTCTTATCTCGAGCAACGAATGTTTCAGACAAAGCAAAAAATTCATATTTAGGTTTCATCATAAAATTAAATTCCTAGAAATGGCGTTTACCATGTTTTCTGCTTGCACGGGAGAGTTGGGAATTTTTGTGAAAAAATTCGCTGAATGGTAAAATTTTGGGAGCGCTCACTAAAACTGGACACCACTTAATCGAGCGAAAAAATCATATGCTACATGAACACAAGTGTAGGGTTAACTGTTGAGTTGCAACTACAGTTCACAACAGATGACTTCGCTGAATGTGCCCATTGACACGCTCCTTAAGGAAAAAAGAAAAATCAGGTGTGAATGGCAAAAGCACAAATCTCCACAACTAAGGAAAAAGCTGGCTCAGGTTACTCATGATTTACGTAAAAAACTAATATAAAAAAAATAAGTTCAAAAAACTAAACGCCGACTACTAAAGAGCACGCTCTAAAAAGTAGGAAACAAGAAAATATTCTCATCTGAAATTGTTATGTACAAACTATTCAATATTTTTTGTCTATTAAATACACAACTTATATTTTATTTCAGTTAATACTAATTTGTAGTGGTATTAGTGGTTCAGAAGATATACGTGGTAGTATGCTACCTCATATACATTATCATATGCCGCCCTCTAGATTTCTAATGCACTTTGCCCTAAAGCTTTTGATCGCTTACTACTGTTACAACGTATTGTTTTGTTAGGGCAGGTGGCATGCGACTACGGATATCTGCTGAACATTACTATAAATTAGTATTATATACAATAATATATAAGTGTAAGTTGTTTATTTAATAGACGAAAAATATTGAATAGTTTGTACATAACAATTTCAGGTGAGAATATTTTCTTGTTTCATACTTTTAAGCAGTTGGCTTGTAGTTTATTGAACTTTCTTTTTATATAAATTATTTTGGGGATATAATTTTTATATAATGCAAAGTATATTGGGGTGAGAAACTTACCGAACACTTAATTGTTTGTAAACTATTTTAAATAAGAACAATACTTTATATTTATTTTAGCAATGTTTCTTTATTTTAACAAAGTTCAACACAACAGAAAGAATGCACATGCGTACACAGCGGCAGCAGCTTTACGAATGAGAAATTAATAGAAACGAGAAATAGAAAAGAATGATGAAATATTCAGATGAAAATAAGTGTTGCCTTCGTGGCGCAATTATTAAAATAGGCATAAATGATTGAGTACTTTATACACTAACACCCCCTCTTAAAGTACTAAATCTTTAAACATACAAAATTCAATTTTCTGAACAAATTAAAATAATTATATATCAAAAATATAAAAGCTTAAACAATGCCCAATTTTGAAGTACAAAAATTATGTTTTACAAAAGTTAAACCCTTGGTAAGAATATCAGCAGGCATTAAATCGGTCGACATATACTTGATTTGGATGACACCAGCTTCAACATTTTGCCTTATAAAATGATGTCTTATATCGATGTGTTTCGTCCGTGGGTGGTATCCAAAGCTTTCAATTAGTTTTTGCGCACTTTGGTTGTCGTTGAAAATTGTTACGCAGCCACAGTCAATACCAATTTGACCAAGAACAGATGACAGATATGAAGCCTCCTTTGAAGCCTCGCCAATTGCTAAATATTCGGACTCTGTACTTGAAAGAGCCACTGTTCGTTGTTTTTTCGCTTCCCAGCTAACAGGTCCACCAGACAGGATAAATGCGTACCCAGAATACGAGCGCCTGTCATTCAAATCAGCACCCCAATCTGCGTCCGCCACTCCAAACAGCTTTGAGTCGTCCTTTTTGTAAAGTAGTCCACGTTCGATAGATCCCTTGAGGTATCTTAACACACGTTTAGCTGCCTTCCAATGCTCGGAATTGTAATTTGAATTGAATTGGCTTAAAAAATTTACAGCAAACGCTATGTCTGGACGGGAAGTCACAGAAAGGTACATCAGCGATCCTATCAGTCTTTGATATGGATATGTCTTCATAGCTTGTTCGTCAACTTCCAATGGTCTTATTAAATTACAATTTACCTCTATTGGAGTACGTGCTGGTTTACAGTTATCCATGCCAAAACGCTGCAGAATCATACGGGTATATTCTGCTTGAGATAAAAATATCTGATGTTTTCCAATGTCCTGTTTAAATTCGATCCCCAAGCATAAATTTACTTGCCCAAGGTCCTTCATTTCAAATTCCGATGACAACGCCAACTTCAATTTTTCCAGATGATTTTTGCTATTTGACGCTAATAAAAGATCGTCAACGTAAACTGTCACTAAAGTGAGCTCTTCTCCATCACATTTCAGGAATAAACACGGATCTTCAGGTACTGACTTTAAGCCAAGTTGTTGCATTTTTGTTGTAAGCTTCTTGTACCACTGAAGCCCGCTTTGCCTTAGACCATAAAGTGCTTTAGTAAGTATGCAAACCGGATCTTTACTTTGCTTGATGTTTGTCAACCATCGGTTTGCAGTCCTTTTTATTAATTTTTCGTCCTTTGCAATGACCTTTGTACCCACTTGCTTTCCAGAAACAATATTTCTTAACACACTCACCAGATTATCAGGTAGCTCCATATGGACGCTTTCTTCAAGTTCTCCATTCAGGTAAGCTGTCACGACATCCATTTGATGCACTTCCAGGTCATACTTGGCCGCCAGAGCTGATAATAACCGAATTGTCGTCAATCGCGCTACAGGAGAGAAGGTATGATTAAAATCTTCTCCTGGTCGCTGAGCAAACCCTTTTGCTACTAAGCGTACTTTCTTTTTGCAGCCGTTTAAACTGTCTTTTGTTTTGAAAACTAGTCTGTTGCCAATCACTTTTCTCGATTTAGGCCGCTCAACAATCTCCCATGTGTTGTTTTTAATTTGCGCAATGATCTCATCTTCATGTGCTTTTGACCATAAATCAGCATCGCGTGTCTTCAATGCTTCAGCCATCGATATCGGATCTTCAATTGTAACTCGGAATGCCATCTCGCATTCCTCAAATGCTGTGTCGCTATCCTCATCAGAAACATCTTCATCCGTTACAGCAGGTGGACAATAGACTTTTCTCGGTCTTCCTGGCAAGCCCGTTTTTAAATTTCTGGGTCTTCCCCTCCCATGTTTAGCTACAGGTGGCATCTGATTACTTTCTATATCAGAAACACCGTCTTCATCATTTTCATGGGTATCTAGTTCGCTACTTTCATTATTGATTTGCTCATTATTACCTTTTAAATCAAATAAAATTTCATTTCGCGGCTTTTCGCCGTTGTTATTCACGTTTGAGTTTTGAAAAGTTTCTGAATATTCACTCTTGAAGCCTGACTCATTTACAAACCGCACATCCCGACTAACAATCACAGTTCCTTTTGTAGGACACCACAAACGATATGCTTTTGATGTGGTCGAATAACCAATAAACACACACTCCGTCGAACGCGATTCAAATTTACCTTTATCAGTTTTATTTAAAGCATAAGCCTTCGTACCGAATATTTTAAAATAATTAACACTTGGTTTTTTGTTAAACCATTTAAAGTACGGTAGCTGTCCTAACAAAGCTTTTGTTGGTGACCGATTACGTATAAAATTCGCGCAATTAATCGCCTCGGCCCAAAAACTTACAGGAGCACCTGATTGTTTAATCATGCACTTCGCCATTTCAACTAAAGTTCTGTTCTTCCGTTCCGCGACACCGTTTTGTTCGGGCGTGTCAGGGGTTGTTAACCTTCTTTTTATACCGCACGTTTCTAAAAAATTATTGAATTGTTTATTGCAAAATTCTGTACCGTTATCAGTTTGAAAATATTTTATATTTTTCCCGGTTATGTTCTCAACTTCGTTCTTATATTTTATAAAAGCACTCAAAGCCTCTGATTTGTGTTTCAAAAAATAAACCTCGCACCAACGAGAATAATCGTCAATAAATGTTATGAAATATTTTGCTCCACCAAATGATGCATTACGCATGGGACCACACACATCACTGTACACTATTTCTAATAAATTATTTGTACGATTATTATTTTCATTTTTAGGAAATTTTTCGCGTGTTTGCTTCTCTTGTATACAAACTTCACACGTTGAAAGTTTTTCGCCCGGTTCAATTTTCAGTCCATATGCAAATTGTTGTTTCGACATTTGCATAAGATCGCGCTCATTAAGATGGCCCATTTTATAATGCCATTTGTCAATGTTATTTTCACTGCTAGAATTTTCAACAGAAATTCTCGCTTGTTCACTGTTCACATTTTGAATTAAATAAAGATTCCCGACGCGATTGGCTTTGCACATCACAGATTTATCGCTATTTAATATAAGTGCATCATTCTTTCTAAACAGAATTTCATTACCTCTGTCCGTAATTTTCGCGACCGACAATAAATTTGTTCTCAAATCAGATACGTAAGAAACACTCTTCACGTCAATGCTTTCTTCTTCACTTAATTTTATTTTCATATCACCGACACCAGTTATTTTCGTAGAGTTATTATTTGCCAACTGAAGTGTTTTTTCAATTTTAGAAATATTTTTCATATTTTCTAAGTCCGCGCTTAAATGTGTGGTACAACCACTATCAAGTACCCACTCATCACTTTTCACAATATAATTAACCGAATCAATCGCGTTAAAAAGTTTATCATCGCCTTTCGATTTATTATCAGTTGCAACACTCGCACTTTGTTTTTGTTTTGATCTGCAATTACGCGCATAATGACCTGGCTTTCCGCACTTAAAACACTTGACAGACTGTTTGTTATTATTTTTGTTTTGATTGCTTTCATACTTGTCACTTTTATTTTCATTGTTTCTCCAGTTCGAATTCCATGCGTTTCCTTTGCTATGTTGCTTATTCGCGAACATGACATTTTGGCTCTCTCTCTCTTCCTTTGCTTTTCGACTCTCACTCTCTTCTATAATCTTTACTCGCAATGCTTCTGGCTTCGGCAATTCATCTCTCGCTTCTAAAGCGCAACGGAAGTTTTCATATGCATCGGGTAAACTGTACAACAGTAAAATTCCCAGCAAGTCATCTCCGACTGCAACGTTTATTTCTCTGAGCCTAGCAACAGCGTCAAAGAAATTGTTCAAATGTTCTCTAACATTTTCGTTTTCGCTCATGCGTGTTAGCGCCACACGCTTTAGTAGAGACGCCTTCCGGGCTGGACCTTTGGATTGGTACACATCACGCAGCTTTGTCCACATTTCTTTTGATGTAGTACATTCGCTGATCTGTCCAAGCTCTGATGGAATGACACTAAGCATTATGTCTGCGCATGCCTTTTGGTCCATGATTCGCCACGCTGCTGCATCTTCATCTGGACATGGTTTGGTTCCATCGACGTATTCCCACAAGTCATTTTTCACCAAAATAGCCCGCATTTGTAATTTCCACGTATCAAAGTTTTCCGCGTTTAGCGGCTCAATACGCGCAACCGAACTCGACATTTTTTCTATAATTTTCTTTTCGAACGATATAGAACTTTCGAATTGTTTCTTTCTATTTCTTCACTCCTGGGCCCATAACCTATTGGGGTGAGAAACTTACCGAACACTTAATTGTTTGTAAACTATTTTAAATAAGAACAATACTTTATATTTATTTTAGCAATGTTTCTTTATTTTAACAAAGTTGAACACAACAGAAAGAATGCACATGCGTACACAGCGGCAGCAGCTTTACGAATGAGAAATTAATAGAAACGAGAAATAGAAAAGAATGATGAAATATTCAGATGAAAATAAGTGTTGCCTTCGTGGCGCAATTATTAAAATAGGCATAAATGATTGAGTACTTTATACACTAACAAAGTATTTAATATTAAATAATTGTTCGATGATCAAATTATAAACAAAGATGTTTATTATGTCACTTAAAATTTTTTTTCAGTTCATGACTTTATGTCCTATAGAAGTAGCCACATTCAACTTCCAACGATACCTTATTTGTCAAATTTGGATAAGAAGTTTAGAAGATAAGGGTTTAGTTAGCATTCTGTCCTCTAGAGTACGCCATATTCCATTTAATGTGAGCCAGCGGACGATCAAAACGCTTCCAACGATACCGCATTTGTCAAAATATGATAAGTAACTTAGAAATTAGGGGTTTTTATTTACTCTTTCTCCTCCTAGTGGGCGCCATATAAAATTCAATGTTACGTCACATAGCTTTTTACCAGCGGACGCGGAAAACGCTTTCAACTATACCTCATTTCTCAAAATATGATAAGCAGTGTAGAAGTTAGTGGCTTAGTTGTCTTTATGCCCTCGAGAAGGTGCTATATTTAGTTGTATGTGACGTCACATAACAAATAACTAGCGGACAATCAAACGCTTCCAAAGATTCCTCAGTTGCCAAATTATGATTTGACAGTAGCTTAGAAGTTAGGGCAGTTTAGAAGTAAGGAGTTTAGTTTAATTTTTATCCTCTAGAGGGCGTCATATCAAACTTTAAGTGACTTCACCTAAATTTTCTTCAGCGGACGATAAAAACGATATCGATATCTAACGATACCTCATTTGCTTATGTCACGAACAAAATTTTTTTCATGACTTTATGTCCTTTAGATTTCGCTTTATTAACTATAATGTGACATCACATAGCCACGTGACTAGAGTCACGATACTTAATTTGTCAAATTATGATAAGTAGTTTAGAAGTGAGAGTTTAACAGATGAATATTCATGCATACATACAAACATACTTACATACCGGTCAAACACATATAGGGCTCCTTTTGCTTCGCCGTAGTTGAGTAAAAATCAACGAGACTTAGAACAGTTTATCGAATCGCTTGCTCCCACTATATCAGCAAATTACTCTATTTGGAGTGCAAAAAAAAAAAAAAAATTAAAAGGCTAATTTTGGCCGAATATCGCCATTTCCCACTTGGTTCATACTTATAACGCGACTATTAGAACTGGACACTACCTTACGCAATGGAAGTTTTCATAGATCACAAAAATTACCCGTGAAAGAACCTTCGCTTGTGTTTGATAGCACGGCACAATCAAGTAATTGCATCGTATTATCAACATGATCAAAAATACATTTGAAACATACTGCTCAGCTGTTTTCTTCGATACCACTCAAGCCTTTGACAAGGTCTAACGCAAAGGACTATTACTAAAATTGAATAAATTCTTACCTGCAAATATATATTTGCTAATCGAAGACTAACTTTCTCAAAGGAACCTTTCTCAAAAACAGTTCGTTGTGAAGCAGATAAACTTGACAATTTCTAACAAGCACGAAATATCGACAGCAGTACCCCAGGGAAGTGTTGGCTGACATGCTTACCAGCGACCACACCCTTATATGATACTGACTTATAGTCTTCAAGAACGAAGGAATCGCTACAAACAATGTGCAAAATCATCTGCATACAATGAAAAAATTGCTTCTACGTTGGAGAATTTATCAACATGTGTCCACTTGACTTTTACTCTTAGAAGAAAAAATTGCACACCCCTCAACGTTAATGATTAAACTATTCTCCAAAGATCCGAAATTAAAAATCTCAGAATGCATATTGACAGCAGGCTCACCTGGAAAAATCATATCGAGGCGAAAATTAGACAAGCTTAGTTAAAGAAGATTGAATTCAATTGGCTCCTTTCACTTAGCTCAAAGCTTAGCTTACAGTATAAAGCAACTTTACAAGTGCATACTGAAACCGACACGGTGAAAAATTTTGGACTACTTTTTAATCCAATCTTAATTGAAATGTTTAATCCAAAAAGTACTATTTTTTTATCCCTACTTTAGTTTAAGTAAGCTGGGTCTCAAACCCACGTTACTAAAAGGAACATACTTGCATTCGTAATGATACAAAATAAGCGAAATTTTGCTAACAATTGAGTTGGATGAGTGGATAAGGTTCCAGCACATCAAAGGACGTTTTTTCAAATTACAAAATGGTCAGAAAATTTTTCACGTAGCATTACGTCTTACAGCGCGGTTTGTATTGGGGGTAATTTTCACAAATTTTTTCAAAGTGATATTTGACACTTTGGGGTATACCTACAGCCTTTAATATTCATCGTACAAAGAAAAGAAAAATGCCAAAATATCAGTTGGAGTGCAAATAAAACGAATATCTAATAAAAAAGCAAAATATAAGAAGAAAAAAAAATGCATGTATTCGTATAAGAAATGCACAAGCTGCTTCAGTAGCTGCTTATGCTGTGTTTATGGTTGTTGTTGTTGTTGTTGTTGTTGTTGTTGTGTGTGTTCGTTTGGTTCGTAATAATGTCGTTCGTTGTGCTGCTTTTGTTCTTGTTGTTGTTGTTTTTATTAATATGTATGTAAAATATACATACATAAATACATATTAGTTGCTTTAATTTTATTTCGTTTCCCAGATAACCAATCGGTTCGGTTGAAAACGGTGTGCAGTTTTCAAAGCACTGAAGTGGACTGTTTCGTTATCAGCAAACTATGCATTGTGTGTTTCATATAAGCCATTTATTAAGTTATATATTAATGTTGACTTTCAATGTTTTAAATACAAATTCTAAATGTTTGATAGTTTAAATCATTCTTGATTTTAAATACAAATTCTAGTTGTTTGATAGTTTAAAATCGTTTATTGAGCTTAAGTTCAGGCTAGAACAATTAATTGCTCTAACGAATTTTTTCCAAAGAAACAACAAAATTTTCAATATGAAAAGGAAAACATCACTAATTGATCAATTAGTTGGCTGATTGATTAACTAGTTAGACCAATATTTCTGTTTATCAACCACTTTGATCTTGCTCTTCTCTGTGCGTCGTTGTTTTAGATTTGCTTGGTAATTGTTGTTGGTTCAGTTAGCTGAAATTTTTTTAGATGTTCTTAATTTTTACTCGACATGAACAGCTGATTTTGACAACTAGCTCGCTTTTCTCTGCTTTCTATTTCATCTTCTCCTATTTGGCCCTACCTGGTTATTCTGCCATTAGTTGGAGTACGAATAGAACGAATGTTTATTTTCAGCAAGATAAGTACAATAGAGAATACAGATGCGTGTAGCTACAGAGGCAGTATGTATGTATACTCCATTTATTTTTTAAATACCATAATAAATTCGAATTTTTTATGTTATGCATTATATTTTTTCCATATTTAAAAATTTATTTCGTTAACTAAAATTTTAATTTTAAATTACCTTTAAAATATACATATGTGTTTATGCTCTTTACTACTGGAAAAATAAATAATTCAAATTTACCCATATTTATTTGCATTAATTAAACATAACTTTGAATTAAATTTAGTTTTAACCAACAAAACAAATGAACAAGAACAACAAATTCATCACCAAAAATATCAAACGAAAACTTTTTATAAAACATAACAAATTTTTACATGAATTTAATTGTGAGCTTTTTAGATCAGGTAAGTTTGAAGAAGGACAACAACAAAAAATTTGTTTTTAAATAATTTTTATTTAGAAGATGAAATGCTTTAAAATATTTTTGAAAAATATAAATAAAAAAACCAGAATTTTTATCTATTACTGTATAAAAAGGAATTCTACGTCTTAACTTACGATACTATCGAAACTGTGTCTTTTTTTTTTATTTTAATTTAGCTAGGTCTCGAACCCACTTTTTTGCTTGCTTGCTAACATACTTACTGAAAGCTTACTTTAATTTGTAATGATGCAAAATAAGCGTAACTTTTTAACAACTGAGATGGACGAGGTGTTGGACCAATAGAGCAGAGGATGTGTGTTCAAATCATGAACTGGTCAGAAAAGTTTTTTATTTTAAGTTCATTTATATTGATTTTTTTTAACTTTTTGCGTATTAAAAAATAATCTCTTTTGGATTAGAAAATTTTAACCTTTTCCTTGGATTAAAATGTAATCTTTATTTGATGTTTTCCTATATCTTATCTAAAAAAGTTTAACATTTAATTCAAGATTTTTAACTGTGCATCTGGGCATATGACATTGGGCTCTGGTTTACTGTTTGCCCTTTAAAAGTAGAAAAACTTCAGACAACTTAATCAAAAATACTACGGAAAATCGTCGGGCTTCCATGGTATATCAAAAATACACTCATCCGCAGTGACCTCCAAGTTACTACAGTATCCGAAGAAAATTTATAAAAATACCTGAATATTCATTTGGAATTTTTTTAATCTAATTTATTTTAATTGATTATATTGCCTTCCCTTCTTAATATTGCCTTATATGTCATTATACTAAATTCCTCGAATACTCGATTGAAAAACTGCAGATTGAAGGACATTCCAAAGATTTAATTTTTATCGTTTTCCTCCCGCCAGCTATAAAGTAATAAACTGAGACAACCACCCACCTACATATTTTTTTAGATATATTTACACACTAATGGAAAAAAACTTTTTCATGTGGGGGTCACAAAGATTTTTGTTTTTACGGCACACTAACGGCAATCAGAACAAATCAATAAATTAGCAGAGAATCGAAATAAGAAAAATATAAAAAGGGTGTTTGGGAGGGGGATTTGGGCAATAATGTAGAAAATGTGGGAAGTCAGTTTAAGTTCTATCCGCAACGCTTAACCGAAAAATGTTGACATACATAGTTGAAGCAGCAGACAGAGGGAGAGAAGAAAAAACTTTTGTCGTTGACAGTTTGTTCAATGAATACATTTATATATATATTACATTATATATAACTATATATGTGTGTGTTGGTGTGTGTGCAGTATTGGTATTCTTCTTGCTGTGTGAATGTGTAGGTAGTAGCTGTCCGTTACAGAAGTGGCACTGCGCTACTTTTTTAGCAAGTAGCTGTCATTGAAGTAGGTTACGCTCCGGCAGTCACGAGTTTTAGTTCCATTTAGACGCTGGTAAGAAAAGTTTTAAAAAGAAGGTACGTAGTAATAAATGTAAGTTTTTATATTTATAATAATGAGTATGTGTGTGTGTGTGTGTGTTTAAGTTCAAGTGTGTGTTTATGTTTGCTTAATCATGTGTTCATTGTGCGCAATCAAGCTTAAATGAAAGTAATTTCATTTTGAGTCATCGTTTAGGTAAAGAAATCACGACTAAAAAATTCTAGTCACAAACAAAAACGATTTAGGTTTCAAATTTTAATTTGAAAATTATATATTAACAAAAAAATTTTACAAATCCTTGCTAACGAACAAGCAAACAAAACTATTCGTAGTTTAATCGCTATGCAGAATGCTGCCAGCATCACCGCAAACTGCAACTCGTTATTGTTATGACCAACATTGACTGAGTGCCAGAGTGTGTCTGTGCTTTAGTTTGCCTGTGTGTGTGCATGCTCATGGTACTTGCTTTAATTGCAATTGCTATCAACTTAATTATTCGGCAATTTACAGTATTTAGGCTCTCTCGTTGTCAGTGCGAGTAAATAGAGAAAAAAAGCTCTTCCCCTGCATCTAAGAGCATTGAGAATGTTGTAAAAAATCATTTCAGCCGCATTGCGGTAAGCTGAAATGAGGTTATCTATTGAGCCTTGAGTTAGAAGTTGTAAGCTGTTATGTGTGTTTATGTTGAAATTAATGTTTATTTGTCATTTGCACAACCAGCACATTTCTTGGATTGTGATTCGTTCACTAAAACAACCAACTCAATTGTTATTCTTTAGAAGTTGACCCGGTGACATAAAAAGCGACATAGTACATATCTAGCAATTGTCACCAGTAAACGATATCGCTTTTTGCATAAAGGATTTCTGAACGCCTAAGAACTTTCCAATTTCGTAACCGATTTCCATAATCGAAGTTAAAAGACTTAAAAACATTTTATTTATTCTAATTCCTAATAAAAGGTCTGTACAGTTTTAGTCCAAAAAGCGTTCCCGTACTTCAAAAAATGGTAAAAGAGAGAGTAGTCAAGAGAGTAAAAAATTTCCTCTCACTGTCAAAAGTTGCAAGTTTTAGTCCGAGAAATTTCTTCTTGTAAAAATGGTAAAAGTGTCAAACTGCTTAAAATCAGCGGTTTACAAGTTTGCAAGGAAATTGTTACACATAAAATGTTCTTTGGAATAAATAAAAACTATTGGAATGAAAACTAGAAGCATGTTAAATTGTAAAAAACCAAATGTAAATGTTAATTTGAGAATTAATTTCAATATTGTAAAACATATGAATGTGATAATTTTTCTTCTTTTCGGCAAACGATTTTATTTGACTGTTTACCCAATTTTAGTCTGAAAAACGTTCCCGTACTTTTTTGTGTTTTTTTATCTATTTTTGAGAGATTTTTTCTTATTCTTACGCCTTTGACAATTTTAACATTTTTAGTCCAAAAATTACGGGAACAGACCTAAAATTAATTAACTATTATTAATTAATTTATAAAAAATCGTTTCGTTTTGAGCAGGACGACAAGTATTTATGTGAGTAAAGCAACAAAAACAGAGATTTTAAAAAGATAAACATATTTATACATTTTTGTTGGTACTTATATAGTTAGTAGTTCTTTAATTCTTTTTGAACGCGAAGGCAATTAATTAATCGATGACAATTTCCTCGTTCACAGAAATATCCTTATGAGAATTTGATAGAGCTGTAAATTCGGCAATCATTTTCAGAATTTTAAGTACAACTGAATAAAGACATAGGAATTAGAGTTCCGACATAAGCACGTGTTTCAAACTACACGTAAGTTCGAACTCCGTGAAGTTCGTTTTTGAGAACACGTACTCGAACTACGCGTTAATGTTAAACATGCACTACACGTGAAGTACCAAAAGTACGTGTTCATGTGTAAAAATTTCTATGAATGATACTAGTAAACAAAATATTTGTACATTCTACAAATATTCGTACAATATACGAAGTATTTTTATTGTGATATCTTTACAAATTCATTCGTAAAATTTTTCTAATACTTGATGTAGTATCTACGAATATATTTGTTTTACATTCTAATGATATTCGTAAAGAAAAAGAAATCAATTCGTATTTGTGCATTGTACGAATGATTGTGTACATATAAAAAACAATATTCGTAAATTTCTCGAATGACTTCGTAATTTCTTTCATTACATTCGTAGTATTTATTAATGCTTTCATACTATTTACGATTGAAAAATAATATTAGTAGAAACAATTCATTCGTAGGTTGACCGTACGAATTATTAGTTGAATATACGAATTATTAGTTGAGTTTAAAAAATTGAAAATCAAAATCGTTTAGCCTTGTTTGTCGAACATCTACAGAAAATAAGGAACTGTGTGATTGTAAAGTGACTGTAGCCTACAGGTAGAGTGCGTGGCCCGTAAGCTAAAGAGCCGAGGTTCAATCCCCAGCTCAGACAATGTTTTTATTTTTTTCGTTATAAGATATTATGATCATTCGTAAATGTAACAAATGTTTGCGTACAATAAACATCTATTTTTTTACGAATATGAATAAAATATTAGTAATATGTACTAATTGGTGCTTTATAGTCTTCAATGGCTGGGTAATAGCTGAGCTTTTGTGGTTTCTATGGAATCTTTTATATGGTATTCGTAAGTGAATGATATTGTGGCCAATCGGATGTACTGGTACTGCTCACGTCAAGGATGAGTTATGGTACCAGTTATGGCTCAAATGGATACCTTGGAAAAGAAATGTATAGTTTTAGGGTCTTAGTCCTTTCCATGGAGGTCCTACTCTTTGATTGAGTATGAGTAATGATAAATGAGGTCAAGTTCGAATTTGAGCAAAATCGGATGAAAACCACGCCTACCTCCCATACAAAGTGGCTTAACCAAAACGGTAAGATCTCTTTAAATTCCACAAAAATCAATTTAATGACGAAAACCACACCTATGAAAAAGATGAAAACCACACCTACCTCAAATACAAAGTAACTTAACCAAAACGGGAAAATTTCTTTGAATTCCACAAAAATAAATTTAATGACTTCAAATTTCGCACAGTGTCTTAAATATTGAATATTTATTTTGAGTATTAAATTTTTAAAAATCGGATAAAACCACGCCTACCTCCCATACAAAGTGACATAACCAAAACGGGAAAATCTCTTTAAATATATTTAACAGTTTGCTTAAGACTTTATATATACTCTAATTCGGCCGTGGGGGTATTTTAACTTCGGCCCAGTCTTATTCCTTTACTAGTTATTCCTTACTAGTTTAATTATGGAAATGGCATATAAATTTTGTACATTTAATTTATTTATCTCCACGTATCTGTAAGTTTAAAACATTTTCTCTTTTTCTCTCGAATAAGATAAGGATTTCTTTGTTAAGAAAAAATATATGATATGCATAAGATAAAATAACTAATATCACAATAACAGAAATTGAGACATTATAGTCAGTTGCGACGATTCCTTCTCAACTTACTTAAAAAAAATTGTAAATCTGTTATGAGCAATAATTTTTTTTTCAAAGTGGCATACTTTTCAAAAAATTATTTCCAAAATTTTTCTCTTATTTCTTGTTGATCTTATAATAACTTAACTAAAAATAATCGTTTTCATTTTGGACTAGTAACAAAAGTCTTACCTTTTTTATTATTGACGTCAGCTTTAAGTTTTATTAGGGTCTTAATTTCTGCTGGGTATGTAAAATTGCGAGTGAATATAAAAAATTTAAGAAATAACAGATTACTTTGAGTAAAAAAAAATCTGATATATTCGAAAAAATAAGCTAGTTTATCGTTAATATAGAGATAAGAATCAAAAATCGACAAGAGTTGTACTGTTCGTGCTGTGAATACAAGGAAATTCTTGAAAAATCAAATAATCTCGTTGCAAAAATACCTTTTGTTTATTCAAAGATAAGTTTTTCCTACATTTATACTACAAATATCGACATAAATTTACTTTCGATATAATACAAGTTAGGTTGTTTTCTAAACTAATTTGAAGATGTCCAATAATATTCTGGATATTAAAAAGTTTTTGAAAAATCCTTGAATAATTCTAATTGTAAAAATTTTGCTTAAATTCTTTTGAAAGTAATGAAGATATTCATGATTATAATAAGTTAAATTTTTTAATAATGAGAATTGATTTTTAAATGATGTAAGTCTTAATTTGTCACTATTTGTTAAAAAAATACTTTTGTATTTTTTGATATATGTTTCAATTCTCTTCAGTGTTAAAAGCAAGTTTAAATTTTTTGTTGACAAAAGAAAATCCCAATATATGTCAAAAAGTCCAAACTGCAATTATGCGACAAATTGACCCTTTCACTTTTAAAATTTCTTCGACTATTTTACCAAATATATAAAAATATCAAATTTGTGCAGAATTTTAAATATCAATAGTTTTATGAAACTCTCAAAATTGGGGTTCGTACAATGAGTAAACAGAATTAAAAAACAGATGAGTCGCTGGACACACGAGAGAAGCAAAGATTTTTCGCAGTTTCATACATTTCATTATTTAATGGTTTTTTTATTTTAATATTTCCACCAGTAAATTTTATTACCTTACATTATTGTTTTACATTAATTTTGAATTATTTTTGTAAATGTTAACGAAATTATTGGGTTCTAATATCAAAAATATCAAACGTATATTATATAGATGTTATGTCATCGATATTTCTAGCCAATATTATATCAATAGTTGTCCTAATTTTGTTGTGCAAATATTTGGATCGCTTGTTATTCGCAAATTATATTTATCAAAACAGCATTGTTTAAGGCCTAGAATTTTTATGAAACTGATTTTTTATATTTCAAAAGTATACTCTTTCTGACGTTAATGTCCAATTATAATAGAAGTAACGTAATGTGATCTAATGTCAGTTGAGCAGTGCGTTCTTTCACTTATTGTTTGAGGCAATGCTTTCTTATACAAGTGGTTTTAATAAACGTAACGTAACGTGACAGGACGTATAGATCCGTGGATTTTAGATTTATACGTTACTTTACATAATGTCTTGTCAAAAAGCAACTGAACATTGTATTTTAACTTTTACAGCCGTTTTAGTAGGTGTCGAGCCACAGTGTTTCGTCTACATTCATTCTCTTTATACTCATTTATCTCGAAACTACTTTTTTCGGCATGGTGTTGTAGAAAAAAAAGCTATTTAGCCGAATCATCTGAAATTTAAAATTGCTATTCATAACAACGGTGGCTATCGCTGGAATTAGAATCAAAGTTTTATTAAAAAACATCGTATATTTTACACTTAATAACCGGTAGAAAAGAATCTGTTTTAAGAACTTAATTTTCAAAAGCGCTTTATTCTGTCGATTTCTCATATCGTTTTTTTCTAGTGCCAGCCATAGCTGCACTCATAGTGATTGAAAATACTCATGGTTTTTTTTTCAGATAAATAAAACAGTCAAAATCTACTACACCGCCCATGCCCCTTTTCCTTGAGAGCGTCTCATTGGCCACCATTTTGAACATGATCAACAATTTTTTAAATTTAAAAAAATATATTTTTTATGATAAATGAGAGTTAAAATACACCTTAAAAGTTTAAATATCGTTGTTCAATATTTTAACTTTTTAAAAAAATCCTAAAAATACCTAAAATTTTCGAGCGCTAGACCACCATCCTTGCCATAAGTGCCTATGAACATTCATGTCTGAATTTGCAATTAAAATCCAACCATTCAATAGAACTTTGCTTTTTTTTTTGTTTGAATAGCTAATGCACAATGCTTTTTACTACGTTTCCATGGCGAGTTGATCCTAGGTTGGGTTTTCTTCAAGTTGACAAAATGGCGTTTCTAGCTCGATAGTGTTTCCATGCACAACATTGAGTCGAGTTGGACTTCGGCCATTCTATTCACCATTTTTTCTTAGTATAAATGTGTGAGTTCAGATGGTGCAAAATTTACTAAACATATTGAGTCTTTGATCAGTATAAGTTTCCGCTACTTTGTGTGCCTGCTGAATGGTATGTTACATTTGATGTCAGCGCAGTGACAGAAATAAAATTAAATACAATAACAAATAATCAATAGAACCTCGTTCAACAGTTGAGCAACTGTTTCATATTCTGAACGCATCGAATCTAACTCAGTAAAATCTAAGACGTTTCGTGGAGTTTTGTGGATTTGACGAAATTCAACTCAACTAGCGTTTCCATGGTTAGTTAATCCCGAGTCAACCCCCACTTAACTCGCCATAGAAACTTAGTATATGATCGATAATTGTGATCTGCTGCATTATAGCGTGACGCATTCACAATAGAATATGTAGAGCAGCTAATGAACAATCCCTTTAATAAATTCCTGTTATATACTTCAGTTAATATTGAATGAATCACATCATATTTGAAAGTGTTGGTTTGTAGTAGTGGTTAGAGTGTAGAGCTTTCAATCGGAAGACGCGATTTCGATCCTCACGCCTGCAAAGAAATATTTTTAATTTTATATCTCTTGTTGTAATAGACGCAAGTAAAAAACAACACCAACAATTCTAAGAAAAAGGTATATGGAAAGAAGTGTCGTTTTTCAGATTTCACTCAAGCAAATCACAAAACGAGGCGTAAAAAGCTTCGCTTGAAAAAAGAATAAAAAGGAAGTCATAATAATGCGAATCATCAGTACATTTTAATTATTCGGAGTGTCACACAAAAAAATTCGCTAGGTAGAGTCGTCAGTTAGAGACAACTAATACAGATAACAACGATAATAGGATATATTTAACTTGTCATGGCGCATGACTTAAAGATCACTATGTACTATACATAATAACTAAGAAATAAATAAAAATTTTCGCATAGATCTATACAATAGCTTGTATTGGTTTATACTTTTCTTATTGCATTTTTTTCAAGTGTTTTAGGGGTGCCCGTATGTTGTAACCCCCCCGGGCCCGCCTGCTTGTAATGCATAGTATCAAATTAACACTTAACGTCTTTTACGTTATAAAACATAAGATTTGTTTGAGGCTTAATGTATAATATACACATTTTTTATCCAAATAAAGTTAAAAATTTAACTTTTTGGAAAAGCATATTTAAACTTTAGAAGTTGAAAAATTTAAAAAGTTTTCAAACGTGTAAAGTAAATTCCGTACCAATAATTTTGGTAATTTATTTGATGCTGAAGTTTAATTCTTAGCAAAATCTTTGTAGAGGAAAAGATTTGCTTTTGTATTTATAGTATATTTCATAGTAACTTCAAGCAATTATTTTCCTTATAAAACGCTTAATTCTAAAAGCATAATATTCTTAAGCTGCCTGCACAAAATATTTTGCAATTTTATTCTTTATTTGTTGTTGCTTCAGACTGTCTTTGGAAGCTGTGAGAAAATAAAATAATGTTTACCATATTTATAAATTTATTATCCTTTCAGCTGCACTTAAATATGTAAATATTTCTATTTTCTCTGCTTAAGATGAAATTAAAATAATAACTATTTTTGTGCTGCTTCTGCGGCTCTTGTTGCTGCAGTTACCGCTGCTGTAGCTGGTTCTGTTAATGACATAAATTTTCGCAAACAACTAGAACTAGATGCTGTATATAATCCATTAATCGAGTTTTGAATTGTAAGCGGTGGTAAAGCAGGTGCGGCACAGTAGAAAGCAGGAGCTCAACAAAGTGCTTAGAAAGCTTTTGCATAATATTCGCAACAAGCCCCAACGCACAGAGAAAGACAGACAGACGCATGCAGCAAAAGAACACAATAGTGTAAAACCGCAACAATGACAACCCACTAAATAAACACACACAAACAGACACACACCCATACACCCACATACCCGTGCACATTTACATCTAGACACACTCACTAACACCCAGATAAGCGCACAGCTGGTGTCACATTTAGCTGATAATTAATTATACAACCCGAAGGCGTCTTTGTCCATGACCGCAGCAACAGCAGCAACAAACTGCCAAGAGTGGGTGAGTTTCTAGGCGTTTGACTAGAAGTTTGAGGTCGTGGTTACTAGGCTTGTGTTTGACGTTGCTGCGGTGTTTTGGGAGCTACACGGCGCGTGTCTACTTAATACAGTTCTATTCTGCTCTGAGGTTTGCACTACAAACTAACACGAAAAACAGCTACATTGAATGGAATATTCCAGGTGAGTCGTCTAATACAGTTTCTCGTGCAAAATACACAGTGTTGGTACGGGATTAAGTTGTAGGTTAATAGAAAGTTTGACGGGCCGTCTTTTATTAGCCTTTAGTTAAGTTCAACGCTGTAAATTGAACATTGGTGGCAGTGTGTACGAGAGTAAGTAGGAGTTTGTGTGCATGTTCATCAGATTGTGAAGCAAATTGTCAGTTCATTCACCTCGGTAATTATTTTCTTTAGGATTTATTAAAATTTTCATAACTTTTACTTCATTAGATGACAGTTGATGTCATCTTCTGACTCTCTTATCAGTCATTATGACTAATGATGTGACACTAAGAATGACTGAATGAGTAAGTAAAAGTGGCTTAAGTTTTGAGAAATGGTCTTAGCAAAATCTGTGACGTCAAAAAATTTGCTACAAACATAGATAGGAATTTATAAAAAACACCTTTTAATACAGGTTGTTTCCTAAATGAGCTATCAGAATTGATAAAACAGTGTAACAATTAAGAAATTGCACACTTCTATTAGCGGATTCTGATAGAAGAGATAAAAAAATTATGCTTGCAGCAGAAGCTTTTATAAGTTAATGTCTGACTAATTTTTTTTATTGATTTTAAGATTATTCTAAATTAAGTTAATAACTAACATAAAACGTAATATAACTACTAAACATTTGCCTTTACTAGAGTTACAGTGTTAACATAAGAGAAACTATTTCATTACTTCCTATTGTGAAATTTCATGGGAAATATTTTTGTGAATGTGAACTTTTTGTGAAGTAAGTTTTCAAGAAGGCAACAACAACAACTCTGCATAGAGTCATTCACTTAGCTGACTAGACAGTCTGTTTCGGAAATCGCTACATTTCATTCTTCAGTAGTCTTTGAGTGATTTAGCTGTGATTAGGGCTGCCAGGTTTTTTTTTAAAAATCGAGATTTTACAAAAAAAAAAAAAATCGGGACATAAACAAAAAAATCGGGACAGAGACTAAATCATCCAGTACGCTTAGAATAACAAAAAAAACTTTAAATACGTTTAATGAAAATCGATTTTTTCGAGTTGTATGTAACTTTAAAAAAAATTTATAGAATATAGAAAATAAATGAATATAGAAACAAAATAAACTTATGTTTCTACTAACCCATATAAATATCTGAAAATTAAAAATTTGTATTTTATAATGTATTTTACATAATGCACTTATTTTTTTTTTTCGTTTTGTTTTCTTTCGTTCATGCTATGTTTGATTGCTAGAAAAGGATGCGATATGTTGAACTTAACGAACGTCGTGGGTGAAAATGAGCAATGCAAAATCAACAATATCCACAAAGAATGATGTTATTGTTTTATTCGCTCCCTTTTTCTTTATTTCACGCACTGTTCGGTTGCTTGAAAAGTATGCGATTCGGTGCAATTAATTAGTGGCGTACAAAAAAATCTGTACAAATTTAGTCATGAAGAAATAAAAACGTAGAAAGTATTTTTAAAAAATATTACAAAATAAAATTGTTTTTCAAGAAATCGGGACATTTGGCGTCCTGCGTGAGGTCTTCGCGGTACGCACATTTTTAGGCTGAAAATCGGGACAACCCGCTTGGAGATCGGGACCTGGCAGCCCTAGCTGTGATCAACTCACTGTTAAAGTCGTATATGACTTCATACATGTTCGAACAAATTCGTAAGAATTTTACGTTCAATCGGCTACTTAATCATATGACATTTAAAGCAGTAATCTATATATAGATCATAGCCATCAACTCTTCCAAGGTTGCCATCACAAATGACTGCATATGCTCCCTGACAATTTAATTGCATAATTTAAAAAGGTCATTAATGTCTAGAATTTTGAAGCTCAACTGTGCTTCTATAAATTGGACAATCCATCGATAAAAATATATGCGTCAATGACAATCTCCTGAGAGAACAATTTCGGCCGTGTAATGCATGCTTGCATTTAGTCTCACCATGTTACTCCAAGCGTGGGGCTAACCTCCTAATCAACCGCGTCAACAACCTCCTTTGAATTTGTACCTGCTGTCTTGCTGCGCACAACCAAGGTCCATGTCTCAACCGGTAGAACAGGTAGAACAGGTAGAACAGCCTGCGCCATCGGAAGAGTGATCGCCAATGCGCTACTCTAAATGCCTATAACAGGATACGAACTATCTTTCATTGCCTGAAACAGCAATAGACGTTCATACAGTCACTCATTTACGAGAATGACCTCTGAAATCATTTCTTAATAGCGGCTAGCAACCCAAGTAAACGCTTGGGAATGCTCACCTCTAACTCTACATTCGAGTGTTACTTTAAATAGGTTACCCGAAAATAATTTAATTTTTCTCACATTATCCATGCCTTTTTTGTTCACAGTCTTCTCCACCGATTCTGGAGGCTTTGTCGAAGATTTTACATCATTTTTTGCTTTTGGGGTCTTCCTAACCGTTGAACCAGCAGACATAGATCGGCCCAATCCAGGAACTCCTTTTACAGCCTTTCCCTTTCCAACCAAAAAAATTGGATTTATCCCTATTGGATTATAGGGCCTTTAAATTCCGATGTTCTATCTCCATAGTATCCTCACCACCACTTAGTTGCCTTAAAGAGGCACCTTTTGCTGGAAAACTACCAGCACTAACACCCACACCAACACCTCCTATTTTTGGACCCGTACGAATGCCGGACTCTCCCACACCTGGAAGACACCCGGGTCCACATTTATCAACAACTAACACTAAGTTACGCCCTTTTACATCCATACCTATACAAATTTAAGGTTTTCCTAAAGCAGGAAGAGCTGGACAATTGCCGAGGTCACAAAGTTATGTGAAAAGGCATGCCTTAAAAAATATTTTTTAAATTTTTGTTCATGAATTTTTTAATTACACTTAACTATAACTTTAAAGTTTTTCCTAATATCCAAAAAAGTTGAAAATTAGCAAACTTCATGACTAAGATATGTTCCTTTGAAATGAAATAAATTTAATAACGTATCATTTAAAATGTTGGCGCTATAAAATGGTATTAAGAGATATATTTGCGTAAAAACGGAAAATTTGGTAAAATATTTTGGAAAATAAAATAAGAGGCCAAACTTTTATATCTACTTTAAGCCCTGGAAGTGCCAAGGCGCGCAACTTTATTTTAAATTGTTTCTTCTAATCTATATAATGGCCCAAAATATGCCTGTATAAAACAGGCTCTTTGCGTTTCGTAGGAAAGGTATTGAATTTGTGGTCGATGAGACTATATGCGGGATTTAAAAAATTCTTAACATATCTCATTATATTGCTTAATTGAAAAAAAGTTATTTCAATAAATAATAAAAAAAAAAAATATTTTAGTGATGTTTTTTTTTGGTAAAAACGCCAAATTTGGTAAAAAATTTAGTAATATAAAAAAGGGCCACCTTAAATTGTAGCCATATTCTTTTTTATTTAATCTCTTTTATGTCTACTTTAAGCTCTATGAGTGCCATGGTGCGCAAACTTTCGGTTGCCTTGTTTTTTTACATGTTTGATGGCCCTAAAAATGATATTTATTTTAGTTTCAAAACCAGTTTTCAACAGTTTTTTATAGATGTGATATTGAGAAATTGACATTGAGATAATTTGACGTCTATGGGCTCTAACACGGGTAATAAGTTTACCCGTGATTTTAGTGATTTAATAAATTTTTGTAAGATTTAAAGAGATTTCACCGCTTTTAATAAGTCACTTTGTATAAGAGGTAGAAGTGGTTTCCAACCGATTTGGCTCATTTTCAAACTTAAGCTTATCTCCTTTTTAAGATATTGCACAAAATGTGTTTTAGTTGTATGGCAGCTACCATGCCCACCTGTGCAATCAAACCGAAATTTTTAAAAAATTTTTAAAGTCACATATTAGGCGTTTGTGCTTAGTTTTGTTATCGTTATCGTAGTTTTGTTATCTCCTTTCTAAGAGAAAGCACAAAATGTGTTTGTATGGAAGCTGCCACGCTCACTTGTCCAAAGTTTTGAAAATAATTTCTTTTTGTACTTTCCTTTACCTTAAACATCAAAACCTACCAAAAAAATTCACAAAATAAAATTTTCTGTCTAACTTGTACCAATCGCATCACTGTGGGTCGCCTTAAGGCGGCATATTGTACTCACCCTGCATAAAGTGAAAGGTAAGCACCAAAAATTACTACAATAAGAATCCTACACAATTCAGAAACGTAAGTGCGCCAATTACACCGTGACACCCTGCACAAAGTGAAAAGGCCAACAGTTTGAGAGTCACTCTAATCAACAGCTCAAAAGTTAATGGAGTATCAGTTTGAAAGTCACTGGAGTAACAGTTTGACAAGCACTGGAATAAATCGAGTCCGAAACGTTTGAGAAGCACTGGAGTAATTACACAATCTACGTTGTGGAAGCACAGTAATAATCAGTGTCAAGCTTATTGATGAAAGCTACTCGCTCTCTGTATTGATGACGAATGATACTCGCTGTCTTGATGACGTAAGCTACTTGCTGTCTTGAGGACGAAAGGTACTCGCTACAATGATGACGCAAACCAAAGAACTACCCTCTACCAAAAATCGCTCAATGCGCCTAAAGAAATTTTCACTTCAAAAATAATAATGTGGCATATGTTTTTCAAATCATTTGCGGCAGATGAGCTCGAATCTGCGAAAAGTTTTCTCATTAACGTCAACCATATTTTTAATTTAAGTCCCGTTTTCAAGAAAATATGACATATAATATAAATGCGACTGAATAGTTTTTTGTTTAGTGCCAACTGACATAAAGTGAAGAAGCTTATATTTTGGTATAAGCATAATATAATACTGCACTTGCTATTATTTCATGTAGTTAGGTGATTAATTTAAGAAATTTATAAATATATCTTATATATAAAAAAAATATTTGTTTCTTTATCAGGTATTTAAATTTTTGGCTGTACTAATGATAACAAAACTTTTTTACACCTTAATTTTGTACGAACTCTGACAACAACATTTCTGGCAACAATTTTTGGTTTCTGTAAAGCATTAGTTATAAAACATAAAAATAATACATTTTTGTTTATTTGATTTCTTTCTTATTTTTTTTTAATAACAGTTAGTTTAATTATCCTACAAGAGATATTAAAATTTATTTTTAATTTGTGGTCAAATTAATTTTTTTTTTATTTTGGCCAACTCTTTTAGTTTTAGACCTGTGTGGGCCGTTTCACACTGCAAAAAAAATATCGGAATATATTTCTTTAAAGAATATTTATTCTTTAAAATGGCCACCACCATTATAAATATAAATAAAACTAAACTCACCATTTCAGCCTTTGGAAGGACTTTGACCTAGCTTCTATTGATCAATTGTGTTGTGCGTGTTATTAAATGTTTGATCACAAATGACCGAGAACTGGACCTACGTGTTTATGCCGACTTCAAACGGCTTATGTTCTCAAGAAGCTTTACATGACAATTTTTGCTCTCTAAGGTTTCCCATTGTGTGCAGAGAGTTGACGACCGAACAGAAAAATTAATTCAATTGAAAAAACTTTCTGTCTGAACTGGAATTGAACCCGGGCTACCGTGGATCTTTAGCTTAGGGGCCACGCGCTCTACCCACTAGGCTAAGGCCGCCACTATGGGATTACAAACTTTTAAAATGCAATTTATTAATCCCAAAAATAATTAGTAAACTTGAATAAAATGGCTTCTTTTTCTTTCATTCCATTGGAAACATATCTTTTCTATACACTATATGCCAAAAGCATATTTAAGTAGTGGACTTTGTTTTATTGTTATTAAATAGCTAAATTTAAAGATATTTTACACCGCATTTTTTTAAAAATACTCAGACAATAACTCTAAAAACACATATAAGTACACGTTTAATTGGTTTAGTGTCTTCTTCATCCGTTGGGCGAATTCTGTAATTTTAGTAAAGATTTAAAAGTATCGAACTGCGTAATTTAACGAACTGCAGTGTAACCGACTAGTATTTAAACAGTCTTTTAACTACTTGAAAACTGCTCAGTACTGGTTCAAGGTCTATTTTTTTCATATACCCAACTGATATTTTTAACATGGTAATGTCATAGGAAATAGCAGTTATCCTTAAAGAAATTATTTATGTTGAAATTTTGACTAGTTTGCTAATTAACTTTTTCTGAGTGGTTGACAAATAATTATGTGATTGTGGAATTTTGACAATATGTAATATGGTTGGATTTTGGTTAGTTTTAAAACTGGTTTATAATGACTTGACATAAATTAGTTGGGTTCTAACTATTTTTGCAACTAGTTAATCGTGACAAAATTTTAATATAGTTTGTTTTAACTAGTATAAAACTAAGCATGGTTAACTGCTTATTAGTCTTACACTGCAGGGAATTTTTTTTGTTTATAAAAAGATCAAAGAACCAAGGCATGCGCCTTATACAAACAAGGTTTGGTCTTTGACCTGAAGGGAAAGGAATAGATTTATTTACAGGAATTGATTGGAACCATACGTGAATTATTGATTAGGCGAAACAACTGTGAAAGACGTGAACTGCTTTTAACCGAGGCTAGTGTAATGCCTCGGCAAGCATTTCCAGCCCTTAGTTTTTCCTGTCCTTTAATTTCACATTTTCCCAGAATTTAGTTACAGAATTTTAGTTTTTCCATAATTCTTAAATAAAGGAAAGAACAAAGAAAGTGAAAAGAACCATGCCCGGATTCGAACCAGGGACCTTTGGGTTGATAGTCTAGAGCACTCTCCACTAGACTACAAAAGCCGATAATATGAAAGTGTGCCTTTCAATACGAATCATGAAATTAAATTTTGAAAAAGATTCTCAAGACTATTAAATTAAACTATTAAATAAAAATGAGAAAGGATTTCTAGAAATACGCAATATAAATAAGTTTTGTTTTTTAGTTCATTTAAAAAATTTCCATCTACACATTCTGAAAAACATTTTCAGAGATGACAAAACTAGCTTTAACAACTGAAAACAACAAAATAATGAACCTGCAACAGCTTTTGTTGAGTTGCAGCAAGTAAAAAGTTATTTTCATGAAAACTTATCGAATGGAAAAACTTTTTTAATTGTCCAAAAGTCTATAAATGAAAATATATGTTTGTTTTACTTACTGAAAACTTACTGAAGCTATTATTTATTTTTGCACTTAGTTTTTGCTACTAAAACTGACATCAAAGCAACACTGCATAACTTTTGCAAAGCTGCAGTAGAAATATAAGCTTTGCTGCGTAAGTTAAAATTCATTTTTAGTATTTGAAATTATAATTATTCGTTACTTTGTACTCATTACTAAATAATAAAAAGAAGTGATTTAATGTCTTTTCAGCTGATAAAAAAGCTAAGAAGAGAAAACATAAACGGTACCTATAAAAAACAAAACAATTGTGGAAGTTGACAAGAAAAAAGCAATTCAAGAGGAAATAAATTCTAATAAAAATTCAACTTATTCATATACGCTTGATAATTTTTGGGATACGCGATGTGTTTTATGTTCGTTTATGATTCATAGATAAGTTTTTATCAAATTTCGAACTACGCCGTGCATTGATTTTGAAGAGGTTTCTTCTTATTTGTATTTTTCCGCATTACAAAAAAAGAACAATTTTTTTTGCTGAAACGAGCCCCCATATCAGGAATGATCCAGTAAGTGTGCACATATAGAGATTCGAAAGGAGTCTTCCGGTGTCGATGCGATGTTGATCCGGACCTTAGATGCTCCCATCAAACCTGAAAGTACGCATATGGACACAATACAGTTTGTTGTCATCAGACTATTAAAAAATAATGATTCTTTGTTTGAAGCTTCTGTATCCTTCCATTGTAAAATTTTTGTTTTAAATCTTATTACAGATTTGTGTCTCTCCAACCACCTGATTTCACAAGTGCTTTTAAGGTTCTGGCTGTTAGAAAAGTGTTATATTATGTTAATTCGCTTTGAGGATAAATAAAACGTTAATTAGTTTTTATGATCTATCAAATAATTTCATGAATTAAAATTGTGAGCTTTAGATAAATAAAACAATTGCTCTTCTTCTTTCATAATCGCCACAGCATTTTGAATTGGTTTACTATTCGAAGTTTCTTATATTTATAAATTTAGAGAATGGTTAAAGCACGCACAATACGTTGCGTTCCTTAATGTTCTTTGAATAACTGCAGTAGTAAAAACAAAGTAGTGCTAAAGTGATTTTTCGTGGATATCTTTTTGCAAAGGCATTGGAAAAAATTAAAATAATCGAATTTAGAATTTTTAAATACAGTAAAAATGTATACAAAAATTGTATAAGGCTGCAGGTATAATTATTGTCATCTGATAAATTACTGTAAATATTTCTAGGGTTATAATTACACGCTTCACTCTCATGCAACCGCACCTGATTACGCCTTCTTGTAAACTCTAATAATTTATTAAAATTGCTTCGACGAGTGATTTGACGCAAGGCTTATATCTAGTTGTAATGAGATTGTATTGTATGTAGGTGAAACACCCAATTGTAGGTAAAGCACCCAACGAGGGCAACGTCTATTCCTTGCATTAGAACAAAAAAAAAAAACCCATCAAAATGCATCCAGGGCAAAGAAAAATTTGTCCTAACCCCTAAAAATTGCGTGACATAAACCATAAGTCAACTCAGACTGTCTAATAAACTATAATATTGTTTAAGAAATAAAGAAATTAAGAAGAGACACCTCCTTAATATTTGAGATTTATCGGTTTATATAAATCTCTTTATAAAAACTTTCGAATATTTTGTAGTTAAATATTTTATCTGTTGTTTTTTTTTAATTTAGCAACTTTAAGTTACAGAAAAACTGAAAGATCTAATAATAAAAATAACTTCCTTTCTAAAAAGTTTTCCATCATTCAAATTTTCTATACCATTTATGACGTGAACTTCTAAAAAAGTTATGTTTTGTAATTGTCTTTAAAAATTAGACATTTATATGTAAAGTAGTTTTCGAGATATCGTCAGATGTGTTTTTTGCCGAATTAAAAAATTTGTATTAAAATCCTGCGACAATTGTATCCTAAATAGCAAGCATTACATCAAATGTATTAAAATTATCTAAAATCCGTTTACATAAGCCATTGCCTTCGAATGGCTGGCCAAATAAAATCTATCGAAAGTTTAATTAGCTCCAACTATATTATTTTTTGGGTTCGTTATAAATGTTTCATTATTATTCTATTAAAATATAAATATAGACAGTATTGCACATAATACACACCAAACAACATCTGCCTAGTTTAAAAATCACATCACAGCAGTAAAAACAACGATTGTAGAACTATTAAATTCAGTTTGAAAAAGACAGGCACCATTTGGAATTTAATATACAGTGATGTGAAAATAAATAGGGACACCTGCATTTTTATATTTAAAATTGCATGATATAGATTTTACTTCCTCGAGAGGTGATTCTTCTTGATTTGGCGAAAAAAAAATATGCAAGGATGAGGTTCACCCCCTCCCCCCTTTGGGAGCTATAGAGGAACAACTTGATAGCAAGTGACATAACGTTTTACTCTACATTTTATTTATCTCCTAACCGATCTCCAAAGTCTCTTGAAAAAGAGACTAGATGACCATCAAACTAATGATACAAAAACCATTTTCTAATCGTGCCACACTAAAATCTAACTGTTTTACGTGTGGTAATTTAAAAATAAAAAGTATTTATGTTTGCATTGAGAACTCAAGTACTATGGCAAGATCAAAAACCAAGTCAATAGAAAACCTTATCATAAAGAAATTACATCATAAAAATTATCAAAAATTTTATTTAATAATCGAGATATTTATTATCAAAGTTGAATGAAAATATTTTTTAAAATATAGTTGCTCATAACTTTCTTAATTGTGACTTTATGCAAAATGTTTTAAAAACAACTAAATGTAAATTTGATTTTCTTCTCAACAAAATATAATATTTGGAAACCGGCTAAGAGATACATTAAATATGGAAATGTAATGACATATATTTTCAAATTTTTCCTCTCTAGCTCCCAAAGGGGGAGGGTTGAACCTCATCCTTGCATATTTTTACTCACCTAATCAAGGAGAATCACCACCTGAGGGAGTTAAATCTATACCTGCGGCACCTTTTATACAATTCATGCAGCTTTAAATATAAAAATATAGGTGTCCCTATTTATTTTCACATCACTGTATATTCACTTCACTTCAGTTATATCTCACATTTATTTTGTAATTTGTATACTTATGTTACAGTTATTGCTATAGTTCTTTGCAAACTTTAGATATCCGGTATTTTTCAATTTAATTTTAAATTTCAACCTGAATTCATAGTCCTAAAATTGTATTAACTAATTAAGTTCTTAATATTTTGAAACCATATTTTGTATTAATTGAAAAAAAAATCAAATAAATCAGTTTGCAAAATATTGGATTTTTCAAAATTATTACTATTTTTTCAAAATTCTCTTACTTAAAATACTTTTAGTGACCAGAAATAAAATTCCTTTTCTAAAAAGTTTCCAATAATCAAAATTGTTTATGAATAATGATCTTATACTATGTATTGTATGTTTTGACTTGATTTTCTTCTCATAAGTACTACAAATAAATCAATTTATCAAAAAGCAATGAATGTCTTTTGTCTTTAGTCTTAAGATCTTACACTCAGAAAAAATTTCCAGAAAATATAGAAAAATAGCACGCATTCGTTTTAACATCGGGCTTCATTTAGCGTCATGGTCGATTTTCTAAAAACGTAATATGTATTTTTCGTTAAATTAGCTCCAGAAGTGTGAAAAAGTCTATCATTGGATATAACTAAAAGAAACATTTTCTCCGAAAATGCGAAATTTTTCATCGAATCCCTGAAAATTTTTTTGATTATATTTAGGATTTTAAACAGCATCCTGTAAGAATTCAGATTTGTATTTTTATTTTTTATTTTTACTTTTTTAATTATTTTATTAAAATTAAAAATTTGGACAGTTAGATCTTAAAGGGTATTTTAACGTACAACAGTTGAAACCATTAATAGTCAACTTTATACTGACAAAAAACTGCCAACATTATTATTATTAACATTAAATTCAATTAAAAACATACCCCCATCCGGAGACTTTAACCTCCTCAGCGTGAGTGTAAGTGAATCAGCTTATCCATTCGACCATCGCAGTTGTCAAACAATCGCCGCTTAATTAAGAATTCTTCGCTTTGTAAATAATTTTAAAGTATTTTTTTAGAAATATTAGAAAAGCATCCTTAAAATAAATCACTTGTGGTAGTACAAAAAATAAATACATACATGTATTTCTAAGAAATATCCAAGTATTGTAACTTATATTTCTCAAAATTTAAGAAATCATGCTGTAGAAAATTGCAAGCGGACTTGATATCAATACAGTTTTTCTTCAAATTATTTCTGCGTTTAAATAAATTTTGGAAATTTAATTTTTATCATACTTTCATCTCTTATATTTAAGTAAAAACTTGTCTTCAAAACTAAGAAGGTGTTTTGATAACGTTGCAACAAAATCAAGACGTGAGATCGTTAGTCATGTTAAAATTATCAACATTAATTGAAAGCCTCTAAATAAATAAAATAAAGAAAATCCATGCCTATGAATTGAAGCCACAGTTTCTTAATTTAAGGGAAGCAGATTTTTTTGAGTGTACTCCTTAGTCTTTATTCTTTAGTCTTTATTATTTAGTCTTAAGTGTTTAGTCTTTAGTCTTTAGAGTTTTGTTTTAAGCAGTTTAGAGTTTTGTTTATTCTTTAGTCTTATAGTAGTCTTTACAATTTAGTTTTTAGTCTTTAGACGTTAGTTTAAAGTCTTTTAAAACACATTCTATCATAATCTTTTGCAAAAGTAAATTTCCATCTAATTTCTAAAAAAAAAAATTCTAGAAATATTATCTGTTCACTTTACATTCCTAATCATATCAAAAGAACCACGTACAGGGACTGCGGTAAAATTTTCCAAACAGTAACTCAATCAAATCGTGCAAAATAGTGAACATTGAACATGTACAGAATCCAATATCTAATTACAAAAGAAGAGCACAGCACTAAGCTAATGGAACATCATACAAAAATTCCGTTATGCACTCTGTTGCCTCTAGCGACACATGCTATTTCACAGTTCTCTAATTTAGCGGCAATGTAGCAACTAGGTACAATTTGGGGACAACAACAAAACAAAGCTTTGAACTATGTCACACTTGACCCTTTATGCAACTACGGCACAAAAGTGGCCGATAGGTCATATACTTCAAATATGTAAATACATTTTGAATGTCTGTATTTGGTTGCTTTGTCTAATCAATTTCAGCTTAATTGCAAGTGAACTTAAAACAGGAACAACACTAATATTAGCCATAAACACGAAAATAGCAACATCATTTTCAATAAATATTTGGCATTGATGAACATTGCGACATCAAACATAGCAGAATCAAGTATTTTTAAATTAACAACATGAACATAAATAACACAATGACGAATAGCGGCTCGGAAAAGTTTTTTATTAGGCAAAATTCTGCATCTCATAATATATAAGATTTTGTTACTTTTGTGGAGTGAAAAGTCTGCAGCTTGGAAAATTGATCTGATCCCACTTTGTTCATTATTTAATTATTTGTTTTAAAGTTTATTTAATAAAATATCATCCAAATAATACGTTTATTTAATTGTGTTTATCATCTATTACACTCAGGAGAAAATATTCTTACCTGGTAGAGGTTATTGTTATCTGATGAATTTGGTTAGGAGAATCAACCACATCGTATTAATATGGTTAACAGAAATATGTACATGTTAAAAATAGTGGAAAAAATATGGTAGGCTCATAGCGAGAAAAAACATCCTTCCAGCTGTCATATTCTACTCTAGTGATGCAGAGTTTCTAACAAAGGGTACCTCGAGATAAGGTAGGTGAAATGAACTCGCCTTTAAGTTTTCAATTTTATCTAATTTTGTGGTCATTTGGGCTAAAAAAGTGTCTGTGATTAATTTGCTCTTGCTCTCCTTTTGGCCTCCGCTGGGGGCTTTCTTCATCTCAGATTGTATGTCATTTAAACAAAACACACGTGAGTCTCTTTTCAAGCAACAGAATTTTATTTGTAAGAAAATTACATTTCAACCAAACTTTTTTCAGAAAATACATAAATATCCTGTCTGAACATCCGGACGAAGACGTTCTATTTTTGAAAATCACAATACGAATGAATAAAATATCG
Source organism: Dichetophora obliterata (assembly GCA_963920525.1). NCBI lineage: Eukaryota > Metazoa > Arthropoda > Insecta > Diptera > Sciomyzidae > Dichetophora > Dichetophora obliterata. The sequence goes on along the minus strand of OY986435.1, from coordinate 61,484,953 downwards.
TACTTCCTTCGTCTCAGATTGTATGCCATTTTATTAAAACACACGTGAGTCTCTTTTTAGGCAAGATAAATTTATTTGTAAGAAAATTATATTTAAACTAAACTTTTTTCAGAAAGTAAAAATATCCTGTCCGAAAGTCCGAACGAAGCTGTTCTATATTTGATAATCACATCACGAATGAATGAAATATCGTGCTTCCTTCGATTCAGATTGAATGTCATTTAAACAAAAAACACGCGATTCTTTTTTAAGGCAACAGTATTTTATTTGTAAGAAAATTATATTTAAACTAAACTTTTTTTCAGAAAATAAATATCCTGTCCGAAAGTCCGGATGAAGATGTTCTATTTTTGAAAATCACAACACGAATGAATAAAATATTGAAATTGACTTCCTGATTAAATATTTTATAATAAAATTTAGTAATTAACTAAGCAAAGTATGAGGTCATGAACTTAGTTTATTTAAGATCTAAATATGATACTCAAAAATAAAAGTTTCATTAGAAAGTTCGAAAAAATTGCATGGTCGGCTACGCAAAAGTGAAAGTATAGGCAATTTTATATGACGACTACAACGATACTTAAGTATGAATATTTCCTTATGAGTGTTAAAATATCAAGAAAAGAGGTAGATGAAGACAAAAAATTGCTAAAAAACTTGTAAGAAATCTATATTCAAATATATACGAACTGCAACAACAGCAACAAGAAATGAGTCGTGTAATCTTTTAAACTCTGCAAGGCTCTGTAAAATGTGGAAAACTATGGAAAAATCAAATAAAGTTTATTTGTGTGCAAGTATCTATCGTGATTCAAATCAAATAATAAAAATTTATATAAAATATGATCTAGTTTCTGTTCTTCTTATTATTTATAACTATTCATATATCGAGGGCGATTTAAGAAGTCAGTGGCTTTTTGAATTTCCCGCGTAGTAACTATAAATGCAACACTGCTCCTGTAAACTAACATCTCTTAATATACTACTAAACTGTCAACTTTTGAGCAAACTGCGTCATTTAATTTGTATTTGACAGTCATTGAAAGCAGAACACCTTGTGAATTTCGACAAAAATGAAAACCTTTCATATACTCATCAAGAATTATTCTTTGCGTAAAAAAACTATTACCGATACTAAGGAAAGCCTTGATTAATACTATGGGGAATCTGCACCATCAATTTCAATGGTTAAGAAGTTGTTTAATGAATTTCGTTATGGTCGTACCAGCACAAGTGACACTGAACGTTCAGTTCGTCCAAAAGAACTCGTCATGTCAGAAATCGTCGATAAAACCCGTGGAATGATATTGGACGATCGGAGAATGCTAGTGCGTGAATTGGCTGAGGCGGTAGGCATCTCAACTGGTTGCCGTAATTGTTCACACTCACCCATAAGCTTAGTCGTGTGAGCACTTTAAGGGTGTGTTTAGCGATGTTCAACCGCTATTCGATGGAGCTGTTTTTGCACCGTTTCGTAACCGTAGACGAATTGTGAATACATCACAATATTCCAAAGATCAAGGAACAGTGAGAGTAGTGGACTTTTTCAGGTGAACGTGCATCAAGGTGGGTTTGTCTGCCAACAAGATAATGTAGACAGTTTTTTGAGATGAATGCGAAGTCTTTTATATCGACTTCCTTTAAAAGAGTAAAAAAAAATCACCGGCGAATATTATTTACAGCTGTTAAACAGATTTGAAATTGATTTAAAATAAAAACGATAGCATTTGGCGAAGAAAAAGAAGAAAAAAACTGCCCTTAGATGGAAGCATCATGACAACGCACCAGCGCATACGTCTGTAGTCGCCATGTCAAAAATCCATAAATTGGGCCACAAACTGCTACCCCTCGATAATATTCTCCAGATTTACATCATTGAAATAAAAGCCTTTTTTAAGGACCTTGATTAAACTTTGATTATGTGAAGGAAATAAAAAATATGTAAAAATTCTGTACTAAATTTATCGATCTAAAATAAAACTATATTCTGAGATATAAAAAGATTTTTTTTTCGAAGAAAATATGTTTAAAAAATTTGGAAAAATAATGGACTAAATGTATCGATCTAAAAGAAGAAACTATGTTGAGAAATAAAACGTTTTATTGCCGAAAAAATACTTTTACCAAAAAAGGCACTGACTTATAAAATTGCCTTTGTATGTACTTTGATTTTAAGAGTGAAAAACATGTTATAAATGCTAGTTCTTATATATATATAATATTTATTGACATATATCATCATGACTGTCAAATAAATTTACTTGAATTGCGGCCTTGAAATCGAAAGCTTTTTATTTGATTAATTTTAAATATTTTTTAACTTTTTATAAAATATCTGTAGCAGCTGCTCTGTTGATAAGTTTTTAATATTTTCTACCAAATATATTTTTTGCGAATTTTTGTCACAGAAGTTTTGCATACACCACATAATAAATCAGAAAATGGCCAACAGACACCATTCAGCCATCAAACAGCCCAACACGACAAACCTAAAAAAGAATTATTTGTCGAAAATATTTAGGATTCCTAAAACACACACCCGTACCACTGCATATCAACCAGTAACTAAGCACATTTACATGTTCTTCATTGTGTGTGCATAATGCCCAAAAGGTCTTTCCAATAAATCATAATTTCTCGCTTTGCTTCTACAAATCCGCTTTGGAACTCACACTCCGCCATTAGTAAAGCGACCAACAGCTACTTTCAAAACCCCGTCCTTTTTGTGTTATTACAAGAAAATCCCTAAACGTAAACTTAAATGTGGAGAACAGCTCAAGTACAAGCAGAACATCAATGTCTGGCGGCTTTTGTCACTAGCAGCAACACCAGCTACGACACAAGAATATCAACCAAAAGCGACAACAACAGCAGCTCGACCTTTGTTAATAAACCATTGAAGCAGTATTCTGCTTCAGCCCACACAAACACAATGTATTAAGGTACTGTGGTTTTGGGCTCAAACTGAAAAAAAACTTATTTCATGATTGAATGAACGACGCTGTATAGCGTTGACCCCTAACAGCAGGGTACGACACCGAAAAAGGTTTAACATTACTAACAAAAGAATGTCGCAGCAGTAGTGGAATTTCGGAATTTATTGTTTATTTTACCCGTTGGTCAATATTTTGCTTGATAGGCGTGTGAGTGTTTGGCTGTGTGTGTGAGAGTGTGTGTATGTATATACAGATATGTGTGTATGTTTTTGTGTGCGCTAATTCGTTCATTTTGTTGAAACTTATGGAAGATTATTTAATCCTGATTAAATAATATTAATCCAAAGGGTTTTTTTTCAAAGAAAACACACAACAAAATTTATACAAGCAACATTTAATGAGCATGTCTTTTGTCCTGACCGTCCCGTAGGGCTGCAGAAACGCTAAAATATTAATTTTAATGCTCAGTATTTTCAAGTTAAAAATGAGTACATTAATAATGACAAAATGAACGAAATACTATGTATATAATACGGAATAATTGGCTGTGTGCACATTATTAATATAAATAAAAATGTATAAGCTGTAAATGCGAATGATAAATTTTTTATATCCGTTACCTTTGTGTTTGCAAAGAAAGAAAAATTTCATGCTTCAAAAATTTAAGCTTAGATGATAAACAACAAAAGGTTTGCTACCATAAAAACTAACACAAAATGTATTCGGAGAAATAATAATAAATCCCCTTAAGTTGGAGAATAAAATTAAAAATTTATTACATCATACTTATGACGTTATTAATAAATAAAATAAATAAACTGGCCATTTCAGCCCTTGGAAGGACTTTGACCTAGCTTCTATTGATCAATTGTATTGTGCGTGTTATTAAATGTTTGATCACAAATGACCGAGAACTCAATTACATTGAGATAAAATAAAATCGTTGTAATATCGTCAATAATTACCTTATGCAACATTAAAATTTGAGTAAAAAGTGGCGATCATAACTTATATTGCTCACAAGCCGCAGCTTGTCAACCATGTGATTTTCGACCAATAAGTCTGCTTTGTTCTCTTCCTAAAGTTTGTGAGGCGCTCATGGCTGAGCAGATCTCTAGTCAAATTAGAACCTTTGCCCCAATGTATAATATCCACTGCTGTGGTCAAAATACTCTACAATTTAAGATTTTCGTTTGATATAAACCACTTTACTTTACATTACTTTGTTTGCTAGACTTCTCCAAAGCTTTCATGCGGTTTTATGTGCTAAGTTTTCGCAATAATTTTAATGAACTTGGGAACAAATGTTAAGACGTTTAAAAGTATTACTCTAGTGTAGTACCCTCAAGGCTCAGTACTTGGTCCATTGTTATTTATGATGTTTACTAACGAAGTTTTTAGCAAACGTTGCCATGAAAAATGCATGGCTATTCTGAATCTCTTTGTTAGAAGATCTTTGTGTTAAGCTACAAAGGATTTTTAAAATCTTTATTATTCTAAATCTAAATCTTTATTATTCTAAAGACGTGCTCTGAATTACGTAGGCTGCTACATATATGCATATATATTTTGGTATTTGGCAACGTTAATGTCATTCCAGTCAAACTGAAGTTTTCATTATGAAAGTTTTACATCTCTTGTATAATACGTACTGACAATGTTTTGGATCGTGTGTGCTTGTTGTGCTGTTAACAGTGCTTTTAAAATTATATTTCAGCAAAAAAAAAATGAAAATAACACGTGAACATATTCATGAGATTATTTTATACGACTTTCAATGTGAATTATCTCAACAAGAGATAAACAGGAACATCGATTAAGGGAGTAACCCTGGTTCTCAAATTTTTTTGCATATTTTTATAGCTTGGATATTTGGGAATATCGTCCTAAAAGGGTTTTTTAAATTCGAAATACTTTAGGAGATATGACCTTTTTGTCCAGAAATGTTTTCGCCAAAATGCGATTTGCTTAATTTGGCTACTTTTTGAATGCAACGGTTTGAAGCAACCACCGAATTTCGTTCAATGCGTTATTTAGTAGGTAATAACTTGTTTGTATACGCATTTTAAAAATAAATGAGTACACATTTTAGAGCTTAGGTATTCGAATGTTGGCAGCGTTTAGTTCACTTTGAATTGAGTTATAAACCGGACGCGCGCGCGCATACAGTTTTGAAAAGTACAGTTTTAATAAAAATTTTGTTTGTGCTAAAGACAATGGATAGAAAAAGTAAAAGAAATAAAAATAAAACAAACACTAGTAGCAATCGAAAAACTCGTCCCTTGAAACGCCAGTTTCATGGTAACCAACACGAAAGAGATGAGGACAAGTACATCGGCGAAAAAATTTCTGTCATATTTAACGAAGGTTTTTTGCCAATACTTCAAATAATGAACCTAATGGGCATCACGATTGGCAACGTCACATATAATTTCACCATGTCTCGGAACGAAGAATGTTTAAAAAGTTCCGAAGCTAGAGCTGTGGCTCATTTCATTTCAGTTAATTTTTTGAAGAAGAGGAAGGAGTTCTTTGTGGGGTTCGTTCATAAAAAAAATGTTTTATTGCCTAAACTTTTCTTTGAGTTTTTTCAAAATCACGTTTTTGAACTTCGAAGTCACTTTCCTCCGGTTCTACTAAACTAATTTTGATAAAACTAAGTGCAATCAACGCGAAATTGTCGAATTTCTAAAATTGCATGCTCAAATTTTTCATTTAAATTTTTTTTGTTGCAAAAAAATAACTTCAAACTTAAACGCGTTTATCTTGAAACCACGTTTTACGAGCTTGCGGCCCAGATTGCGCCCGTAGTTTTGAACGGATTTTGAAACAAATCAATCGACGCAGAATTGTCACCATTTTGGTCTCTACCTCAATCACAGTTTTAAACAATTTTTTACTATTTTATTTTTACAATAAACTAAAAAAAAGACCCAAAATAGGTTTTTCATTTTTCAATGACCGCCATTTTGTAAAAAATAATCGAAAAATTATGATTGAGGTAGGGACTAGAATAACATCTGTACTGAATCTAACGCCGTTTATTTTTCCATTTTAGATGATCAGAAGTCGAGTTATCTGGGCCGCAAGGGTCATACCTTTTTTTTCGGAGCCCAACTTTGAAGGCCGACAACTTTTTGAACAGCCCTCGTACAAAGAAAAAAAAAAACATTTTTTTATTCAATTTATTATGTTCTTAATAAAAAAAAAAAAAAAAGTTTAAATAACTCTTTGCGTTTTCAAAAGAGAAGTTTTTCAAAAAGGGTCCAAAAACAGCCTTCCAACCAGGAATACTCCCTTAACTCGATTTAACTTTTTGTGATGAAGCACCATCACAAACCTCTGTATATCGTTAGTTTAAAAAATTCAAGCGGTGCCGTGTTCGTATACTGTCGAATTTTGTGAAGGGCGTTCGAAATCTGTTGCTGTGCCACGAAACATTGATGCTGTGCGCAAACTGATTGATAATGCTTGATCATCATGAGATTGAAGCATCTCTGGGCATTGCTTCCACCAGCATACATACGATTGCTCAAATTTTTGGGTTTGTGTCGATTGGTGCAAAGAAACGGTCAAGAAAGACAGAAAGCCACTATGTTTTTAACGTTGACCACTGCCGCGAAGGCTTAATTCAACGGTGCTCCAAAGCTTGGGACAAATATGAAGCGCCGGCCAACGCCCCTTCGGAATTCAAAAAAGACCACTTTGAAAGGTTCCCCTAATAACATACAACAGAACTTCTTCAATGTCGTCAGAATGACGCAATTCATGACCGTGGCACTTTCAGATACTTGAATTTGTACATGAATTGGTTATTTTAATAACCCTGGGTTATCTCAGTATCAATACCAATAATATAACCCATTACTTTTTGGCTGCAATAATCATCAACATCATATCAAGGGTCATCACTCCTTGACACGAAAGACTAAGGCGGAAACTTCAATTAAGCCTGCTACATTATTATCAGGTTCCTCAATCTCAGTGGACACAACTCAGACTATTTAGGTTTCCCCGTCGCCTGTTCTCAAATTCCAAAGGAAACTGTATATTGATCCGGTAGTTGCTTACCTTCCTAACATTTACTGTTTGAAATTAGAGAGATTCAATCTACCATCATTATCTTAGTAATTTAAGGGAATCACCAACCCGAGTTCAACTTAAGTGTAACTCACACCGGCCTTTCTGGCCTAACCACAGCCAGAGCGCATTAAATCCCACGTGGGCCTAACCCAAACGACAGTCAATACTTGGGCTCAAGACTCCACCTGACAAGGCTCTTCAACATCCCGTCTTACAGACCAAAAGTTCTTAGAACATTTATATTTGACTGTGACACCTTCAGCCACTCGAATTGTACTTGGCTAGGTTAAAAAATAACCATAGCTTTCTCAGTAAAACCGGGTAAACCTCAATTCTACTTATGCAATGTCGTTATCCTAATTAAGACTTAATTAAAAGCCTTTTTCAGAAAACTAAGAAGCATGAGCCGTTGTATACCAATTGGCTTATACAACGGTCCGAAGGTTAAATGTTTCCTACATGATAACCTTTATTCTAAGATAGGTCGGCAGAACAACGATAGATCAGGTCTCCTCATCATTGATGGATGACTGTCCCCGCTCTTCAAGTTATGTTGGATTGATCGTTCATCGAAAGCATATTACAGATGACGGTGCTATGATAACTTAATATCAAAATCATGCTTTCTCCAAGAATTTGGAAGAATCAAGGTATACCTTTTTCTTTTACAGTTATCAGATGAACATTCAAGAGCCGTGCCTCAAGAATGAACTCATTATGAGATCAGTTCATGGGCCGTGCCCCTGACAAACAACAATAGCTGAAACGAACAAAAAAATTGCTTGTGTGAAATGAAATTTTTATTTATTGTACATTGTTATTTATAACAAATTACAAAAATATATAGAATTAAAACATTATTTAATAAACAAAAAATCTCATATTCATAAAATACGTAATTATTATGCATTGTAGCTACTATGCTTGATAGTTAAAAATTATCTCCATTAAATATTATGTACTGGTACAGAGCTTTCTAATGACACAAAGTTTATAAGTCACGTTTCTTGGGTTGTAAGTTGTAACATGCTTTGACTCTTCCTGAGTTACAATGCTTCTGGGTCGTCGCTAGCAATTTACAGCCATCTACCTTCAGTTATCTTACAGTAATTATTTTATCCAAATTTTCAGTGAGAACACACATATTAGAGCATTTTAAAAAATTGTGACCTGAGAATTAGAATTTTTGATTTACTTCTGTGAAGTAATTAATGTTTATTAGATATTGACATAAAGCAATCATAGTCTAGTTGTTAATTTGACCAAGACATCTATTAGACCAAATTTTTAGTTTTAAAACTTCTCCAAAATATAGAGTATTGTAATTTGGAGAAATATATTTTAGCATACATGTCGCAATTTCAGTAGCACCTCTTTATGCCACAGTTTAATGCCATATGTTAACTTATGATCTGTTCTGTTCCATATTATGTACTGCAAAGTTATAATTGTAATATTTACCTTGATAGTATACATCTGTGTTTGTAAGATTGGGAGTGAAAACTTCTTCCTGCAGGTCAACTTAAATATCAGCAGTATTGTTAGTACTTTTGGCAAAGTAAGAATCATCCCTAAGTTGTAAAAAAGCCTTTTCTGCCTTCTTGTGATGAGTTTTGGCTTACTTTTGTACAGACTCTAGTTTTTCTGGAGTCTAGGCTGCTATCATTTCAATAAAAAACTTATCGAATGTTTAAAATGTGTCGCATCTCGGATAGGGTCAAAACACGTCAAGTGTGCCACTTAAAAATATACATCACTCCGATTTCGATTAAACTTGGAAATTTTGTTGTACTACGTTTTTATGTACTAATGTAGACTACATAAAAAGTACAAAGGGAGGGGAAGCAACAAGCACGGGCTGCTGAGTTTTAAGGGTTTAAGGTTTAGGTCTGAACTTTATGTTTTAGATTATAATTCAAATAATATCGTTATATAAAAAAAAGTTTCACGTTTTTAAAGAATTTTTTCCATACTTTCTGATAAAAATAATAAAACAAAAAATGTCAGCAACATTTATACCGAAAAAATTAATTATTTTGTATTTGTTAAGTTTTAACTAAGTTGGGCATTTTTAATATTTTTTTAATAAGGCTGAATCGAAAGCCTAATCTTTTTCCTCTTAAATGATATAGAATACCAAATTGGGCGGGAAAACTTATAAAGTAGTCCAAACGGTTGAAATAAGCTCATCGCATGCGCCAACTGTACTGAATGCACGTGCTTACTTGCAGCTGTAATTTATCTTCCGTGTTTTATTGATTTTTTATTTAAAATGAATGTCCAATATGTTTTTACTTGCTTATAAGTTGTTTCATAACAAAAAACTGTATTTTTAATCGGTTAAAAAAAATTATGTTTTGCTTATTTCGCTTTAGGTTCTCTTAGGCTTTTTTCACATGGAGCAATTGAAAAGTAATGCAACTGCAATAAAAGTTGCTAACCAATGAATTCATACCGAAGCCTTCACATGAAACAACTTGTGTTCAACTAGTTCGCGACCAGTTCAATACAACATTGCTTTCGATATTTTAGCAATTTGAACCAAAACGATCAACTCGCAGTCACTCGGTGTTCTCCTCTCGAACTCATATAAACACATGTTGGTTTTATATGAGTCCCAAACCTCTTGTTTTTAATTAGTTATACACTTCATTTTCGAAAAAATCTTGAAAAGGCCAGTCTAATGAGTAGTTTGGTTAGATAAAAAGTTAAATGTAATACAATACATATAAATATTTACTTTATTTTTTGCCTTTGTATTGTTGCTAACGTACTAACGTTTGCAAAATACAAAATTTACAAACGTATGCATACATTGCTTGAGCTGTGTGTGATTTTCGTCAAGTGCTTACAAGAACTTTTTACTTAAAATTCTATCGGTGACACTTCGTCTCAAGCAAACCAATATGTGCACAGTTACGAGTCCAGAATTTTTGGTTGCAGTCGATTTAATACATAAAATATTTTAATTCACGTAAAATTTGACAATACTAGGTCTTTTTCTCTACTCGATTCAAGGAAATTGAAGTTGCTTGAAAGCGTTTTTTACAAATTTTTGAGGATCGAGAGAGAATAACACGCAAGATGCCACTCTCTATTCTATTATAATTACTTTAAGTTTGTACGGAAACAGACCTTCTGTGTCAAAAAATTGATAAAGATCTAATACAATGCTGCAAACATATAAATCTTGTAGCCAAAATTTTTATAAATTTTCGGAATAACCATAAAGAAGCATTTAAAGATATATTTAATAAAACTGAGATATGCAAAACATTAACTTGGAATGGAAATAAGTAAGCCTCGTTTATCAAGAATCAATGTAACGGCAGAAAGAGAAGAAGATTTTTATCGAATTAAGCTTTTCATTCCTTTCGTATACCAGTTTTTTAATCAAATGAAATTCCGAATTTCCAAAGCACTTTGAAATAATTACAAATTTTGAAAATATATGTCCATCAAAAATGCATAGCTTAGTTAAATATTAAATCTTTTTAAACTGCTATAAGGGTTTTGTATCTAAATAAAATAGATATAGAAAAGTTGGGAACTGAACTTGAGTTAAAGAAAATTAAATGAACCAACAATGAGGGTTGCAAAACAGCTCTTGAAATACTTTTAATATTTTACTGTCAGAAATGGATGTTTCCGCAATTTTACAAAATAAGTAAAAAATTGTTACATTGCCCTTTAGTACAACTTCCAGTAAACTTTCCTTTTGCACATTAAAGTTTTTGAAAAATTGGATTCGAAATGCCCTTGGAACAAAACGCCTTACTGCCTTACTGCTATTAAATACTCATAAGAATATATCTGCGAACGAGGAAACTATTATCAACAAATTGTCTTCGCGCTTTACACAATTTGCTTCGTTCCTACAGCTATGTATAAATATGTTTATCTCTTTAAAAAATCGGTTTTCGTTACTTTACTTAACTAAATAGTCGTTGTCCTGCTCAAAGCAAGCTATTGAATCCATTTTGTATATTTAAAATTAAAATAAATAAAATTTCATTAACTCTTTCCACTTCGAATGTTGAAGTTGGTTAAGAAATTTGGAAAGATCTTAGGTCTTCAGAAATCCCTATCGAAATGAAAAAAAAAATACTAACATTTTTTTTGTTTCAGTAAACCCCCCCCTTTTGAAATACCTATCTACGGCGTTCGCTACGTTGCGACGTGACTTGCTCATTTGAAGGCGTATGTTGCAGTTCAGTTTATAATTGAAGTGGTTCGCATTTTTAAAGCTGTTGCGTTGTAGTTGCATTACTTTTCATTTTCTCCATGTGAAAAAGACCTTAAGCAAATAATTGTTAAAGATTTTGTGTTTTAATTATACTGAGCAAAGTCAGGTTTTTTATTATAAAAAATATTTGAGCAAATAAATAGAGGTCAACAATGTTAGAAAATATAAAATGATATAAAATATAAATTTTTTATTTATTTAAGTTATAATATTTTGTCGGCCTTTGTAGTCTAGTGCGTTAGACCATCAACCCAGTGGTCCCTGGTTCAAATCCGGGTTCGGACATGGTTCTATTCACTTTCTTTGTTCTTTCCAACAATTAAGAATTATGGAAAAATTAAAAATCCGCAACTAAATTTTAGCAAATGTGAAATTAAAGGACAGGAACAACTAAGGGCTGGAAATACTTGCCGAGGTTAAGGCATAACACTAGCCTCGGTTAAAAGCAATTCAAAAGCAATAATTCACGTATGGTTCCAAATAATTCCTCTAAATAAATCTATCCCTTTACTTTCAGGTCAAAGATCGAACCTTGTTTGTACAAAGCACATGACTTGGTTCTTTGATCCTTTAAAACAAGTGATTATAAAATTTTAGAAATTGACTAATTTTGATGAAAAAAACAAATCATTTAAAATTAAGTGGCGTTTTTTTAACTTTCTAATATGGATTCGTTATCAGGATTTGCAAATAACTTTTAACAAAATCAAGTAGAAAGATTAATAAAGGTCCAAGGGAGGTACCCCCGCTAGGGTCTGACTGATTTCAACCATTTTAAGTATTCAATTATTAATCTATTTGATAATCCTTCTGACGAATTTTTGTTAAGATCGGCCAACTTTTGTAAGTACCTCCCAAACAAAATCAAGTAAAAAAATGAATAAAGGTTCAAAGGAGGTACAATTAAGGTTTAACCGATTTTTAAAGTTGTTTTTTTTTAATTTTTCTTAATTGGCTTTAATTAATTAAGAACACAAAACTATATTATCATAAGAGCACTTCTTTTATTTTTGTTCAACTTTTGTATGAGATGAACGCACTTAGCTAAGCTTCAATTGTATGGGAGTGATTCCATTGCTTTTCGACAAAAAACATTAAATTCTCAACCTGACCCTCTCCGATTTGGTTTAAACTTTGTATACACGTAGTGTTGGCTACAATTTAGAAAATGACTTTGTAATTTTTATATTTTTCGAATGGTTACTGAGCTACGGGTACACAAAAATTGAAAAAATTCGTTTTTTTTTTGAGGACTGATTTTCATTTGATAATAACTTCGATGAAGTTTGAGATAGAGCAACGATTTTAAATTCATATTAAAGATATTTTCAAAAGGTTTATTTTGTATAATAAAACTTTAAAATTTCTCAAATATTTAAGTTATTTTTTTTTAAGAACGTTTAAATAAAATTATTTTTGTGAAAGTCATTTTTAAAAATTTTGAAAAAAAAAATTTATTAATTAATGATATTTTATCTAAGTTCTCTCAAAGTTTCAGCCTGGAACGACAATGGGAACACTAGTAAAATAATTTTCGAAGTAAACTTACATTAAAATTTATGCTCAACACAGCAGCTTGCGAGAAAGAAACCAGAACTGAACACACTAAAGTATACCATATGTGTGTGTATGCGCACAGTGCGTCATCGGTACTTCGGTCTAGGCTAAGCAGAATTGATAACCTTCTTCGAAATAAACTCTTCTAATAACAATAAAATAAAAAAATAAACTGGCCATTTGAGCCCTTGGAAGGACTTTGACCTAGCTTATATTGATCAATTGTGTTGTGCGTGTTATTAAATGTTTGATCACAAATGACCGAGAACTGGACCAACGTGTTTTATGCCGACTCCGAACGGCTTATGTTTTCAAGAAGCTTTAAATGGCAAATTTTTACTCTCTGAGGTTTGCCAATGTCTTCAGAGAGGAGACGACCGAACAGAAAAATTAATTCAATTGAAAAAACTTTCTGTCTGAGCTGGAATTGAACCCGGGCTACCGTGGTTATTTAGCTTAGGGGCCACGTACTCTATCCACTAGGCTACGGTCGCCACCATCTAATAACAATAACCACCATCCTTCTAATAACAATTAAAATTAAATTTTACAACACATTCATGCAGCACATTTAGGAAAAAACCTACATAAATAAAAATCCTAACAAAAATTACCGAACGTCCATAGATCCCAATAATCGCCAACTCTGTGAGTGCAAGTGAAGTGCTTCAATATTAAACTTTGACGTCAGTGTTTTCTTCAATTTCAATTTACATAAATTGTCTAATTTCAAAGTTTTGTGTTGTAATCCTTTTAATGAGAAAGATCACAAATTTCAAAGGCGCAATTTTCGATCGTTTTCTCAATGGATGGTTGAAAAAGTTAACTTCATAACAATTGAACATAAGATATGTGACAAATGTAGAAAAAAATTTCAAAAATTGAGCTTTTTCAATTTTAATTGTTATTAGATGCGTTTTTTTTTCGAAGAATTTTATAACTTGCTTAGCTTACACCGAAGCACCGATGTTGCACTGTGCACATACACACACATATGGTATTCTTTAGTGTGTTCAGTTCCTGTTGCTTTCTGAAAAGCTGCTGTGTTGAGCATAAGGCCCCTATTATGTATTACAACTCAACTTAAGTTGACTAGATTCAACTAATTTTTTTTCTCATAATTTATTACATACATTCCAGTTGAACTATGTTGTTTGAAAATTCTTAAAAGATTAAGGCAAACTACATGGTTCAACTAAAATAAATGTAATACGTTATATGAAAAAAATTTAGTTGAATCTAGTCAACTTAAGTTGAGTTTTTTTACATAATAGGGGCATAAATTTTAAAGTAAATTTATTCTGAAAATTATTTTAAAGCATTCCCATTGTCGTCCCAGGCTGAAATTTTGAGAGAACTTAGATAAATTTTCATTAACTAATACATATTTTTTTCAGAATTTTTACAAATGACTTTCACAAAAATATTTTTTTTAACTTTTATGCAAAAAAAAAAAACTAACGTAAATATTTGAGAAATTTTAAAGTTTCATTATACAAAATAAGCCTTTTGAAAATATCTTTAATATAAATCTAAAATCGTTACTCTATCTCAAACTTCACCAAAGTTATGATCAAATGAAAATTAGTCCTCAAGAAAAAAACCGAATTTTTTCAATTTTTGAGTACCCGTAACTCGAAAAAACTAGTCGAAAAAAATAAAAATTACAAATTGATTTTCTAAATTGTAACCAACACTACGTGTATACAAAGTTTAAACCAAATCGGAGAGGGTCAGGTTGAGAGTGTTGTTGAAAGCATTGTAATCACCCATGGGTCTTTTAAAATTAAACAAACCCAACATAGTCATTTTTGAGTTCTCAAAACATTAAATTAAAGGGTCATCCGCCCTAGTGTTCTGATTAAGCACCCAATGACTTTTTTTTGTTCCCACACATCAGAGACAAACTGTGTGAACAACGATTTTCTACGTCAGAAAAAGCCATTAATACATTAAAAAATTAAGTATTTATTTGAGCTGTCTCGAACAGAAGTGTTTTAATCATGAAAGAGACTATTTCCAAGAAAAATTTACTGTTTTTGACAATTTCTACTTGTTTAAAAATGGACATGTAAAATGGACACTTTACAAAGAACAATTAATTAACTTTTATTTTTTTTGTTTGAAATAAAAAAGCCTAAAACCGCAATTTAAAAAAATTCTGAAGAATTACAGTTAAACTGACCTTGGGTTAGGCTTGAAATATCTGTATATGTTTGCAATGCACAGTGTTTGATGTAGAACAAATTAGGGCGACAAAAGTCGAAAAATTAAAGTAATGGTTTCTATGTCAAATAAAGATTATTGTCAAAATAAATGCTTCAAACAACATTTTCGTGTACGGAAGTAAAAAACGTTTTGCACGTGCCGTTTTTACAACGCCGCTAAGTTAACATATCAATATTTAAAAAATAACAAAAAATATTATTTACATTAAAGCTTCACTTTGTGCCCATTTAAAAGAGTTTTAAAAATTATTTTATTTTTTTTAATATGGTTACAATTTCTGGTGGTTGTAAGTTCATTTCATTTTGCAGGTTTTCTTAACCAAATTAATTTTAGTGTAGTAGAAAAAATTTCAATACACTGAAAAAAAAATTTGTTTAGAGTATCTGCTTTTGATAGTTATTAAAAAAAAAATAATATAAAATTGTACTATTTTTAATCTAATTGTGTTAAAGTATTTAGGCATTTGTTTTTTTGTATTAATTTATGTGCCTTTATACGACGATAACCTATATTTTCTGCTTTTAAGTGAGCAACGTTCCAGTAGAATCGCGTCACCGAATAACAAACAATGACGTATTTTACTTTTTTCGCGAAATTGACCTTTACCAATTGTGCGAATGAAGTATTAAAATATGCAGTATCAAAGCTAAAAATTCATAACCTTAGGTCCTCTGAAAGCAAAATATACAAGAGCAAGTTAAAATTTTCGTAGATCTTCTATTTAAAAAATGGATAGGACAAAGGCATATAAACTTTTTTGAAAAATTAAGTCCTATGGTTAAGTAAAAAATGTATACTAAATAATATTAATAATGAATATAAAATATCTTTAAGGCCCGAAAAAGACTTCTCAGCGCATTGTAAAAAACTCAATAATGCAATTAACACTTGCTTAATCAATCATCTGACGAGTTTTTTCTTGCTCATGGGAGTTAATAGATACTATGAAAATTTCAAGAAACATATTTTTTTCAAATTACTGCTGTGCTTTAAACTTCTGAACTTTAAATTATGCTATTGCTCATTTTTTAATCCAGCAATCTAATGTCGTAAATAAATATACTTAAATACTTTTTTAAGCATATTAAAGTCGTCAATTTTGTGTTACAATTTCAATTTAAAATAAATATGGTTATTTTGGAATCGAATGTATATTGGATTTTTTTTTTTTGGAAATTTTTTAAGTAATTTATGCCTAAAAATTAAATGCCATTGACTTCAGCGTAACCTTAAATATCTATTAAAATATTATTATTATCAATAAAAGGAATGTGTGAATAAACTTAATATTTGAGTTGCTTTATTTGTGGGCTTAAAGGAGGAAATTGAGGTCTTATGTAACTTAATTTGTGGTCCCGGTATTGCTTTTGCATATTAATCTTATGTGTATTCAATTTGTGTTCGTTACATAAATAGTTTTTAAGTAACAGACTTTTGTCCCCGTAATCTCAAAATATTGAACACTGTTTTGAAATCGTACGGCTCAATTTAAATTGAACACTTATTTTGCAAACATTTCTTTTCTAATTTCTACTAAGTTTCCTTTACATACCACTTAGCTTGCTAGTATAATAACTAAGATCTCGTACACATAATTATTACTTAACAACCATTATCAATAGTAACCTTTTTGACCTTTTTGACCTTTTCAACTTAAGTTAGTTGGTAGACCTGACGACACACCTTATTAAGGAATGCTCACAAGCCTAATCGCTTTTGCTTGTTTTACGACCACTTCATGCGCTCGTACCTTTTTGAGCAAGCATACATACAGACCAACCAATCTAATCACCATACCACACCGACCAACCAAATCACCGTTGTCAAACTGTCGCACTAATCAATCGCATTATATATTCAAAGGTAGTAATTTAAGGTATTTCTAAATGCTTTTGTTGTGGACTAAATAATTATTTGAGAATCGTCAAAAACGTGCCATTTCAGTGTGTGCTTCTTTTAACAATTATGGTATTAAGAACATTTTGAGAAGCTTAACGGAAAGTTAAGAAAGTTTGTGTCAGAGAAATAAGCCAGAGTGCGTGGTAGAAAAGTTGGAGCGAAGTACTAGAATTATCTATTTACTGGGGGGGGGAAAGTATTTTATTTTATTTATGGGTTAAAACTAAAAGTATAAGAATATCTTAAAAGAACCTATCGTCGCTGCGCCTACAAAAACGGTTATATGTGTTTAAGCAACTTTTCAGGAGAGCAAAAAAACTGATCTATGTCAGAGCATTTCAAGTACTGCGAGCACATTGCTGTTTTGATCCATTCTAAACTAAAAGAGATTTAAAAAATAGCAAATACAGAAATATGGGCGATAGATAGTAGCTGCATTCCCGTGGCACTACATCAGATCATATCTCAGTGAAACAATTTTATTTCCATTTTATAACAATTTGGCACCACTGTCTTTAAACAGATGCTTGAAGAACAATAACAAAAGAAAACTGCCACAACATGCCAAAACGTCCATTTAGCGATGAAACATCATAATAAGAAAATGAATAGTTATTTAGATGTTCGTTTTAATAAAAAATGCTTGAAACTTGGCAGCGTTTTAAGATCAGAAATAAAGCTAGAAATCGAGCTGGTTCTAATTTTTGTTTTTTTTTTGTAAATAAAATAAAGCCACGCTCTAGATCAATGACAACGAAAATGCAGCTGGTGTTGATAAAATATGTAATAAAAAATAAATTGACAAAATTCACATTACATTTTTTGTAGGTGCGGCGACGGTATTCTCAGTGAAAAAATAAATATTATGCGCTCATAGTTACTTAAGCAAATTATATCACGCTGAAAGCTTTCACTTTTAATTATATTTTAGTTTCACCAACTCAATATAAGCTCATGCATCCTTGAATCCTCTTAAGTCGGTGCTTTGCAAGACGTTGCTTGACATTTAACTGTTTTCATGAAAATAGTTTTCATAACGTTTATTTTAACTGACTACCATTGAAATGTTTATAATTTTTTATTTCAATTATTAACGAAGTAATTTAAATTTGTTCCCTTCTCATGTCTCTTTTATTGCACTCAAAACAGAAACCAAAACAATCTGCGGCGATGTTCCGCCACATTATTGGGAGACGCCGTATTCGCAGCCATACTTTGACAACTCATCGAGGCGTGAGGTCACGGCAACAGTGGGTCAAGCAGCGTTGCTGCACTGCAGAGTTCGGAATTTAGGCGACAGAGCGGTAAGTAATAAAATTCAATATAAGCAAATTGTTCATTAAGCTTTCCATTTTTTGTTTTTTGTTTTAATTAGGGTTTTAAATAAAGCATACTTGAATTATGATAACGTTTTAAAGATAAAGTTAAAAAAACTGATTTAATTTTAATAAAAATATTTGCGTTTCATTGTGCCCGCTGTATGCTATTTTATGCAGTATTGCACAAGGAGAAAGTTGGTTTCAGCAAAGTGATTTTTCTATAAGGTTAATGTTAAGGTTAATATTTTTTTGCAATAACGTAAGTAGTGCTGTCATATGCTAGAGTATTGCTGTAGTTGTAGACCAATTTAACACATAGAATCCTTAACTCGTTGATTTTTTACTTTAATGCTATTTTTAGTTCTTTGAAACCTATGTAAGGAATAAGTTCCAACAATAAAATGTTTTAAGTGCGATATTTAAATGCAATTTTACCTTCATATGCTCGGATGTCTTCATGTTTTTAAGCAACTTTTCAGGAGAGCAAAAAAACTGTTCTATGTCAGAGCATTTCTAGTACTGCGAGCACATTGCTGTTTTGATCCATTCTAAATTAAAAGAGATTTAAAAAAAAGCAAATACAGAATATGGGCGATAGATAGTAGCTGCATTCCCGTGGCCCTACATCAGATCATATTTCAGTGAAACAATTTAAGTTCCACTTTATAACAATTTGGCACCACTGTCTTTAAACAGATGCTTGAAGAACAATAACAAAAGAAAACAGCCAAAACATACCAAAACGCCCATTTAGCGATGAAACAACAAAATAAGAAAATTAATAGTTATTTAAAGACCTGTCCACTCAAAATCTGTACACACAAATCGCGATAAATCTCATAAGCAAAATATTGGCACAAAAATGTTTTAAATATTTTCAGATAGAGTATTTATTAAGCTTTCAAAAAAGTAATACAAAATTTTATATATCATTATTATGTATAAAATTTCGAGCGTGCCTCTTAATCGGCAACATCAATCGTTGAACATCTGCTCTGGTGACCTGGGCAGCATATTTGTTCCACTTGAGTAACATCGATTCCGGTTTTTTTACGACTCCTCCATATTTCCTCAGTTTGTATTTAACAATTGCCCAATATTTTTCGATTGGGCGCAACTGGGGACAGTTTGGAGGATTGAAGTCCTTTGGCACGAAATCTACATTATTGGTTCGATACCAATTTATGGTTGTCTTCGAATAATGTATCGACGCCAAATCTGGCCAAAACTTTACAGCAGATCGATGGTGACGAATAAACGGCAATAAACGTTTCTCTAGACACTCTTTCCTGTATGTATCAGAGTTCATTGTTGCTGATGTTACATACGCCCGACTCTTCAGACCACAACTGCATATGGCTTGCCAGATCATTACCTTCCTTGCGAATTTATCAACCTTTTTATATTTAAATTTGGAGGAGACACTAAAACGCTTCTTTGCAGCATAAAACTTTTGTCCTGGAAGCTGTTGCAAATCAAGTTTGACGTATGTTTCATCGTCCATAATTAAACAACCTTTGAATTTCGTCAAGACTTTATCGTAGAGTAATCGAGTGCGCTTTTTGGCCGACAAATTTTGTTTATCGGACCGGTTCGGGTATTTAATAGCTCGATACGACTGATAGCCTGCTCCCACTCGTATTCGCCGAGCTGTGCTCCTGCTGGTTTTGAATTTTTTTGCCCGATCATTGTCGGAGAGACCTGGGTTATTTTTAATTGAGGCAAGGATGCTTGCCTTTAATTTATTGTCAGATTTGGTTTTTTTTCCACCGGTTTTTGGCTTTCTTTCGATGCTCAAAGATTCTTTATACCGTTTTAAGACACTACAAACTGTTGTCTTTGAAATTTTTAATACTTTTGCTATCTTATTTCCGGACCATGTGGGATTTTCAACGAATTTGTTCACAATTAATTTCCGAGCGGCTAACTCCATCGTGAAAAAATTAGTAACTAACATGCAAATCATGGCAAACTTCAAACAGATAACGGGAATATTATTTTTAACGGAAGGGTACCAATTTTTTTTAGTACAACTTCGAAATGACCCTGTAGGAATCACTAGAGTATGTACAGATTTTGCATGGACAGGTCTTTAGATGTTCGTTTTAATAAAAAATGCTTGAAACTTGGCAGCGTTTTAAGATCAGAAATAAAGCTAGAAATGGAGCTGGTTCTAATTTTTGTTTTTTTTTTGTGAATAAAATAAAGTCACGCTCTAGATCAATGACCACGAAAATACAGCTGGTGTTAATAAAATATGTAATAAAAAAAAATTGACAAAATGCACATTACAATTTTTGTAGGTGCGGCGATTGATTTTTGAAAATTTTTGATTTCAAGTGTCGAAACATGTCCTTTTTCACTTGTATTATTCTGTGCTTTTTTATGCACGTATGTGAGTTTGTATATGCACTCGATTTCCACAAAAAAGTCTACCGCGAGTAAAAAAGTAAATGATACTGAACATTTTTTTAACCTCCGTAATAGAGGAAAAAAATGTTTAAATTTTTATTTTGAGAGTACTGAAAGCTAATATCAATTAGAATTTTTACAAAATGGCAAAAAGCATTTCAACATCAAATGTTTAAAAATGATGACAAAAGTTGAAAAATTTTAACGAAAGTTGAAATATTATAAGTATAATAATATATAATAATAATAATATATAAATATATATTGTATAATAATATACAAAGTTTAATTAAATTTTTATTTAGTTTTTGATTTTTACCGTTATTTTTTCGTTTATATATATATTCTATATATATATATATATATATATCTTTTTTTGTTTCGTAAAGCGTCCTTCTTTGTTTGCTTATATCTTTGGAGAATATCATGTATCAATATTTCGATCGCTTCTACCTTTGACTCTAAATATAGTACTACCAGTGCTATCTAAAAATCTAAACAGGACAAACAAAGTTCAAAACTTTTTCTGCTTATTTTTTTAATTTTTGACAACAAAAAAGGCGTGCCACGTTACGTGCGTGAACTAGAAATGCTTATATGTGACTTTATTGCATATTTTCCAACAATTCGAAGTAGTTGTGCTTAACAGTTCCAGAGACGGAACGGACATGGAACGATTCTTTTGAGGAAAGGAACTAGTTCACGGAAACATTTCCGATGAACTATCTAGCTCCTTCGCTTATTTGAACTGTATAGACTATTTGAACTGTTTGCTTGTTGAACTGCAGAGGGAATTTGAAGCATGTCCATGGAAATATTTAGTTCCTTTGTTTATTTCAACCGTAGGGAATATTAGAAACGTTTATTAGAACTGCTTGCTTCTTGACTTGCAGATAAAAATTGTACCTAGTTAAGGTCATGTAGAATTTCAACACAACGCTCTGACTAATCGTAAAAAAATTTAACGAAATTTTTTGATATATTAGTTATTTTAAATTAAAGAAAATATTTGATATAAAACGGAAATTTTATAATATGGCATATAATTTCATTTAATTCAAATATAAAGTATAAGAACAAAATTTCACCATAATAAAACAAATTATAAAAATTATCTTTGTTACAAAATAAATATTTGAATTAAAAGTATGCAGTAAATATAATGTTGCTAAAAAGGGAATAAAATGAGCATTCAAGCCTTTCCTCATGCATGTCCTATGTACCAGATTTTAATATGTCCAAGGAACTATCTAGTTCTGCTAGTTAAATTTGTTTTAATGAAAGCATGTTAAAAACGAAATTGACAGAGCATTGTGCACAACAAGAACAACGAAATGTCATCTTACCATCTCATATATGCGTTCTTTCATTCACTCACAAATATCATCTTTGCATTTCTAGTCGATCACATAAATTCGTGTAAGCCGTAGTATGTGCGAAAGAGATGTCGGTTCATATTGCTTGATAAAAAAAAACATCATTGCAACCGGAACTGTTTGGACATGCTAAAAATGAATCGAAGGAATGATTGGAACTATGTCCGACTGCGAATATAGTTCCGCGAACTGTACAGGTTCGGAACGACCCATCTCTAATTCGAAGAAGTACAGTGTAATGATCATTTTACCATTGCTTCTCATGCTGATTGGACGTGTCAATTGCAATGGCACTAGGTGCTGTCCTTCTTCTGCTTCTACTTCTGGTACTATTTTGCAGCGCTTGCCTGATATTTCTTATGAAATGTCAAAAGCTCATGGAAATTGTAAAGCGTAAGACTACACACAATATTTGCAGTTTATGAAAAAAACCAATGTGCGACGCAATTTCACTAATACAAAATGAACTTTTTTGCCTCAGTTTTTTATTAAAAAAAAAATTTTAAAATAAATATGTTAAAACATATATAAAAGAGATTTTTTTTTAATATGTTGCCAAGGGTTCCCATATAAATACATGCTTGCTACAAATGTAGACATCCGACCGTCTACGTAAGTTTTCAGTCCCGAGCACATAAAGGTTAAACAAATTTTGACTTTATGTGTATTCTTATTTTATTTAATTTCCTTATGTTATTTCTTTTCTTTAAGTTTTTTTCTAATATTTTCATATTTATATATAACATATTTATGCATATTTATATATAAATATGGCTTGTTTCAAATGGCACATTACGTTTATGTTTTCATTTATATGTAAGTAAGAATCATGTATTCGTTGTCAAGTATTTGATAAAATGTCGAATATCCCGAAAATGGAAATAATTAACTAACTGGTTTTTTAAATTAATTAAAAAAAAAAATTAAACTTCGATTAAAAGGGATTCTTAATGAAGTCATATAAGAAGGAGAATAAAAGTCTTACTCTATGTAAAAATAATGAATAAATAAAAAGAACAAATCCTGAAAATGGGTGAAATTTTTAAATTAAAATTCAATTCAAATAAAATACGAATACAATTTATAATGATTATTGTAAAGATAATTTTATGGGAACACATATCAAAGCAAAATGATGTTTATATCATATGAGTTTTAAAAGTGGCATGCATAGGGCATTTTCATGGCCACTCACGTGACAGTCGTACTAATTTAATGAGTGGAAACACTAAGAAAAATTAAACCTGTAGTTTTCTTATTCTGATTTTTCAATAGTGTACTAAGCGCTCTATACAATGTTTAAAAATTAAGAGTTGTCAAAAGTTCGGCTCTTAGATAGACGCCACTAAAAATGATACGTTACGTGACAAAAAAATATAAATGGTTTTTGCCTGCGTATACAGTACTTTTAGCTTAAAACGAACTTCAAAGGACTGGGTAAAATAGTTAGATTTAAGCTAAGTTCACTTTAAATGAAGACTTGAACAAAACAATTTGTGTATGTGCACTAGGGTGGTCCTTATTTTATAAATTGTTAAGCACCCGATTTTTTGTGTTTTTTAGCGTCTATAAATAAATCCGTATTTGTTTTACAACAACAATAACACATGCCGCTCGGGGCTTGAAGTTTACACAGAGGGAATGCAAGTGAATAAGCATTAGATCGTATCGAATCACATTCTAAGGGGTCTCAAAAGTTGCATGGGATTGTCAAGATCTCAAAAAAATATTAGGAAAAACAAGGCGTCTTCCTCTTCCGCAAAGACAAAGTTTTTTTTGAGAAAAACAGTAACAAATGACGATCTCAAAATGCTCTGACTTTTGTAAGAAAAACTACATATGTCTTAAAGCAAAAGTAAATATAGACTTTCACTAACAATATCTTGTCAAACACGACGCCATTCTGGATTTTTACCCACAGTGTTTTGTGTAAAGGATGTTCAAATCTAAAGGTACACTCGAGATAGCACAGAACTTTTAATTGTTATCTGATTGTCTAAATTTTGGTGATACTGAATTCAGTGTTAACGTTTTCCTTTAATTTCCTTAGTATTGCATGTACATTTTCCTGTTTTGGAGAAATGTATACTTGAATGCAATTTTTTAACTTTTTCAAAAAAATGAATATAAGGTTTTATATCTCGGGCAACAGAAGTGGTACCAAAGTTAGTCTTAGATTAAAGTTAAATTAATTACCTTTTCAACGAAAGTTCAAACTTAAGATTCGGTTAAGAAGTGATTGAGATATGAGTTCTAGTAAAAATCTATTTTTGACTTTTTTGCTGATTTTTGTCAATTTTGTGCACCCTGTAACTCCGCCAAAAATCACTCCAACATTACTTTAAATCCATTTTTTATTTCCGTCAGTGATGGTCATTCCGTAAGGCCGCTCACTGGATTAGAAGGTACCGAAACCGAGGATTTATTAAAAAAATCAAACACAGTTTTGACAATAATTTTTGGTACCGAGTTAAAGTAGATATATAGCCTAGATAGGTTTTGTGTTCCATACATTTTCTTAACACATCTCAGAACCTTCCTGCAAGGTCAGATTCTGAATGCTGCACACAACATAACCACGCTAGTCGAAAAAAAGTTCAGAAAAGTCTTAAACTGGATTGGCGCCGCGCAAAAACATGATTTTTTGCGCGCATTTAATAGAAATTTCATATATAATTTTTTTTACATTTATGTGGTGCAAAAATTTTGCTACAGCGTATTTTTATGTTAAATTGTCCGTTTAATCCGAATATGTTATCAGATTCTTGACTTAGTTAGCCTTTGACCTAAAATTGGCATACTGTGTTAACAATTTCTAAATTTTTTTAACAATTTTGGAATAAAATCTTTACTTTCGCCAAGATGGCTGCAACTTTCTTAAAATTAAATGATGCAGAATTGTTAGTCATTTTATGTAGCTTATTTGAAAAATTTGTCTAACAACAGTGGAAATTACCAAAATGTTGGACTCGGTTAATGCTTCGTCATTGAGAGTTAATATTTTCGTTACGTTGACTCATTATTTAAGAACGTTTACATAGAAGAATAAAAATTGACGTCGGTAACGATTGTGCCGTAAGGAAAATTAATTAAACCACGCACTTCAATGTGCTTTTACCAACTTAGAAGATGCGAACTGTTGACTGTTTGCATATAATTCATTCCATATTTGCAATAATGTCTTTCTTCGTTATGTTGTATAGAAAAAGTTTTTGGCGTTCCTCTGCGGCGTGAAGAGTTAACTGATTCTCATCTTCTAAGCTTGTTATATTTGAATTGAAGCGAGTGATTAAGTTAATTGCCCTTTCGGCACAATCGTTCACGACAACAATTTGTCTTACCATTTTTAAGTATGTAAATAATATTTGTTTTTTAGTCAATAACTGGGATCGATGATAAGGAAATTTTTTGGATCTCCTTCTGTGGAACCGTTTGCAAATAAAGAGTAAAAAAACTTGTTAGTATTTGATGTTACGAAACCATTTATGCTTAGTTTTGAAACATCAAATGAGTCCAAATCTATGTATTTTTTTATTTTCGTTTCTTTCATATTTGTCCTCTAAACTTGCCCGCTTGCACTTCTCAATATTGCCTTCCTTATTTAGTGCAGCAACCATTAATCGTTTTGTTTTTGCGTCAATAGTTCTACCAAAGAAGGCAAAAGGGACTAGTGTCTCTGACAAATACCACAAGTGTCGGGTAAATACATTAAGAACTTCTCTGGCTGCGTTCTCGTTAGTTTGACGGTATTTTATGAGATCTCCAATCAATCGAAGATTATTTTTCGGCGCAACAGATGGCAAAGGGCACTCAAAGCAATAACGCATGTAAACGGTGACGATAAACACATTTAAGTCCCGAAAAGCCAGCAGTTCAACATCTGAAGAATAAAAGAATTCAAATAAACTTTATTATTGTTAGCAACTTTAGTATTCGCTTTGAATGTACCGGTTAAAGTAAATTGATTGGAACATGTATATTTTTAGGGCATAGACTGCCATTGCCATAAATAGCGCTCGCGATACAGCACCTGGTATTTTTTTTTATTTTTTTATTAAATATATAAGAAATAAATAAAATTTTTAATTAAAGTATGTTTAAAAAAATATAATTTCCACTGTTTTGATAATACGACTTCAACAATTTCTTTTAAATAAAAAACATGAAATGATTAACAATTCTGCATCATTTAATTTTAAGAAAGTTGCAGCCATCTTGGCGAAGGTAAAGATTTTATTCCAAAATTGGTTTTGGTCAAAGACTTATTCCAATTTTGGGTTAAAGGTTAACAAAGTCAAGAATCTGATGACATATTCGGATTAAACGGACAATTGAACATAAAAATACGCTATAAGCAAATTTTTTTGTATCATATAAATATAAAAAAAAAAAATTACATTTGAAATATCTATTAAATTCGCTCAAAAAATCACGTATTTGTGCGGCGCCCATGCAGTTTGAGACTTTTCTGAACTTTTTTCGATTAACGTGGTTATGTTGTGTGCAGCATTCAGAATCTGGCCTTGCTGGGAGGACCTGAAATACTTTAGGAAAAAACCCATCTAATATAGCCGCATCACTAAGTAAATTTTTTATTTTTACTTGTTTATTAATGCAACTAAACGCTGTCAAAGTTCAATCATTGTTTGTACTTTTGAGCGAAGTAGTGAAAACTTATTTCTTAATATTTTTAATCAATTTTTTTTTTGTAACATAACAAAACAATACTATATTCTTTAAATGGAGCCTTCAACATCAGGATTAATCCATATTTTGTGTTGAAAAATATTTTTGTATTTATTTTTTTAAAAAGTTCTCATGCTATGTGAATTGACTATAACTTATTAAAAGTACATATATATGTAAAAAATGGCATTTTAACTTTCAGGATCAGAATTGAAATTTTGCGTATTTATGCGCGAACTCAAAATAAACTATTTTATGTGAAACAACTCTGCTAAAAACGTATTGCTGCTTTTATAATTACATTGCATTTACTAAGCACACACATTTTTTTCAATTGGTTTGTTTTGTCGACTATTTTGTTTTGGTTGTTGTTTTTTTTTTTTTTTTAGAAGAAACAATAACAAATGTGTTTTTCTTATACACGTTTTTGTATTTTTTATTGCATTTTTTTTATTTGCTTAAGGTTTATCAGTCTTCGAAAGTGTTGTAAATATTGTGCATATATGTTACTTGGTATCTGTCCTGCAGTCCACGGCATCATGCACGAAAATGTAATGATGATTTCTTAATGAAACTTACTGCATGGGATAGATTTGTCGAAAATTCTTATAAATTTTATGTGAGATTTTCGTCAATGAAATATATAACCGAGTCAGCATATTTCGTCCACTATGAAGAAAAATCGTGCATGATTTATTAAAGATTCTTTTAAGACTGGGACTACTGGGTGGTTAAATAAATGCATGTCTGTACATTAGAGTGTACAGCTGTATGGAAGAAACTCTTTTTTACAAATTCAAAATATGCATGGGCCTCAATTTTTCCTTTACAAGTAAAAAATAAACTGATAAAAAATAAAGGTTTAACATTTTTTTTATATCTGGCCTCTTATTTTGTAACCAATCATTAACCACATCCACATTGACTTCAGCCGCATCTCCAACTTTTTTCCCTCTAGTAATGTTGTAGCGTCTTTTGAATCTAACAATCCAACTTTCGCTGCACTTAAGGGGAGTTCTACCAGAAATCGACGGAAAATTTTTGTTTTTGTTTTTTGCTTTGTTTTCATCCTTGGGATATTTAAAATATGTAGTCAAAAGGATATTTCCCTATCTGGTTTATTTTACGAGTCATAGCGTATTAGACAACAGAGTGCGTCGCGACGCGTCGGTCGAAAAACAGGTAATGCTCCCTCGGAGCAACTTCGAGGGATGGACATTTTTAACTATCTTAGCGGTGTATTTAGTACAGGTAGTAAATTTGTGACTGTCTCAACGAATTTCTGTATATTGCTCTCTATTGTGTGCTCGTATACCTGCCCTCGGTAGGATTAGCGTTGTATACACTTCTATTTGCCGTAACGTATTTCAGTTGTGTTTCGAACGTGTGGCAACTAAGCAGTGTTCCAAAAATGCCAAGAACGCGAAAATCAGTGGGAAATGATCAGCCAGCTCGGCCTTGAAAGAAGAAATTCCCCGATTATGATCCCAATAAAATAGAAGCGGAAACTGAGTATACTAGTACTTCAGCGAAAAACACGACGACGTCGAAATTGATGGTGGTCATAATAACGTGATTATAAATTTTCGGACTGTTTTCAAATTATTATCTCAGTGTTTAAAATGTAAAAACTGTAACAGGAATGTAACGTTTTCTCGTTTGCGTATCCGTGGACTTGGTTTTAATTTAGTTATCAAATGTGAGTGCAAAAACCAACAACGTGTTTCTTCGAGCCCATTTACTAAAGGGCACACGAAATAAATCGTCGTTTGATTTTTGTCATGCGGATTCTGGAACTCGGATTACGGTCGATCAATACTTTTTGTTCCCTAATGGAACTGTCTGCATGCTTTGCAAATGGAACGTAATATGCATTTATTACTAATCTGCTCGCGGCATCAAAGAGTACATTCGAAGTAATACAACGTAAAGCAATTGCTGATGAAAGACAGAATAACGTGGAGGCGGGAAATGAAGAAACACATTTGAGCGTGTCAGGCAACGGTTCGTGGAAAAACGTGACTTTTCTTCGTTATTCTGAATAGCAACGCTTTTCGGAAAATATACGCACAAAGTGTTGGATTTTGTTGTAAAGTCGTCACTCTGGCAAAGCTGTAGTAACTGGGCCAGCAAAAAAGGAACTAATGCGTACAATATGTGGTATGAAACTCATGAAGAACATTGCAGCACAAATCACTCTAGAAGTGCTGGTAAGATGGAGGTAGATTGTATGAAGGAAATGTTTTGTCGATCAGAATCGAATGGCGTGAAATATGCTACCTATATCGGCGACGGTGACACAAAAACTTTCCAAGCCCTCCTCAACTGTTACCCTTACGA
This sequence comes from Dichetophora obliterata, assembly GCA_963920525.1. NCBI lineage: Eukaryota > Metazoa > Arthropoda > Insecta > Diptera > Sciomyzidae > Dichetophora > Dichetophora obliterata. The sequence goes on along the minus strand of OY986435.1, from coordinate 61,455,867 downwards.
CGACCTTATTGTTCAGAAGAAGAAATGTATAGGTCACGTCCAGAAGCGAATGGGCACAAATTAATAAAAGATTTGTCTTTGTACTATGAACTTGCCACTAGACGAGACCCTGATTCGGCCAAAAAGATGAAGAAATCTGTTTGGGCAACGTTCGATCACAAATGTTCCACGGATGAAGAGCCGAAACATGAAAACTGCCTATCAGGTGAAAACAGTTGGTTTAAGTGGCGTGTTGCACAAGTCATGAATGAACTCGCCGATTTCCACTATGAACCTGCCCTTCAAAAATCGGTTCAAAAAGCAATTCGACCCACATATGAAGCTCTTTCAAGTGATAATAATATACATAAAATTTGATCAAAAAATTTACCCTAGTGTCATATAAATAATGAACTTCTTAGACAATTAGATGCCAATTTGCCACCTGAATCGCGTGGTATGCTTACTTCTACCGAAGAAGTTTCTTATATTATTAAATCCTGCCCAAATAAAAAATCAACTGGATGTGACAATTTGCCTATTTCTCTCATTTAGAAATTTAACACACGCATTATTTTGATCTTAGCTATATTTTTTAACCATCTGCTTGCTATATTTTATTTCCCTCGATGTTGGCAATATACGGTTATTGCTCCTATTCCAAATCCTAGTAAAAATGCTTCTCTTATTAATAAATGGTGTCCGATTTCTATGTTAAGTTGCATCGCAAAATTTTTTTAACGTATTGTGGCAGTTATATTAAATCAAGTACATTATTCTTTGCATTTTTTTGGTTTGGTTTTTTTGGCAAACACTCAACTAATCACGCTCTTGCTAGACTGCAGGCTGATATAAACGATCGTTAAAATAAAAAAAAATTACGACAACTGTGGCTTTAGATTTGAAAGCTGCCGTTGATACCATTTGGACGATGGCTTTTTGCATAAGTTGCTCAGCCTTAATATTTCAAGGCATATCATTAAGATTATGAAATCAATGATAAGTTTCAGAAGTTTTTCCGTTCGGTTAAATGGGCACTATTCAAAGATTTTTAACATGGTCGCCGGAGTCCTCAGGGCTCTGTGCTTGATCCTTTATTATTTACTCTACGTTTTTGATATTCCTTTACATAAATCTATGAAAATTGCACAATTTGCAAATGACACCACACTTCATGTAATACACAAAGACTCAGCCGTAACTCAAAATTTATTCAACATTTTCTTAATTGTCATTTCTAAATATGTTAAAAATTGGAAATTTTTTTTAAACAATAAAAACTGAGCTAATACGCGTTGTGGGTTAGGTGAGTGATACTAGTCAAAGGCTTAGGAAATTAGCTCGTAATATGAAAATAAGTTTAATGCCCCTATCACAGTCTGCGAATCAAATGCTTCAGTCGAATCGAATCATTTGGCGAATTTTTCTTTTTGTGGTATCACGGTTTGCGAAGCTATTATTCGCCTCAGATACGGTGCTGCCAAAGCAAAAAACATAAAAATTAGCTTAGAAACGTCAAAAGTCAAACCTCAAAGTTCAATTAAGACGCGATAAATACAAATAAAAGGTTTTAGCTTAAATTTCAGTAAAACTTGTTTTTTATTGTTAAAATACCAAATTATAAAATGATTAGCAGCACAGATCTATTTTTTGGAGATTATGAAGAACTAGGAAACTTTGTGCAGACTACGACGTAGCACTAGAGACAAATCTAATCCGCTAGAAGTTCCTGACAGCCTGTGAGTATCTCTATATGTCCGCTTGATATGCAGTGAAATAGTAAATTCTTTTAGGTTTCAATCTTATTTTAGGCTTAACAAAGAAGCCTTTGTATTTGTTTTGGAGAATATTAAAGAATCGATGCAGTTATTTCGAAGCTATGCGATTCCTCCAATTTTAAAGTTAGCTACTTTTTTGCTGGCGGTAGTTACCAAAAGAGTGTTGGCAATGACTATGAACTGGGTCTTGCGCAATCAACGGTGTCCACAATTTTAAAGTAAATTGTGAGTGTTATTAAAGCAAAGCTTTATTCTGTCTGGATAAGAATAACCATGACGGAACAAGAGAAAACACAGGCCAGGAATGCTTTCTACGTTAAATCTGGCTTCCCGGGAGTTATCGGCTGCGTCGATGGAACGGATATTGGCATTGTTGCCCCAGCACAAGCCAAACACCACTATTTAAACAGAAAGGGTTACTTCAGCATAAATTCAATGACCACAATATGGTTATAAGGTCTGTTGACGCCAGATTTCCCGGATCAAGCCACGACTCATTCGTTTGGAATTGCAGTGCATTGAACGTTGTGCTTGAAAGAATGTACCGAACAGGAGAGTTGAGCTCAATGTACTTAGGTATTGATAAATCTTGATTTAACACATAACCTAGTATTAAGCAATTAAAGACTTTGAAAAATTTAAGGTGATTCCGGCTATCCTCTACGTCCATTTTTAATGACACCTTATCGCAACACAAATTCTGGATGCGGAGAATCTAAATTTAATAAAATTTCTGCCAAGGGTAGAAACATTATTAAGAGAACGATTGGGGTCCTTAAATAACGTATCCGATGCCTTCTAAATGAGAGAAAATTGCACTTCTCTCCAACAAAAGCAACACAAATTATAAATTCGTGCTGTGCTTTGCACAACATATGCAAGCATTTTAATGTGTCAAACCCACCAGAAATAGCAGCTGATGTAGTGGAGCTTACCGTTCTAAACAATGGTAATGAAACAAATGGTCCAATTAATGCCGAAGATGGAGTACGACGTAGAGAAGAAATAATGATGTCATTATAAAAGTACTCATTTTTTAAAAAATATTTCCATTTAATGTTATCAAATTTATTAGTTTTATCACATTTATTACTTTTATCACATACATGTTTTTAAATTCATTGCTTTTTTTCTACTAATTTTTTCTATTTCATTCCTTACATTACATACTTACATTTCTAAAAAAAAAAAAAAATAAAATAAGTCCATTAGTTAATAAAAATAAAATAAGATAATTAAAAAAAATAAATCAGTCATTTCATAAATAAATGCATTAATATAATGCATTCGACGTATTCAATTCATTGTAAAAAGTAATGTATTTTTAAAAAAGCAAACATATACTCAAGCGGAGTTGTTGCAAACAGCGAAAAGTATAGAAAATAATCTACACGACATAGTGTGCTTACTTTGCTCTATATTTTAGTTTTTTAATTTCAATTATTTGTAATTGGAGCTCAAGATTTTCTTTGTGGCGACGATTTGCCTGAAACATTTCGCGCTCTTTTCTTTTTTCTTTTGTTTTTAGAACAGCTATTTTTTCACTCTTCAAATCGTGTATTTTTCGAGTATATCTTGCTATGTCGTGCAGATCTTTTTCTATATTTTTAGCTTTAAGCAACAACTCCGCTTGAGCATCTGTTTGCTTTTTTAAAATATTGATGCGCTCCTCGTCTCTATCGAACGCTATTTGCCTTTTCGATCTCCTATTTGGTGGAATATTTTCGTCTACGACCTCCTCCATCACCTCCTCTTCGTCATCAGCTATATCTTCTGAAACGCTATGTAGATTTTCGGACGTTGGTATTGTTGCGGGAGACAGGAAGATAGTTGCGACGACTATATTGTCGCCAAAAGTAAGCCCAATGGAGGCCGCATCATGCCTCAAGTTGAGGAGAGCATCGACAGCCTGCTCCAACGGTGAAAGGCTGAGCTGTCTGTTGGGCCCTCCACCAGTCTCGGTTGCTTCCGTTCGGATTGCTGACAATTTTTTTTTGGTTTTCAGCCTGAAGTCCAGCTAAACCTATAATTTTAGTTTGTAGGTACCTTTTTTATATAGTGTTAAATAAGAGCTCACCTTATGCCATTCCTTTCCTTCGCGTAAAGGAGGTCCAAGGGAATTTAATTCAACGGCAAAGCTTTGCCATGCCTCCTTGTGGCTTTGTTTTGTGGAGCCGAATTTCGCTAAGCCTGTTGCTACATTAGGATTCTGCTCCATTAGGATACCATTTTATGGAACTGCCGGCTGTTGGTTTTTTTCATTCTAAAAAATAAAAATTTGTTTAAAATCAAAGAAAAGCAGTAAAGAAATAAAAATAATGCAAATTACTTACCTTTTCCAATTATTTTCAACTTGTTTGTTAAATTTTGTGTGCAGCAAATATCTGATTCGCCAGCTCGTCACCAAATATTTTTATTCATCTGCATTTGACGTTAAAGTCGAATCACATTTGAAAAATTCGCGAATAGTGATACCACCAATATTTCTATTCGACTGTTTTTGACGTTTGACTCGAATCACATTAGGGAAGTTCGCGAACAGTGATACCAACTTGGCGAATTCGACTTAATTTTTGTTCGATTCGCAGACGGTGATAGGGGCATAAATGGGCTCTTATTGCCTATTAAAAATGACATAAGGTTGCTTCGCATGCAAATTCAAACTAATAATAGGTTTACCAAACATATCAAAATTATATTAAATAAGGCTAGAAAAGTCCAAATTTCACCTAAATCTTATTTCAAACATCATATAGATCAAAACAAATATGTACAAGTTGTATATCCGACTAATTCTCATAAACGTTTCTCCCGTCTGCTGTCATCAACCGCAGTTGTCAAGTCATCAGATGGAACTAAGAGTTTCGAGAGAGGTTGTCTTAGATAAACCGCTAATATTAAACGTGATCGCAGTTGTTTTAAGCACATACGCGTTTCTCAAATCTATGGAACCTCTTCGTACATGAGGATTGATCGGTTTGCGGCAATCTTGGTTTTTATAATAAATGTTCTGAATTTCATGGTGCTAAGTTTGATTCTTTAATGCGTAGATTTGGTAATAACCAAACTTATAAATGTATGCATATGCTATTAGACCATCATAATGCTGGTAGTTTTATTATAAATGATGAATTTAAAATCTTTAATGTTAGATACAATAATAGTCCTGGATTGGCATACACCAGTTAATTCTTAAAGTATGAAATACTTCATATCTTAACATTGTTTTCAAACAGAAATGTAAACTTGGATTTTTATTTAATTTTTGACATAAATATTACTGTATATCTTGTTTTTATTATATTTTGAACTAAATATTTTCGTTGGTCATGATAAGGTTCTTTGTAAACTTGGCATAAATCTAAGCCACTGTAATTTTAAGTTTTGATTTTTTAATAAAACTACTCAAACAAAAAAAAAATAATTATGTTAATACCAATAAATGCCATATACTGACTTTGAAAAGTGTTACAAAATAGTTTGCTTTTATATGTGCTTATTTTTGTAATTTTTTTTTAAAATGAATATGCAAAATAATATTGCAACAACTTTACGAATAATTTTATAAAAACCAAAATAAAAAACGCACTCTTTGCAGTTTTGCTTCAATAATTTCGAATAAACATTTGTTTGACATTTGCTCTACAAAAAGCAAATGAAAGTCAACGAAACATAACGAAACTCTGGCAATTCCAACTATGGGTATGCTCATATATTTACAATGGGTCGCTTTCATTATGACAGATACGTCTGCCAGCATGTGTCTATTATAGTCAGGCCTTCATGCGCTTAAAAGAAATGTCACTTATTGAAAAAAAAACGCAATTTGTAAAATATAGTACAAATATGTTTGAATAAATTTATAATAAAAAAAAAACACATTTTCGATAGTACGCTGGGGGAAAAAATTTATTGAAGAGTTTATATATAAAATTCATAGATTAACACTTTTGGGTATTTATTTTCAATGTAATTGCACTCATTCATGTCAAAGTTAAAGTAAAATTTTAGATAATTTTTAGTAAAGTTCTTATTCAAACCCCGCTGTCATTTATGCTTCGCGCAATGAACCGAAAAGACACTAACACAATTGAAATATTTGGTGCATCAATAAAAAAAAAAAATATCAAAAACATGTTGAACAAACCTACTCAACGGTCCATCCGATGGACTTCTTCCTTATTAATACGAAAAATCTAAACTCAAGGAACGTTACTGTGCTTGGATTAATTTTATTGAAGAATAAATATTAAGAAAAAAAAACTTTATTATTGTGTTAAATTGTTATTCAAACATTACCAATTTTTGTATGAGGTTATTTTTGTAGCATTTTATTAAATCTTCACCATTCTCTTTTAGGTTTAAAATCGATTCTAAATTTTTTACGGGCAGGTCTGTTTATCATAAAAAGTACAAAAACTACTTTCAAAATTTGTTCAATACCAGGGCTTGGTTGAAATTTCCAATCCAAAATATATCAGCATTTCCAATACGTTTTAAATTTGCATTTCCTCAATAGCACAATATAGCTAATAATTGCATTTCCTCAATACCACAAAAATCAAAAAGGAATAAAATTTTAAGGATGCGGAATTTGACAGCACATATTGGGCACATTACAAGACATAGCTTTTCAAATAATAAATCACGAAGCAATATTCACGTACGTTGAAAAGCTTGATTTTTAAGGGTGTTTTTCAATGGGTGTATGAATATATACGCTGATGAAAAAATAAAGACAAAAATTTAATCACTGACCTGAGCTAATGTTCATGATGTTAAGTTAGAGCTTAAGTTACGCAAGGTCATCTCTTTTTTTTTAAATCTTATGTTCTCTGTAATCTATTTCAGCATTCGTTTCTTTCCTTCATGCTGACTAACTTTTATTGTACACGCTCGCTGCACTTAAATGTGGCGAAGCATTTAAGCATTTTCTTAGTTTTACTCAACGTTTCTCGTTAGCCGCAAAACTAAGCGGCACACACCAACACATAGCACACACCAACATACAATCACACACAAACGCACACGAGGATGAAAACGTATTCTTCAATGTGACTTAAAAAATTAACACACACACACACAGACACATCGAGCAGTGATTCTAAGGCCAACGTTTGTGTAGAATATTCACAAAATTATCCATTTTCCTTGATATTATTGCTGTTGTTTTTGTATTCATTTCTCTACTGCATCAAACAAAAGTTGCATTCTTATTGGTGCTGTTGTTATTAAATTTTTGTTGCTGGATTTTAGTTGTTCTTCACATTTAAACAATAAATATTCTTTTGTTATCCTTTTAAAGCGCGTGTGAGAAAGTAAAAAAAACAATATAAATAAAGAAACAGCTCCTTTGCTCTTGTCCTTATTCGCTCTTTTGTTCGATCTAACCGTGAAAGGTAACAAAAGTGAATTCAACTCCAAATCCATTTTTTTACATTTTCGTTTTTTTTTGTATTGGGTTATTTGTCTGCTTCTGTGTTTTCTTCTTGTTCTTCTTTTTATCTTTTCGCTCAATGTCTTCGCATAAATTCCCTCACATGCTCGTTAGTGGCTTTTATTCACTCCTTCAATAGCAACATGAGAGCGTGTGTGTGTGTGTGTGTGTGTGTGTTTGAGTGTTTGTTTAAGTATTCATGTATGCTGTTGTGTATGTGTGTGTGTGAGTAAGAGCTCGAGGATTCAATGCAAGCAATTTAACATTTTGGCGTGTATTTTGAAATCATACCCAGCAGGATTTGCTTTGCTGGCTACAGAAGGAAGTGGGCAAGAATAGACTTCAAATTGACGCTTGACTTGTAAGAGGAAACCCAGTTATTTTTATTAAATTTCTTAAAATTTATTGATTTAAAAGAAACAATCAACTCGTAATAACCAGACTTATGTACATCTATATTATTTATGAGTCATTTAAAAAGTTAAAAATACTTTTATTTTAAACATATTGTTGTTTTTAGCTTCTGTAATTTTTGTTAAACCTTATAATAAGTTAAGGCCACTTTATGGGTTTATTTGACATATTTTTAATTATTGGTTTTCAATAGTAAACAATCCAGCTTTTTACGCATTATTAGTAAAATACTTAAGGATGTATATACAAATATTTCTGATAAATATTTTCAGGCATGCTCGGCCGTCTGAAAAAAAAAAATACAAAAAGATTCTTAAAAAATGTCTTAGTGGCTAAAACCGGTAGTAAAATTAAACATTTTGGTCAAAAGAATGAAGAGCGATCTTTTGATTTTTTTACCATTTTTTGCAACTATATCCGTTTAAAAAATTGGTTAAAAATAAATGTAAAATTATGATTTTACTACGGGCTAAAACTACACATGATTTAAACAATCCCTCTCAGTTTCAGCTCAATCGGTTGAATAGTTCTTTCAAAATCGTTTGCATGGTCTAAAAACGTGGTTTCGTGAAAAACGCGGTTAAAGTTCCTGAACGCCTCACGTTGGGAGAAATATAGGCAAAACCCTCAACCTTAACTTTTACGATCGGAAAATTTATTGGTTTAGTAACTCCACTGGAGTAGGCTCAAATTTAAAACTACTACAAGGTGAGAGTTATCTTTTATATTGTGTTGGATATAAAGTGAATATATAAAAATAAAAAACAGATGCGTCGCTGGACACACGAGAGAAACGAAGCTTTTTCGGGATTTCATAAGTTTCATAATTTATTGGTTTTTTTAATATTGGGGGTTGGAATTAATTTTAAAGGTTTTTTTTCGGTTTTTGAGCATTTATTTAGAAACAACGGTACAATGTATATTATTCAAAGTATTGTCCATCGTTAGCTACAACATTTTCCCATCTTTCTGGCAGCATATGGATTCCGCGCCGGAAGAACGATTCGTCTTTTGAGGCAATCCACGAATCGACCCATTTTTTTGGTATCCTCGTAAGAAGTGAAGCGCTGCTCAGCCAAGCCATGCGTCATCGATCTGAATAGGTGGTAGTCGGAAGGGGCTATGTCTGGGCTATAAGGCGGGTGGGGTAGCACATCCCAATTCAGCGCCTCCAACGTTTCCTTGACGGTTCTTGCAACATGTGGCCGTGCGTTGTCATGTTGAAAAACCACTTTGTCGTGTCTTTTGGCATATTCCGGCCGTTTAACCTTTAATGCTCGGCTCAATTCCATCAATTGTTGTTGGTAGCGTTCCTCAGTGATGGTTTCGTTAGGTTTTAGCAGCTCATAGTACACGACACCCTTCTGATCCCACCAAATACACAGCATAAGCTTGGCGCCATGAATATTCGGCTTGGCCCTCGATGTTGATGCATGGCCGGGTGGTCCCCACGATTTTTTTCGCTTAGGATTATCGTAATGGATCCACTTTTCATCGCCAGTGACAATACGATGCAAAAAACTCTTCCTTTTATGCCGTTGAAGCAGTTGTTCGCACATGCAAAATCGCCGTTCAACGTCTCTCGGCTTCAACTGGTACGGCACCCAATTTCCTTGCTTTTGAATCATTCCCATGGCCTTCAAGCGTTTGCCGACCGTTGATAAGTCGACTCCCAATGATTCTGACAATTCTTGAAGGGTTTGACACGGGTCTTCATCGAGCAAAGCCTCCAATTCCTCATCTTCAAACTTTTTCGGCTGGCCCGGACGCTCTTTGTCTTCCGTATCAAAATCACCACTTTTAAACCGACGGAACCAGTACTCACAAGTGGAAATCGATAGAGCATAGTCCCCGTAAGCCTCAGTAAGCGTGCGTTGTGCTTCAACCGCTTTTTTCTTCAAATGGAAGCACAAAAGTAAACCTTCCCGCAAATTGCGTTTTGTTGGAACGAAAGTCGACATGTTCACAGAGAAAAAATATATGTTGTTTACACTTCAGTGGAATGACACATACTGAAAAATGAAGCTTAGACAATGTGCTTTAAAATGAATATAGTCACAGGTGTGCCCGATGCGATCTATTGATAGTTACGCCATCTCTTAGAAAACCTTTAAAACTAATTCCAACCCCCAATAAAAAGAAATTAAATTAAAAAATTTTAAATACCACAATGTTAAAAAAAAAATCATATTTCCACCAGTAAATTTTATTACCATACAATATTATTCTACATTATTTTTTAATTATTTTTGTAAATGTTTGTGAAATTATTGGTTTTTAAAATCTAAAATATCAAACGTATATTATATAGATGTAATGTCATCGATATTTCTAGCAAATATTACATCAATAGTTGTCCTAATCGTGTTGTGCAAATATTTGGATCGGCTTTCATTCGCAAATTATATATATCAAAACGGCATTAAGGTCTAGAATTTTTATGAAATTGATTTTTTTTATAAGTATTTCAAAGGTATAGTCTTTCTGACGTTATTTTTACTTCTACAGCCGTTTTAGCAGGTGTCGAGCCACAGTGTTTCGTCAACATTAATTTTCTTTACACTCATTTATCTCGAAACTACTTTTTTCGGCATGATGTTGTAGAGAAAACAAAAACTATTCAGCCGAAACATCTGAAATTTAAATATGCTATTCCTAACATCAGTGGCTATCGCTGGAACTAGAATCAAAGTTTTATTTCAAAAACATCGTATATTTTACATTTATAACCGGTAGAAACAAGCTGTTTTAATAATAAATAAAGTTTTTGGTTTTTATTTTTCAGATAAATAGAAAAGTAAAAATCTGCAACACCGCCCATGCCCCTTTTCCTTGAGAGCGTCCCATTGAGCACCATTTTGAACAAGATCAATAATTTCTTAAATTTAAAAAAATAATTTTTTATGATGAATAAGTGCTACAATATACCTTAAATAGTTGTTCAATATTTTAACTTTTCAAAAAAAATCCTGAAAATACCTTAAATTTCCGAGCGCTAGACCACCATCCTTGCCTTATGTGCCTATGAATATTCATGTCTGAATTCGCAATTAAAATCCACACCTAAAACAATTGGCAACTATTTTCAACTCGTTCAAAGGAACCTTGCTACTTTTGTTGTATAGATAGCTAATGCACAATGCTTTTTACTACGTTTCCATCTCGAGTTGAGCCTGAATTGGGTTTTCGTCAAGTTTGCAAAATGGCGTTTCTAGCTCGGTAGTATTTGTAATGGTTACCTCAGGAATCAAAAATTATTTTGGACTAATGTTGCATAGCGGCACTAGGCAGTTAACAGTCACAAAACCAAAAAGTACATGCAGACTCTTTTTTCTTGTTCTGCAAAGCTACACAATATTTTTTTTTGTCGATGAAGTTAATTAGTATCTACACTAGTTAGAGTGGTAACATTTCGTCAATACTAGCTGAAAAGCTTACAACTACCTTCACTAAAAGATTATATCTATAATTGTTTATATAAATATAACTATAAATATAAAAATAAAAATTAAAATAAATATAAGTACATACTTATACTCAAATATAAATATAACTATAATAATAATAAATATTTACATAAATATAAACACATACATAAATACAAATATAAATATAACTATAAATATAACTATAAAAAATAATGTTAATATATATATAAACACATTCATAAAAACAAATACAAATATAACTATAAGTATAATATAGATATAATTAAAATGAACAGATGAGTAGGGCAAACCTTATTCCGAACGACCGATTAAAGAAAAAGAAAGATCATATAAAACCTCACCTTTATAGCTTCTTAATAAGCCTATACAACATTTGCAACAACAAGTGTGCCGTTCATCTCGCATGACAATTAACCGCTCATCCCTAACTAATTGCTACTAAGCAGCTAGTTAAAAGACAAAATTTCAGACAGCGGTCATTTCAATGTGTATCACGCAAGCAGTTACAAGTGTTGTTGAGCAGAAAGAAAGAATGCAAAACCAGTCTGCATCAGATTAAATATATATTAAATAGTGATCTTAATAATTAATTTAATTTTCTTAAAAAAATACAAAAGTTTAAGAAACTAAAATAAAGCTTTTAATTATAAAAAATAGAGGTAAGTGGGTCACGGTAGAAAGCAAAAATATAAGATTATTTTAATAAACGCTGTTCTTTTTCCGTTGGTGGTTACAGCCACTCATGCTCCGTCTTTATTCGGAGTCTTCTTTTCGTCACCAAGCGACTATAACAACTTTCGGCTTCTTACCAGTGAACCTACGGGTGATCAAACTTGGGTGCAATTGGAAATTTTTCTGTAACTTTATGTACTAAAAGGTACAACAACATTCATAATCTAAATACTAAGCTAAATTTAAGCGGAAATATAATTAAAAGTTTTCAACTTAAAATTAACGTAAAATGAAACAACAGTATTAAAACGATAAGCTAAATCTTAATTTTATTTAATTCTTTTTCTAAATTTAACTATTTGTTAATGTAAAATTTTAAGTGTTTTATATCCTGCTCTACGAACTCCGTCAGCTAAAATTTAGTTTAATATTTTTTTTTTCTCTCTATAAAAATGGAATTAATTAACTGAATTTTTCTATAAGATTAGCCTAACCATTTAAAGCATACGTATTACATACGAAAAATAACAACAACTACATACACATCGTCTTCGTTGAGCTCATCGATGCAGATTGTTACGTAAGTTCCTCTCTTAAAGTATGTTTTATTTTTATAAGTATTAATTCATTTAATTAATTTTAATCTAAGCTTAATAAAAAGTTTCAATAAGATCCATTTTCATTTTGCTTCGCTCAGCCGTTGATTGAGCATGTAACTCTAAATTAGTTTTTTTTTTTCTTTATTAAACCGGTTCTCTTCTCTGCTCGATTGATTTAATTTTCACTGTAACATGAAATAAATTTTCAAGAGTACAGACTTAAGTTGTTATGAACATCTCTTTTGGCATTTGAAAGAATTTCGTTAATATGTGTATAAAACAACCAAAATTTAACTTTTTTGTGGACTTAAACATATGATGATTATTGTTAAGCAAAATTAAACTTAAATATGATAATTTCTCTATAATTAACGGTTACTGTCTTAAGATGAATAATTTCTATAAAATAAAAACTTGAATAAAAAATTGTTGGTAACACAATGTTGTGATTTAATTTGAGGTTCATGGTTCATAGGCAATGTGGTAAGGTGAACATTAGGTTAAACTAGAGTTTTCTAGTTATGTTTTGGGCAATTTAAACTTGTCGTCAAATTGCATGGTAGGGTGGGTACAGAAGACGGGTCCGTATAACATCTTGGGTACCTAAAGTAAGCAAGCTAAAGTTATAGTGTTTCATTTCCGGCTTAATATTTCTTGTTTTTTTATTAAAGTTATTAACGTAGATACCTTTTAAAGTGCACATAAATTTAATATGGTTGTGTCTTAGCGTCAAAGGATTTGTAAGATCCCCGACTTTCCGACGAGCTAGACAGAGCAAGGCTAGATGTGCACCATCCTCCGATTTCTTTTGACGCATCCAGAGCAGACTAAGCACACGGTACATGTTTCCATGCACAACATTGATTCGCCATTTTTTCTTAGTATAAATGTGTACGTTCAGAAGGTGGAAAATTTACTAAACAGTTGAGTCTTTGATCAGTATTAGTTTCCGCTACTTTGTGTGCCTGCTGAATGGTTTGTTACATTTTATGTCAGCGCAGTGGCAGAAATAAAATAAAATAACAAATAATCAATAAAATCTCATTCAAAAGTTGAGCAAGTGTTTCATATTCTGAACGCATCCAATCTAACTCAGTTGTATCTAACAAGTTTCGTGAAGTTTCGTGGATTTAACGAAATTCAACTCAACTCGCGTTTCCATGGGAATTTAATCCCGATTTTAATCCCGACTTAACTCGCCATGGAAACGTAGTATTTGATCGATAATTGTGATCTGCTGCATTATAGCTTCACGCATTCCCAATAGAATATGTAGGATAGGTAATGCATAATCCCTGTCATCCTCTGCAACAGAGCTTCAGTTAATACTTAATATTGAATGTATTAAATTAAATACAAAGGGTTGTTTTGAAGTAGTGGGTTGTTTTGGAGTAGTGGGTTGTTTTGGAGTACTGGTTAGTGTGTAGAACTCTTGATCGAAATGGTGCGAGTTCGATTCTCACGCTTACAGATATATTTTTAATTTTATATCCTCTTGTTGTAATAGACGCAAGTAAAAAACAACAACAATTTTAAGAAAAAAGTGTGTAGAAAAATGTGTCGATTTTGAAATTTCACTCAAGCAAATCACAAAACGAGGCGTAAAAAGTTTCGATTCAAAAAGAAACTAGTTAAAAAGTGGAATATCCTTTGTTCTTTTTAATGCCTGAAGATAGAAGTGACATTATATTTTAAAAAATTGCTTTAAAGACGACTAGAAAAAGCTAATATTGAATTACGATAATATTATACAAATTCAAATAATCTTTATGTACAATAGCACAAAAAAGTACAACTATTTTCCATATAAAAACTTATTTCCATTTAATTTCATAAAATATAAAACCCATACAGTAGACTTCATTTTCTTATAAAAAATCTAAGCTATTTGCGAGCTCCGCCTACTGTGCGAGGTAAGAATTTCAAAATGTATTTTGTTCCATTTAGTTTGCTTCAAACGATGTTTTGTTGAGTATGCAAAAATATCGTTCCTATATGTACTTTCATCGCTGGTTCGAAACTTGTCATCAGTTTCCTCTTATATTGTAAAATTTTTCGGATACAGGGTGTTTTACGTTTCTGGAAAGTGTTAAGTATTATTGATTTAGAATCTAAAGTACTAACCATAAAATAAAAAAAAAATATTTTGTATTTTAGAAAAATTATCAAATTTTCCATCAATATATCAATCACTATCGTGACATGTGTTGTAGCAGAACTAAAATTTTGAGATTATCAAACGAAATATCAACAAATTTTGTATCTTTTGTTTTAGCGGAGCTGTAATCGTCCAAATTTAAAATGTCTATTTTTCATGTAAAAATACACTTAATCAACAGGTTTTTTCTAAATTCTATCTTTGGATGATAACAGCTCTGCTAAAATAAAAGATACAAAATTTGTTGATATTTCGTTGGGTAATCTGAAAATTTTAGCTCCGCTACAGCACATAATACGAAAATTGTTGATAGATTAATGGAAAAGTTGATATTCCTTCTAAAATAGAAAATATTCTTTTTTATTTTATGGTTAGTAGTTTAGATTCTATATAAATAATACTAAACACGTGGCAAAAACGTGAAACACCCAGTATCTTGAAAATGTTACAATATCGGAGAAAACTGTGTACAAATTTGGAACGAGTATTGAAAGTACTACATCTAGGAATGATAATCGGTTTACCGGATCGAAAATTTGTAGACTAGTATTATTTATCTAAACATGTTTGAATATAAGATCACTGTTATTATTTTGACCGCAACTGTATATTTTAGTTTTGTAAGTTTTGCTTCGTTAAAAAGAGCATTACTTTTTATTTAATATAAGAATATAAGAAAAAAATTATTTACTTCAAAATACTTAAAAATAATTCTAAGGCCACTTATAAATATGTAATTAATAAAAGTAAAAACAAAACATATTGTGGAAATAAGTTGCATATCCAGTGGGAAAATTGTAAGGTGCTTAATAACTAATGCATGATTTCCTTTAGCTAATGAAGATAAGAATAGAATCATACTAAATTAAGTATGTTATTTGTTAAATTTAGAGCACCTTACGCCTTCGCTTACGATTTCAAATTAAAAAACAATGCACGTTTGAGCCGATCGTATCTTCGTGTGATCATATACATTTTTTTTTAATGAAGGAGTCATGCAGCGGCATAACGACATAGCGGTTCTTAACGACTACTTAAAAGCGATGAATTGTAGAAAAAAGTACAGCGAAATAATACACTAAATACAAACAGCAAACGTCTTCTGATCGCCGGTGCGGAAACATTAAATTTTGCGTAAATATATCCAAATATGATATCATTCCTAGCTCATATTGTAATCAATGTCTTTATACTCATACTGTTTACATTTTTTACATTTTAGGCATAATAAATAAAGTCTCTAATAACATCTAATGGACGCTCATCTATTATTAAATTGTTGGCATTAAAGTATTGAAACTTATGTATTTTCTTAATAATTTATTTATTTCGATCCGTCGCCTTACGTTCGCCTTCTCTTGTAAGTGAAAACGTAAGCAATGCTTACAATTTCCGTTGTGGAGAAGGTTAAAATGGATTATTTGCATGTCGTATATCAATACATTAGGGGTACCTCACGTTTTCATGCATATATCCTACTTATTAAATAAAGTGTATTAGAATGGAAACACGAAAGATTCCGATCGTCGGGAGTACATTCCCTGCACTTTATTTTAGTAAAGGAAAACGTAAGTACGTATGATGCTATTTATACTTTACAGAAAGAAGCTTACTAGAGGCGGCCATGCCTTTGTAAAAGTAATGGGGATTCGGAAGGGACGTTTGTATGCCTCGCGGACGAAAAGTAAGTAAGCTATAAGGCATTATAGAAGGGTGGTTTTTCCCACTGGGTAGCTTTTACCTAAGCTGTACTATAAATATGACACTGGGAGTATGTGTTTACTATTTCACGTGAAAACATGTTCAATTCTGTTCACGAGCATTATGAAAGTTGGCAATTGTTTGTTTTTAGCGAGTCTTGTGCTTACATTAGTTGATAAATAGACGCCGCAGAACACAGTACATTTTGAGATTTATATAGAAGAAATAATAAAAAATTGCGTGTGAATAACTTAAGATTATACTGTAAGATTGAACAGGCAAGTAAGAATATTTCGACTTTGTTTTATTTCAAATGTTATAAAATATAACCAACTACGTATTTGATCATCATATCTACTCATTTTTTTATTATTTTTTGATCATGGATCCTGTGAAAAAAAAATACAAAAAAGATTTGAAGGTGTCCGAAATTGCATACTTTCTAGAAAATATCGACAATTCTAGTAATTAAAATTTAAATTACATGGAAGTTACAATATTTCCTCCAGAGACTGTAGATGAAATCAGTGATATGAAAGAGTGTTGTGATGATGATATGAGAGTTTTAACGGTGTCAGATGTGGCTGGTCAAGAATAATTTTCATGTACAATTAATAGCGTCGAGGAACAACCTAAAGGCGAATTTACACGATTCACTATCATTGTTCACTTTGGATGAATCATCTGATTTGAAAAATGTAAATTGAGTTTCATCTTTAAAATGAAGATGATTGTCATCCACATTGAACAGTGAAAGAAGTAGAAGGTCTTCCTACTTTTGATGAAAGTAAAAGCAAATGGAACTGATGTGTTATTCGTTCTGAAACACAATTGAAAGGTGTTAACATAATTTTAAGCAGAAAGTTTATATTTTTTTTATTTAATTGCTGAGCGGCTTTTTTTTATTTAATTTTTTTAAACGTCAATAAAATTAATCAACAAAGAAATATATTTTGACATTCAACACCAAATCATCCACCAAATTTTAAATTTACACTTTGAATAATGTAAATTAAAAATTGATTCACTGTCATCGTACAACGTTCACTATCATCGTTTTGAGTGAAATGTTTAAATTCGCCTTAAGAAAGACAATTACTTGGCGTAAGTGTAACCCAGTTTATTCTGATATACAAAGTGAGTCTAATACTGCTGAACAATGCTTGGAAAACATGATTTCGGAGTTGGAAGGAAAATCAGCTGTAGAGATATTTGAAAATTTGTTATGTGACGAGATCCTACAATACATTGTGCATGAGACAGTTAGCTACGCCAAAAATAATAATAATGATTTTAACTTCAATCTAATCGCAGAGGAGTTAAAAGTTTTTATAGGAATTTTGTTTTTATCTTCTTGTCATCACTTGCCCCAAAGCAAACTTTATTGGTGAAGTGATGATGACGTACACATTCCATTTGTCGCAAAAGCAATGTCAAGATATCGTTTTAATAAAATAAAGTCTTACTTGCATTTTAATGACAACTCGAGAAATGATAACACTGATAAAGCTTTCAAAATTCGCCCATTTATCAACAAAACTAATGAATCTTTTCGAAAGTTTGGGATATTTCAATCTAATTTAGCTGTTGATGAAATGATTTTGAAATGCTTTGGTCATCATGGGATCAAACAATTTATAAAAGCTGAACTGGTGAGGTTTGGCTACAAGCTTTGGGCTCTGTATATGGAGTTAGTAGTTATTGTTAAAACTTTTCACTATATGCAGGCAACTATACTCATACCTCTGATGGCGATGGCTTGGACTCAAGAGTGGTAAAAAGGTTGTTCGAGGTGTGTACTATCCTAGCGCACATTTTATCTACTTCGATAACTTTTTCAGTAGTAGGCAACAGTTGATTGATTTGAAATCTAAAGGCTTTAGAGCTACGGGCACAGTAAGAGACAATAGAACTAAGAAATATCCTAATATGACAAAACAGGAAATGCAAAAGAAAGTGCGGGGCTATTCTGATCACCGGTTAGATAAAAAAAATGAAGTAGTATGTGTGAAATGGCATGACAACAATGTAGTATGTCTTTTGACTAATTTTGATACTGTGAACCTTTTGTGAAAACTAATAGATATTCTAAGACAGAAAAGGCCAGAGTAGCCGTAAATCAGCAAAGACTTATTCATAATTATAATAAAAATATGGGAGGAGTCGATAAACATGATTGCTTAATCTCCAAGTATCCAATCAGTTTCAGATGTAAGAAATGTTACTGGCCTCTAGTTATTAGAGTTTTGGATACCTCTCTAGTAAATGCATGGATTGCTTACAGCCAAGTAAATAACAGCGAAATCAACCCTCTGCTAGATTTTAGACGAAGGGTTTGTTATTCTTGGATGAAAAAATCGGAAGGCAGAGCAAGTAAACCTACTCCAGGGTCTTCGAAAGTTATTTTGCCACCAGTCAGATTTGAAAATTGATCACTATATGTTAAAAAAGGATAAGCAAATACGTTTTCAAGGACATGGTTGTAAAAAAAAAACTATTAAAATTATGTGAAAAATGTGAAAAAACTCTTTGCAGTACTTGTTTCATACTTTATCATACGAATTAATTTCTGAAGAATCGGTGAAATACGTGTATTAAAGTTGAAGGAGATTATATTAAATAAGAAAACTGAATTCATTAAAATACTGAAACTCCTTAATTTTTATTTTTAGTATTTTTCAACCAGCCTTTATTTCACTTAATGACTTTCTCACGTACATTTTTCGATTTAGAAAATCTTCCTGACAATGATATACAAAAACCCTCGGGCAAGGTCAAAAGTTATGTCATAGAACAATCTAAGGATGCAGAACATTTTTTTTTTCGACGAGAAGTTTCCAAAAATATTTGAAGTCGGTGAAGTTTTTTCGCTTCCATACATTTTGTTACTATTTATTATGCATACATCTGATATTGCTGTAAACGAAACAACGGTTTAAGATGTTAAATGGTTAAGAGATTTTACTCATAGTTTATGTGACTGCACATGCACAACCGATATTAGTTAATTTTAGCCTTCAATTAATTTTGCAGTTTTCATCTATAATGTGTTATGGTTTGTAATTGGCCATGAATCAAATCTGAACATTCGTCTTTTAAAATATTAAATCCAAAAACCTGATAATAATGCAACTTCACAGAATTAAGGGAATCTAAATTTCGTCCAAATATATAGCCCAGATTAGTATTAGTTATTGCGATACAAATCCGTAGCTGATACGCACTGTCATTTATCAGCTTTGCCAGACGCAGCTTTATTAAAGTTTCCACTGCTTCAAAATACTAAGCATTGTGCTTTAAAACAGCTTTGGTTCGAAAAAAATTTAATTCATCTATGCAGTGGTCAGCAGTCCTTCGAAACTGCTTTTGTTGTTATTTGCATGTTTTGTTTTACCCCAGGCATGATTAACTACATTAAATTAACGCATCGTTAATTATAATATTCATGGCGCATTTTATCCGGATTTTTGTTGGCTAACAACTAAAAGTTCCGTCCTTTATTTTTTGTAATACTAAAACGTGTCACGTAGCAATTTAGTTGACATTCACAACATGCGGTATAGATAGCTAACTGTGCTAAATTATTTGTGGTTTGTTCTTTTCAAGGATTTCTAAAGAAAGAATTTTTTTTTGGTTTTCCTTAGGGTAAAATTAATGTGCAAATTATTTTTAATTTTGATGTAAAATTCTGTTTCTTTTCAATGCAGACAAATTCAGGGACAAACTGGATAGCTTTTGTTTTGTGGGTTCGCTAATACTAAAAAATACAAAATAAAAAAAAAAAAATCTTTCAGGCGCAGAATAAATGAAGCAGAATAACTAATGTACTCAAGAGATTTGCGTGTATATTTCAAGCAAACCATTAATAAGGATTTGTGGCTAACGGGAACTAATTGTCAACAACAATTTATAAAGATAACAAAAAAAAAAAAACGGGAATTGAAAGGAGGAAAATAACAAAATTAACTTTATAATGAGTATCATAAGAACTCATTTTATAATGATTTTCAAAAGAATTCAATGTAACACTTTTTTAGTTCAAGTAATGATGAAGGGAAAGTTAAAACGCTTTTGAGCTTTGTAGAAGAGAAATACGTTTATGTGTTTTGTTTTTTTTTTTAAATGAAGTACCTAGAGAAGGATTCCGCTTGTTCGAATTTTTCGGTGATGACATTGTTATGCAGAATTCTTAGCAAGATATTACAAAGTCTGATTTGATTTGTTAAGATTAATAGTTTCTTTTTATTGTTAACACAATAGTTTGATTTTATTCATTTGCTTAACTTTATCATGCTTTCTTACAGGAAATTTAGCAGGGAAGTGTATTTCTGGAAATTATTAAACTTTATGTTTACAAATTACTGTTTATGCAAAAAAAAAACCTATTTAAATGTTGTGACTTTCGATGCAAATATAGTATGTTTGTTGAAAGCATGCTCAAATGTTTTCCTTAAACTTTTTCATATCGCGAAGAAATGAACTCTCTTGCTAGAGTCGAACTTGCTTGGTGTTTCTGCTTAATATTTGGGAGTGTATCCGTAATCTCCTTTTGTTAATTATTAGCTGCTTTTATTTTAAACATCAAAACTGGATACAGAATTATAAGAATTAATGACGTCGTGTTATGTTAACCCTCATGTGCATACGAAAAATTTCCCCCTTTCGTATATACGTAGGTACCCGGGTACCCTTATACGATCTGTATGATAGAAACTAGATGTGAATGAAAAAATCCAAAGTAACTTTGTTATCCTTCATCCTGACTACAGCAGTACAAGATTTTCTAAATGTACAAAACAGACAAAGACCATAATAGTTCGAATTCGCATGTATTTTACCCGGAGGTACCCGGGTACCTTCGTATAAGACTAAGGGGTTGTATTTTAGGCCCCTATTATGTATTACAACTCAACTTAAGTTGACTAGATTCAACTAATTTTTTTTCTCATAATTTATTACATACATTCCAGTTGAACTATGTTGTTTGAAAATTCTTAAAAGATTAAGGCAAACTACATGGTTCAACTAAAATAAATGTAATACGTTATATGAAAAAAATTTAGTTGAATCTAGTCAACTTAAGTTGAGTTATTTTACATAATAGGGGCCTAAAAATCTTTCATAAAAACTTGCCAAAACATTTTCTTTTCAATATAAAAACTTTATTGAATAAGAAAATTAATTTAAGGAAGGTACTAAAGATTTCAGTATATTCAGTGAAACCTCTCTTGGGCGGAACCTCATCGTCAGCCCATTTTTGTCCGCCCAATAGAGGTGTCCGCTTAATAGAGGGGCTGAGTTTTTATCTTTAAATTTGGTTATAAATTAATGAGAAAATGTTAAAGGAAATTTTTTTTCAATGCAAAATACATTTATTGTATTTATGTATTTAACAAAATGTCGCGTTTTATTATATTCTTTTAAAGCATATGTGTTTAAAATAAAAAAAATTCAGTTCATATCATGAAAAATAGTATGTAATTGACAAACTTCAGCATTTTACATGTGTTATTCATGACTTAAGAAATTCAGAAATCGTCGATTGACGTAAGTTTTTTGTTTTTCTTTAAAAAAAACGATTTTGCACATGGGTTCGCCATCTCAATGTCTATTCACTACAACGTTCTATAGCTCAGTGGAGCGATGGCAAGGCAAATAAAAAAAAATAAGCCAGGCGCTTTGCGAGGGAAATCCCCAATTTCATTTCTGTATGTTTGCACACATTTTGTCAGTTACTTTTCTCGCTCGTGTCCGCTTGAGAGAGGTTTGCGTCCGTCCAACAGAGGTTCACGTCCGTTCAACAGTCGTTTGTGTCCGCTTGAGGGAGGTTCGCGTCCGCCTAACAGAGGTTTTTCGCCCAATTAGACGAAAATATACTGTCGGCATCCGCTCAAGAGAGGGTCCGTTTAAGAGAGGTTAATTTGTTCGAAAAACCGGACGAAAAACTTGGTCGTGGAAAAACTATACGCTCAAGAGAAGTGTCCGCTTAAGAGAGGTGTCCGTTAGTAGAGGTTTCACTGTAGTTACTTGGACGAAAGTTACATTTTTTTGCTTTAAAAATCGTATACCCGGGTACCTTCGTATATACCTTCGTTAACACAATTGCACAGCCATACAAAAAAGTTTTTTTCTGTTTCGGGGATCATTCATGTTTATGATAAGTTTTCGGAGTACCTTAATACCTTAGTAATTAAAAATATTTATGAAAAAAAAAAAACCGATTAACAATAGATATATCAAATGGTTTCTTATATTTTCACGAATTATTAAATGATTTTTAATTTTATATGCTTGCTTTTACCCAAAGAATAACGTTTATAAATGAAGGGCTTTTTGCAGAAACATTATAAGCCACATAATATCAAAAACGGGTATTTTGTGTTCTTTCTAGTACATTTTACCACAGTAACACCTGCTGAAAAGATAAGGGCTTATTTTCAATAAACTGCGAACTAATATGTGTAAGTATCTTTTTGCAATTAAATATTTTATTCAATATTCTACTCAAAAACTCGGTAAGCCAAATAAAAAATCTACTCAAATCAAATCCCTCAAATAGTAACTGTGAATTTAACTGCGAGTTATGTCAAAATTTAAGATTTCGTTGACTAAAGTGATGACGGTGGATAGACGAAGATTTTTTATTAACCTCTAAAGGAAATATATAAAAAAAAATTGAGCAATATTTTTTTAATTTATGTGGCTTATCATGTTTTTACGCAAATAATTTGTACTTTAAAATTTGCAGTGGCTAATCATGTTTTTCCACATTTAGGAAAATGATTTGGAAGCTATGGCTACAAGCTATAAAAAAAAGCCTATAAAAACTGGGCACTATGAAAAATCGCCCAATGAGAACTCGCCTAAAAAAATAGGGAAAAACCGCCCAAATGAAAAATGGCCCAAAATGAAATGAAAAATGGCAAAAAAAAAATTATAAATCGACAAAAAAAATATATGAAAAATCATTCAAAACTTTTTTAAAGAAAATGAAGAATATGACCCAAAAAATGAAATGAAAAATCACAAAAAAAAAAAATGAAAAATTGCCCAATTTTAAAATAATGTTTCAAAATCAAAAAATCAAAAAATCGCCTATTAAAAAAGTAATTGTATCCAGAAGTACTGTAGACAGCTAAGCCGGTGTTCAACTTATTGAGGGTTTAAATCCCTAAGCAGGGCCGAAGGCCTCCTATTAAAAAGAGAATTATTTCCAGAAGTACTATAGACAGCGAAGTGCCTCAAAGAAATTAAATGAAAATCACCTAAAAAACTTGAAAAATTACCCAATTTTAAAAAAATGTTTAAATGTTTAATCATTAACAAAAAAAATCTAACAAAAATTAATATGATTAATTTCCTAAATTAGGGAGCGCTGCTTTATCAACACAATTTAGTTAATGTGGCATTTAGATTAATTTGCACACAGCTTTAAAACTTAAACTAAATGTATTTAGTTTTCTCTTTTTAATAGGCGGCCTTCGGCCGCTGCTGAGGTATTACAACCCTCAGTAAGTCAACACCGGCTACGCTTTCTACAGTACTTCTGGATGTAATAATTTTCTTAATAGGAGGCCTTTGGCCTCTTCTTAGGGATACAACACTCAGTAAGTTCTACAATATTTCTGTAAATGATTCTCTTTTTAATAGGAGGCCTTCGGCAGGTCCCAAATTTGGGATAATCTCCCCTTTTTAAGCGGCTATATTCCCAAACAAAAGTTTTGCATTCTTCTTTGTAAAAATATTTATATTAAGGTCGCGTTTATAGTAGTGGATCATAAAAAAATTGATTTGCCCTTGTACGGAATGGTGATAACAACTTAAATTTTTCAAATAAGTATTTAATAGTTTACTTAAATAATGGAAGAAGAAAGCGCCGCGGCGATTTTTAATAAAAAATTTTCAAATATTTACTAAGTATTTAAGTAAAGCAAATATGCCTGAACTAACTACTTTCCATACAAGGACAAATTAGTTTATCGTAAAAAACACCATAAAAAAAATGATTTTCAAGAAAAGTAACAAGTATAAAAATGAAAAATTGCCCAAAAATATGAAAAATTACCCAAAAGGAAAATGAAAAATCATGATAAGCGATACAAATATGAAAGCACATTTTTCTTAGAAACAACGTGATTATCTACAGAAATAAAAAAAAGGAAATATGCGTCGCTGGTTTCTCAAAGCACTTCGTCAGTTTTTAGGCACTATGAAAAATCACAAAAAAAAAATGAAAGATCGTCAAAAAAATGAAAAATCAGCCAATTTTTCATATGAAAATTTACCCAATTTTGTATGAAGAAATTTTGGGCGATTTGTCATATAATATAAATAAATAAACTGGCCATTTCAGCCTTTGGAAGGACTTTGACCTAGCTTCTATTGCTCAATTAAGTTGTGAGTGTTATTTTAAATGTTTAATCAACTGGATCTACGTGTTTTATGCCGACTCCAAACGGCTTATGTTCTTAAGAAGCTTTACATGGCAATTTTAAATCTCAGAGGTTTGCCATTGTCTGCAGAGAGGTGAAGACGGAATAGAAAAATTAGTTCAATTGAAAAAACTTTCTGTCTGAGCTGGAATTGAACCCGGGCTACCGCGCTTCCTTAGCTTAGGGGCCACGCACTCTACCCACTAGGCTACGGTCGCCACTTTTTATAGTGCCTAAAAACTGATGAAGTGCTTTGAGAAACTAGCGAAGCATATTTCCTTTTTTATTTCTGTTGATAATCATGTTGTTTCTAAGAAAAATTTGGTTTCATATTTATATGGCTTTTCATGTTTTTACAGAAATAATTTTTACTTTAAAATTTGTAGTACCTTATCACAGCATGGTAGTGCAGTAGTTTGCTGTGGTGAATATGTTGAATATTTACTAATCAAGAGTGTATAGTAGTGAATATACTAAAAAAAGTAAGACCGCGTGAATGCGTCAAAAAAGAAGAAAAAAAAAAATCCAAAACGTGAAATCTTTATTTTAGAAAACATTTAAATCATCAAACATAGAAAACGAAAAAGATATTCCAGAAATTGTTGAAGGATTATGCATAATTAGTGTAAATTGTTTCGATTTTGTTACAAATTTTTGTTTTTATTAATATTTGGAAATATACAATATTTTATGCAAAATCATGATAAGCCACATTTTTTTTTAAATGATTCCACTATCCTTTCATGTTAATTTTTGGCCATGTCTTAGAAGGCTCCATAACGAATAATTACAAGTATTAATAGTATGATTACATGGAACATCTATTTTATTTAAATTTCAAAATTTTTATTTTGTGGCTTATCATGTTTCTACAATGCGAAAAACGAATTCTGTTCATCTTGGCACGCCCGCGCAAAGACTTCAGGACACTAATGGGCATGCTCACTGGTCATGACGGCAGCCCACTCGAGAAAGCTTGGCAGCACCACGGATGACAACTGCAGGAAGTGCAAGGAACCGGGCACAGTGTAGACCCTGGAGCACCTACTATGCACATGCCCCGCCCTACTTAGATCGAGACTAAAATACCTAGGCACATCGACATTCCCGTCGCTTAAAGATGTAACCAAAGTCTCTCTGGAATCCCTCCTAAGGTTTGCGAATTGAATGCAAATCTTTAAAGACATTAAATAAACACAAAGGTTCCTTTTGTTCGCTACCGGTACCACTAAGGACCTGAATTGGTCTATGTGAGCCTTCACGAAGGCATCCGGTTTAACCTAACCTAACCTTATCATGTTTCTGCAATAAGCCCTTCAAATTAATTTTGCCTTTTAGGACTTTTTTTTCCACGTCGCCATTCAATTTTATAGTAAACATACATTATGGCTATCCTTTTGAATTACAAGTGTTACATTAGGTCAGTTCACCAACACGAACACTTATAAAAATCATCATTTACCATTGACCATGACATGCCATAAAAATTCTTATTTATATTCACTATTCACCTTAATAGCATTACCATTTAAAAATCCATACGAGTTTAGCTAAGACCACAGCAGAATAAAAACTAGCATAAAAAAATATATGTTAATCTAAAACATTAAATTACTTCTATTTATATGTATGTATTAAGTAGCACCATAAAAACTGCACATCCTTCAGCTATAATGTTAAGTTTTATTACCCTAAATTCGTTGCAGTGTGTGTGTGTGTGTTTGTGTGCTACATAGATACACACATCGTTAAAGTGTGGATGAGAGAGAAATGAGAAATTTACATAATCGTGTAGAATGCATAAAATATTCATGATGTATCCAAGGGTCACTTGCTAAGCACATTCATTAATAGATAATGGCTTTTAGTAGCGCTACGTAAGTCAAGTTTTCTAGAGATATTTTTCTTCTCATACGTTTTACACCAATGGATGAAATTGGTTATTGGAAAGATTAAGATCACTCACTTTTTTGGGATTCTTAAAGGAATTGTTTAAAAAGAAAAATATGTTAAATTCGTAACAGAGAAAAGGTTAAAACTAAGTCGCTAAAATTTATGTCTTTCTTTATGGCGCAAATAAACTACAAGGTTTGTGTTTTGGATAAACAAATACTTGAAAAGTAATACTGACCAGCCAGCACAAAGTTATTGCAAAAATGTATAGTTACTTATCTTAAAATAGTTATATTAAAAAAAACCGAACAAATTCTTTAGTGCAGCAATTTGAAATTGAGATAATTTTTGTCAGCTTTGAATATCTATTAAGAATTTACAGCAATCATTTTACTAAATTCGCTCTGACATCATTTATCGCTTAAGGATGTGCCAAGAAACTTTCTGAACAAACAATGGCAAGACCACAGATCCGCTCTGTCAGAAGCAATTAGCTGATAGCACTCAAGCAAAGCTTTAAGTACTTTTCCAAAGCTCTGCTGAAAGATACAGTATTTACATACAAGCTTCTTTGTATGACTGCTCAAAGTCTAAGAGCAACATGAAAACAGACACATCTGTCTAAAAAAGTTAAGAGTGTGTTTGCAATGAATCGGTTGAGGAATAAAAGAAAATCTTGAAGAATATGTATTTGCATTGCGCTTATTTGATTTGATTGTTCTCTATAAACACGCAAAAAATTCTTAACACTTACATTATTTTTTTTTTTCTCTATACTTAGTCAAATATACAGCCTTCATCACAAAAGAATGAAGATTTCGTACGTAATCTTTACGTTATGATACATATTTTTACTGTCATAGTTTTGAAATCCAGGCTTTGGGAATTCACTAAAAACCTATTACTTTTAACCATATCGTGAAACTTATATTTTTTTTTAAAAAATGGAAATATTTTTGAAAATTACTCTCCTTTCTTTTTAATTTCAAATAAACAAAATTCGTTTAAAAACAAAAATTAGTCTTGCGGGGTATTTATTTTATCAATTTTCAGCAAACTTCAGTTTAAAACTAAACAGAAATTGTTCTACTAAACAGGTTCGGCGTAAATTAAAACGCCGAATTTTGGTTTAATTTGTGTTTTTATATATATATATATATATTTTTGTGAATGATTTGGCGTAAATTAAAGCAAAAATTTATTGAGTTTGGTTTGATGGTTTTTCTTTCTGAATGATTCATTTGAATATAATTGTTGCACAATTCTTGGCAAGTTCAGCCAAACGTCAAAGGTATTTGTTTTATTCTTTTCAATATTTGTATTCTTAATAGCAGCTGATTGCCTTATATTGCCATCGAATTCTAAAGCCATTAAAATCTAAAGTTTAAAACATAATATAAGAACATTGTTTTCTTTTCACTGTAAATATATTAAAAATATAAAGACGTATTATTACAATCGAACACTAAAAAACATTTGTTGCAAACTATGCTACACTCGCTGGAAGGTTTAAACATAAACAGCAAATAGTTTTCAGTAACTTTGTGAAAAATGCATTTAATATTTAGCTAGAAATGGCGTTAATTTAAATTATAAATCGGCCTTTGTAGTCTAGTGGAGAGTGCGCTAGGCTATCAACCCAGAGGTCCCTGGTTTGAATCCGGGTTCGGGCATGGTTCTTTTCACTTTCTTTGTTCTTTTCTACATTTAAGAATTATGGAAAACTAAAAATCCACAACTAAAATTGTGGAAAATGTGGAATTGAAGGACAGGAACAACTAAGGGCTGGGAATGCTTGCAGAGGTTAAGGCGTAACACTAGCCTCGGATAAAAGCAGTTCAAATTGTCCTTCACGGTTGTTTCGACTAATCAATAATTCACGTCTGGTTCCAATCAATTCCTCTAAATACATCTATTCCTTTCCTTTCAGGTCAAATTCTTTGATCTTTTTTTTTTAAAAAAAAATTTCTGCCTAACTTTCTAATAAATTTAATAAGGACTTCAAAGAAAATTCCACAACCTTTTTAAACTCTATATAAAAAACATTTTTCAAAGTGAAACGAGGATAAAGCCCATTAATTTCATTATAACTTTAAATAAATTCTTAACAGTAAGTATTAAAAAAACATCGTTTTAACTGTTATAAATTAAAATCTTAATAATTCGAATTGCGTCTTTTAAGATAAGTTGAATATATCTATATTTTACATGGTCGTATGTTTACAAAAAAATAACAAAGAGTCGCAGCAAAAGAAAAATGTTGACTATATTAAGTATAAAAAGTACTCAATAAAACAAATATTTTAATATTAGGTACAAATAAAAATAATAATATAATAATATTGACTGAAGGGGCACAAAGTGTTGGCATAACATATGTTGGAGGAGGATCATGCAGCTGATTTTGACAAAGCACGAATACTGGATCTTGAAAGTGGCGGCCTTAGTCTAGTGGGTAGAGTGCGTGGCCCCTAAGCTAAAGAACCGCGGTAGCCCGGGTTCAATTCCAGCTTAAGACAGAAAGTTTTTTCAATTGAATTAATTTTTCTGTTCGGTCGTCACCTCTCTGCAGACAATGGCAAACCTCAGGGGGTAAAAATTGCCATGTAAAGCTTCTTGAGAACATAAGCCATTCGGAGTCGGCATAAAACACTTAGGTCCAGTTCTCGGTCATTTGTGATCAAACATTTAATAACACGCACAACACAATTGATCAATAGAAGCTAGGTCAAAGTCCTTCCAAGGGCTGAAATGGCCAGTTTATTTATTTTTATTTATTTACGAATACTGGATCAGGAGAAGAAAGAGAACATAAGGTGCCACACTGGGAAATTGAAGAACACAGCAAAAACTAACAAAGACGGTGAACACAAAGGAGGACAAAAATAACATCAGCTGTATATATAAAAATGTAATTTAAACACTAGTAACAGAATTTGTGATATTTTTCTAAATTTAAGTTCGTCTTTAAGTGTTTAAATTTTTTTATTTATTATTTTGTTACAATTAATGTAAATGTCTTCAACTCAATTTATTTAAATTAATAAATACATTTGAATGTTTGTGAAGTCCGGCTACTACAATAAGTTAAGAATTACGAAAAAAATAAGGAATAGCTGTAAGAAATAACGAAATTGGAAAAATTATTTTATTATTAATACATTGCAATATCAAAATTCAACAAATCCAACCCTTGAGGATGTTAAAAAGACACTATCAAAACATCGAGTTAAGTGGGAATAAGAGTTTCAACTAACATTTATCAAAAAATTGCAAGCCATGATATCAAATAAAGCTACATTTATAGAATTTAGGTTAAATTAATTTTGAAATATGTTATCGATTAAAACTTTACTTTAAAAAACAGTAAAAAATTATAAAAACTCAAACTAATGAAAACTCAATAAAATAATAAAAAATTAATAAAACAAAAGCGAGAATTAAGGTGCAAAAACACAAACAACGATATATCAAGCACACTGCTTCAACTCACAGAGTTAGTTGACCACTGACCATATTGCAGCTCTCGTTAACTTGAAATGTCACTCTGGTTGTAGTTTATGGGGTATGAACAGCATAAACGTCTCAATTTTAAGTGCTTTTGTTTATTTTATAAAAAGAAATTGAAAAGTTTTGTTTGATGGATTCATATTCAACTTTGTATACATCTTTACAATATTTTAAGTACTTCAAAATTATTTTATTTGTTTTTGTTTTTAAATGGTATATTTTTGCCAAATGGTCCTTTTGAAATGGAACCTCTTGAAAATGGCCTTAATGGCGAAACAGGAACTTATTCACATGGATAAAATGACGACGAAAAACGAAATAGCATTTTAAAATATATATTATTGGCTTTTGCCGGACGTAGGGGATTTTCAACGTATTGTTTAGAAAAAAAATGGAGACCCTTTGTAAAAGAAATCAACATTTTCACGTGCTTTTCAAGAGAAAATTATTAAAAAAATAAAATAAAAAAAGAAGGGTTAATCAGGCTGAATAGGTACATTTAAAAAAAAACCCATTTCGAATCAAATCGATCGGACGAAAACTGTCTTAGTTATGTTGTCAACCAGGCCAAAAAAAGTGATTTTGAGTAAACGGCGTTGAAAGTTGTTTGCGGCTAAGAGTGCTCGAATAGCATGACAGAATTTGGCACTCTTTTCGAATACTCAACGTTCGTATTTTCACTTGAAACTTGAGAAACATATTATATGGGATGTAAACTAATAATTTATGAAAAAAATAATTTTTTTAAAGTTTTACACTGTTCATGAACAGTTCAGTGAACAGTTTGCTACGATTCACGAAACACTGGCAAAAGCCGAACGGGTTAACACTTTGCCTGTTTTGTTTAAGGTTTTTTAAATTGGAACTTTTTTTGTGTGAAAAACGGAAGTCGAAAATATTTTGAAGCAGTTCGATATTGGCAATTCCCAGCTTAATTCGGTTACTACTGTTACTCCAACCTCCAATACAAACTATATTAAAAAAAGTTCTTTTCATTTTTGTATAACGTAATATAATGTAATAATATTCAATATGACCTATCTACAAAAAAAAATTTCAGGAGAGCAAAAAAACCATTTAAATCTTTCAGTGTACAAATATTCATCAACCAAAGTACCAGAACATTGTATTAAAAGAATGAAAAGCTTCCATAAAAAAAAAATAGTGAAATCTCGTACTTTTCGTTAAAGTGTAGATAGGCTGTTTTGTATTTCAAATATTTTTTTTTCTTAAATGAAATCAGTAGATAAGTTTTTTTATTCAATAGAAAAAGTAAGTTCTTTGTGAATTCATTGACAATTTTATTCAGAATAAAATTGGTCCCATAAATTTTCGATTTGATTGATGTCAGGACTTTGGGGAGGTGTTTCCATTACATGGGGACAATTATAGAGTAGCCAAGATCGCACTCTATAAGCCTTGTGTTTTGGATCATTGTCTTGATAAAACTGGATCTTAATCATCGCGTAGAACCAGTTTATCAACACTTTTTGGTCATTTGTCTCTTAGAATGTCAAGATAGATAGCAAAAGCCGAAAATGAACCCCAAACCATAACTGATCCACCTCCATGTTTGACATTTGGTCTTAGATTCCGAAGTTGCTTTCTCCAAACATGAGGTTTTTCAACGGACCCAAAAATGTTAAACCTACTTTCGTCGTTAAACAAAACATTTTTCCATAATGAAAAGTCTTATGTTTATTCTATTTTGCAAACTTTAACCGGATGCTTTGATTTTTTTCTGATTAGTGATGCTTAGTGATGTTTTTCTGTCATTAAGATCAGCCTCATGAAGCATATTTCTTATAGTTAAGGCACTGCATTTCTTTTTTCTCGGTGCACTAAGAAAGTGATCGGGTATTGTGGGCAGTTTTAAGACTATTTTCTACCTGCTTATTAGTTCTGAAGCGCGTAATTATATCATGCACAGTAGAATGACTTCTGTCCACAATTTTGGCTATCTCGCGCACAGATTTTTCCATCGTTGGAATGCTTTATGACCAATTTTCTAAGCTCAATCCTCGTTTGACCTTTTTGTCAAGACATTTTTAACTTAAATGCTTATTTTTTAGACTGAATATAAGAACTTTCGTAGGAAATCCCGTTAGCTGCTAAACTTGCATTTTACTTAAAAATGGTTACGATTCTTCTGCGTGGTTGCATTTATTTAACGCACTGTTGCTACTGTCCGAGCTTAGCTTGCTCATGATTTTACTATTATTTCTATTTATAGCATAATTATTTTTAGCCAATTAATTTTTTTACATATTTTATTATTTTTTCAGACAGTACATAAATTTATGTAGTAAAAAATTACTATCATTTCATTTTAAACTTTCTTAGTTTAAATATATTTTGGCAGGACATTTTTTGCTTATAATGTCCGACTCTGGCTTGGAGCCACTGTAAGTTGCTTAGTGCGTGTGGTTATTCTCGGCAACTGTACTCAAAATGGACGTGGTCAAACCTTATATATGTGAATGAGAGAGAATCACTTGTGTGACCGTCCCCAAAATATATAATTTTCAAGTAATTCTTAACTTTAAAATATTGTAGCAATTATTGTGAAATTTTAAGACCATATTTATCACATTTTACGTAAACAAAGAAACGGTTTCAAATAAAAATGTTCAATGTTCTCGTATTTATTGAGTATTTCTAAAGCGACAAAAAAGAGTTGCTCCACTATTGCGGTGATTGCGGCCTTCACATTGCCTTAAATTAAAAAAAAATGTTATTAAGAAGATTTTATTTAAACAGTGACCTAGAACAGAAAAAAACTGAAATTTGAAAAAACTACGGAGTGTAGAAAGAAAATTCAAAATTTCGCTAAAATTACAATTATTATGCAATAAAAACTAGATGGTATTGTATAGAAAAATAAGTACAAAATAATAAAAAATGAAAACAAATTTTTAAAAAATAAGCTTTTATTTTAAAAAGACGTGAAGTAAAAAGAAAAACTTATATAAATTTAGAATTTTTCAAATACATTGATAATTAAAAGCTTAAAGCACTGATATTGTGTAGTAAACCTGTATAATAGATCGCAGTTCATAAACAGGTAAGCTTACTAAAAGATTCAATGCCACTGATAATGTGTAGTAAACCTGTATAACGGATCGCGGACATCGGTGCCTCAAGCTTTTAAATAACAATGTGTTTGAAAAATTCTAAATTTACATAAGTCCTTAGAACTTACAAATTTACGTACGCTTATATTGTGATGATAAGTAACCACGAGAGGGGTTCTTTTGCACCTAGAATATACCTTCTATATACATATATGACAAATGTCACTTAAATTTATTTTTTCTTTTTAGTTCACGTCTTTTTTAAATAAATGCTTATATTTTAATATTTTTTCCTTTTCATTTATTTTTTTACTTTTTAGTCTTAAAGATTTTTTATTAAAATCTTGTATTTTCAAAACTTAGCAAATACTACATCAATTTAATTTTTTAGACCATTAATCTTATTACAGTATTAACATTATTTAAATAGAAGCTTACTTTAAAATTTTTTTTTATTTTTAATTTATTATTGATTTGTGGGCGGTAACAGGGGGCGTGGAAAAATTTTTTCATAGTGAAAAATGGTTTGCAAATTTTGACGGACATACACAGAGAAAACTGTTTGCTGAATTTATATTATGGCTAAGCAAAACTTGCGCTTGACTCTCAACCACTACAAAATTATGCTGAATTTCAGCAAAAACTAATCAAAATTTGCTATTTCAATTTATAATAACTAAGCAAATATTTGCTTGAATTAAGTAGAAATTTGCTATTCCAATTTATAATAACTAAGCAAATTAAGCATGAATTAATTTAAAATTTGCTTTTACAGTTTATAATAACTAAGCAATATTTGATTGAATTAAATCAAAATTTTGCTTGGTTATTATGAACTGCAAAAGCCAATTTTTACTTAATTCAAGCAAGTGTTTGCTTAGTTATTATAATTTAAATTAGCAAATTTTGATAAGTTTTTTCTAAAATCTAGCATATTTTGAAGTGAATTAATTACTAACATTTAATTAAATTGAAAAATTACCACCATCTGGAGATTTGAACCTCGGCCGCGTGAGTGTATGTGCATGGGCTTATCCATTCAATCGCCTAATTTTATTCATAAAGAGTAAACGTGTGCTCGTGTGTTTAGAAAAAATTTGCTTGAATTGAGTAAAAATTTGCTATTTGAGTTTATAATAACTTAGCAAATATTTGCATGAATTAAGAAAAAATTTTGCTATTCCAATTTATAATAACTAAGCAAATATTTGAATCTGGGAATCTGGGGCGAACCTTTACAATGTAACATGTCTGACTGTCTCAACCTGGCGAGGCCAGCATAATCTTTGTGAAATTGCCTCAAGTCGACTCAAACCTCCACGTGGTGTTTCCTGGGCAACGTAAAAACTGACAACCGTTAGTTGTAAGGGCACCCGTAAAAACCCATTTCAATGAAAACAAATAAGAAAAGAAGAAAACTGATCCCCAAATCTGATGACGACTACCGCAAACGAAAAGCTGATAATGATTTACGGATATGCACCTGGAATGTCCGAACCCTTAATTGGGAAGGTGCCTCTATCCAACTGACTGATGTCTTGGAAAGATACAAAGCTGATATCACTGCTATCCAAGAAATGCGATGGAAGGGACAGGGTTGCATTCGGCATGCACCCTGTGATATCTACTACAGCGGCCATGCGGAGAAGCACGAGTTTGGATGCGGATTTGTAGTTGGCAAAAGACTACGGCCCCACGTCCTGCGATTCACACCTGTGAACGAACGACTTGCCATAATCCGCATCAAGGTAAAATTTTTTAATATAAGCCTAATATGTGCGCACGCTCCGACAGAAGACAAGGACGATGAGATTAAGGAAATTTTCTACATCGGGAGCGCTGCCCCCGTCACGACGTAAAAATCGTGCTTGGTGACTTCAACGCTAGATGGGCAAGGAAAATATTTTTGGCCCAACAATCGGAAAGTTCAGCCTCCACGACAACATTCCGATAACGGAATGAGGCTGATTGACTTCGCCGCAGCACGAAACATGGTAGTATGTAGCACTAGATTCAAGCATCTCAATATTCATAAAGCCACCTGGATGTCCCCTGATAAAAAAACCAAAAATCAAATTGATCACGTTTTGATCGACGGAACGCACTCTTCCAGTGTATTGGATGTACGCCCGATCAGTGGTCCAAACAATGACTCGGATCACTACCTTGTTGTAACCAAGATCAGTACACGTCTGTGCGCAGCTAAGAATACACGCAACCCTACACAGAGAAAACTAGACGTTGACAAGCTGCAATAAAAACAGACAGCCGAAGTTTCGCCACACGACTCTCACTACTGCTTCAAAGCACTCCTCCAACCGATGATATATACACGCAGTGGACACACATTTCCATCTATGCGTGCGGCTGCTGAAGAGGTGACTGGCTACCACCACCCTCGCTGAAACCAGTGGTACGACCAGGAGTGTCGCGACACTACTGTAGAGAAAGACGCCGCCTACAAAGCCACCCTGCAATCAGTTACAACGCGCGCTGCTAAGGAGTGATATAAATAAAATAGGAAGGTAGAGAGACGTATTTTCAGGCGAAAAAAGAGAGCCAGAAAAGAGCTATGAGGAGAAGATTGAGATGTATGGTGACAGGAATGAGGCCCGAAAATTTTTCGAAAAAATAAGACGCCTTGCCGATGGTTTTAAAATTGGGGCCTCTTCCTGCAAGGATAAAAACGGGAATCTAGTGACAGATGTCCAGAGTACACTGACGTTATGAGGGGAGCACTTCTCTAAGCTTCTAAATGGCGACGCTGACAACAATCCCGCCAATAGAGATGATATTCCGGAAACCCCAATTTCGGATGACAGCGTCGAGGTTCCGCTGCCCGACTATGATGAAGTTCTGACAGCTATAGCTCAGCTAAAAAAAAACAAAGCCGCGGGAGCTGATGGCTTACCTGTTGAGCTGTTTAAGAACGGAGGTGAAACTCTACTTAAATGCATTCACGAGCTTCTTTGCAGAATATGGTTGGAATAATGCATTTCGAACGATTGAAATCTCAGTGTGCTCTGCCTAATCCACAAGAAAGGCGATCACACTATCTGTGCCAATTGCCGTGGGATAAGCCTTCTTAATATCGCATATAAGGTCCTGTCGAGCATTTTTTGTGAAAGATTGAAGCCCATTGTAAACGAACTGATCGGACCTTATCAGTGTGGCTTCAGACCTGGAAAGTCCACCATCGACTAGATTTTACGCTACGACAAATCTTGGAGAAGACTCAAGAAAAACAAGTCGACACCCCCCATCTGTTTGTCGACTACAAAGCCGCCTTCGACAGCCGAATGAAGAGTCATCTATACTCTTCCATGTCTGAATTTGGTATTCCTGCAAAACTAATACGACTTTGTAGGATGACACTGAGCAACACCAGTAGCGCAGTTAAAATCGGGAAGGATCTCTCCCCAGCATTAGTTACCAAACGAGGTTTCAGACAAGGTGATTCCTTATCGTGCGACTTTTTCAACCTAATGATAGACAAGATCATCCGAGCTGCTGATCTGAGACGTAGTGGCACAACATTCTACAAGAGTGTTATGCTGCTTGCGTATGCTTATGACATCGATATCATTGGCCATAATACGCGCGAAGTCAGTGCAGCATTTTCCAGCTTAGAAATAGAGTCAAGTCGAATGGGTATGGCAGTGAATGCAGATAAGACGAAATACTTGGTGTCAACAAACAAACAGTCCCAGCTTCTTGGAATCCACGTTACAGTTGAAAATACCTCCTTCGAGGTTGTGAAGAACTTCGTTTATCTGGGATGCAGCATAAACTCAACCAACGACATCAGCATTGAGATCAAACGAAGAATAACTCTTGCCAACAGGTGCTACTTTGGGCTCAATAGGCAATTGAGAAGCAGAGCCCTCTCTTGACGAACGAAAATCATGCTTTATAAATCGTTCTACTTTATGCATCACAAACCTGGACGCTGAGCATTTCAGATGAAAAGACTTTAGGAGCATTCGAGAGAAAGATTCTTCGTAAGATCTACGGACCAATCTGCGTCAATGGCGAGTACCGAATACGGTGGAATGATGAACGGTGAACTGTATGAGCTGTACGCTGACATCGACATAGTCAAGCGCATTAAAATCGAGCGGCTTCGCTGGCTAGGTCATGTTCAGTGCATGAAAGACGATGCTTCAGTGAAGAAAGCATTCGATTTGGTACCCAGCGGCGGTCTACGCAGAAGAAAACGATCGCATCTTCGTTGAAAAGACCAAGTAGAGGACAACCTGACGAAGCTTGGAATTTCCAACTGGCGCCAGCAAGCGAAAGACAGAAATGGCTGGCGCAAATTCTTAGATGAGGCCAAGACCGACATACGGTTGTAACGCCAACTAAGTAAGTTAGTAAGTAAGCAAATATTTGTTTGAATTAAGGTAATGAATTCCAATTTATAATAACTAAGCAAATATTTGCTTGAATGAAGTAAAAATTGGCTATTCCAATTAAAAATAACTAAGCAAACATTTGGTTAAATTAAGTAAAAATTTGATTTTCAGCTTATAACAACTTAGCAAAATTTTGCTTTTTCCTAAATACACGAGGAGTGATTGTAATTTAGCAATCTTTTTCTAAAATCATATTGTGATTGAGCAAAGTTTTGCTGATTTGCTTTTATGCAAAACATTTGCTTGATTCAAGCAACTTAATTTTCTCCGTGTACATACATACATACAAATATACATTCATAAGAATGAAGCAAGTTATAATCAGCTTATAATCAGCCCCGTAGTTTTGAAGATTTTTATTGATTTGTGGGCGGTAAAATGGGTAGTGACAAACAATATTCCTTAATTATCCTCTACTCGAAGGAAATTTACTGCCAAAATTTCAGCTGAATCGGCCTAGAGTTTTAGAGATATAGCACTTTTATTTATTTGTTGGTGATAAAAGGGGGTGTGGCAATTTTTTTTTATCATAATATTGCATTGTCATCGGACTTACTAAACTTCACTTAGATAAATTTCAGCTCAATCGGATACCAACAAGTTGTCGAAAAATGGCTTGCACATTTTGAGGACATACATACATACGAACGAAGTAAGTTAAATAAAACAAAAAAAAACTTATAAAAAATCAATAAGATCGGATGATTTGTTATCGAGTTAAAACTGCAGCAAATTTGAAAAAATAGTTTTGAAAAAAACGCATTAAAAAATAAAAGTGACACCTTTCTTTTAAAGTGGCTTTTATCCATTATTAACGACTTATCTAAAAACTTTTGTGTGTAATTTTTGCTATCGACAATAAGCTATCGAAGAATGAAAAAAAACATCCAATTTCACACTAATGATATTCCTTAAGCAATAGTTATTCTGTAACAAAAAATAACTATTTCTTTTAGAATGTTTATATTTAAGTTAAGTCTAAGCACATAAATAGATACTAGAGCTGTATTTTTTTCAGTATTTTAGCAAAATAAGAACTGTGTTAGTATTAAATTATTCCTACCCTGGGTCACAATATAGAAAAAGAAAACAATTCAACATTTTTGAACTGTAATTTTTTTTTTAGTATGAGATCTCTTCCGAGTTTCAACTTCTGTAAAGTCGTAAAGGTGGGCTTGTTAACAACGTTATCGTTAACCACATACCATGTACAAAAAGGTGATGACTTTGTCAATTCTACATGTCTATAAAGTTTTTTTTTTAAAAACTTTTCATTAACTCGTTATCACTTTCGAGAAATCATGCTTTCATCAAATAAACAAATTTATGTGATTTTTTTTCAGGTTTCATGGATACGTAAACGTGACCTGCACATACTCACTGTTGGTATACTTACCTACACGAATGACCAACGTTTTCAGTCACTGCACACTGAAGGATCAGACGAATGGACGTTACGAATTTCATCGCCACAACCTAGAGATTCGGGCACATATGAATGTCAAGTTTCAACTGAACCGAAAATAAGTCAAGGATTCCGACTGAATGTTGTGGGTAAGTGACGGTGTATATGTATGTGTGAGTGCCAGTGTGAATGTGATTTGTTGGTAGCACAAAAAAAAAAGAAAAACTATAAAATGTTAACACAAAAGCAAAACTTGTAACGAAGCAGGAAAAATCACAGCTTCTGTGACTGTGTTTGTTTGTTGTTCCGGTTGCTTATCAAAGTGCTACTAACTAAAGAATTGCAGCTGTATGCGTGCGTGTTGTAGTAGGTTGTTACTGTGTGTGTGATTGTTTGTTTGTTTTTTGTGCTTTCTTATCTTATGCTGCTTACATGTTTGCTGTATGCAAATATTTGCTACATTTTTTTAAAATTATTTTTTGTTTCTTTAGCAAAGAGCTTTGTTTTAAATGCATGTGTGCTTGTGTTTGTGATAAGAATCTGTTTTATGATATATGCGGGTAGTAAAAAAGAGTAACAATATAACCTTCCATTTGCTATTGTTTTTTAGTTGCTCTATTTTTAATGTTAACAATGTGGTCTATTTGAGGAAAGAAAAGAGTATTTAAACTTTTTTTTAGGGTTTCCTTTTATCCGCTTGGGCAAACGATAATAGTGCAGACAAAAGCGCGAAAGTTATACATAAAAACAAAAATTTTTATATAGAAACATATAAAAAGAATTGTAAAATTTTTAGGCAAAATCAGATTAAATTGAGCGGAAAATGTTATTGCTTGTGGAATGACTTTTATGCATCCAGTGTATCTCAGTGCTTAGAATAAGAAAAAATTCAAGCAAAATAAAAAGACAGAGATATGATGGTGTAGAAATAAGTACTTACAGCATGATGCAATAAAAAGTTAAATTTGAAAAATTTAAGATTTCTTTTTTTTTAAATACATGTTAGCAAAACATGATGATAACTTTTTTCAATAACAAAACACTTAGATGTTATTCTAGTAATGACTGGTTTTTTTTTTTTCTTAGACTGATTTTTATGCTTAAACATTTTTTTTAAGATTCTGATCTTTTTTATTTGAGTAGTTAGTATAATATTAATAAAGTTTTTATTTAGATCTTTCAAATAGTTCACGTTATTATTTAGTAGGTTCGTAGCTAAGGGTATTGTGTTCAAAGTCCTTTTTCGTAGAAACCGAAGTAATCAAATAAATCTATCAAAATAAGACATAACACGGGGGTTACACGAGACAGTACTGTTAAGACAGTTGCAACACATTCACAAATTTTTACTCAGCGTGTACTCACTTTTGCTACTGTCTGCTATACTGTTTTAATTTCTTTGTAGACAGTTGGTGGGACAGTAGCTAGGACAGTAGATTGATATTTAGCGTATCAAATGACAGAAGGCTAGAAAATTTGATAAAATTAATTGGAAATTTGCAATACGTTGGCGTGCTCGTTGTTTTAACAAAAATTTTCTTCATAAAATAAAATTTTTTTACTATTTTGTCCACTGTGATGTTAACTGTCTTACCAACTTTCTGGACTCTTATTCACAGACACAAAATTTGACAACTAATACGTATTTTTCACTGTCTTAACAGTACTGTCTCGTGTAACCCCCATGTTAGGTACATTTGAAGCATCCGACATTCTAAAAATATAAAAAACCTTTTTACTGTCTAAAAAAAAGTTCACCATATCCAATTCAAAATACTTAAAAAAAAAATTGGTTGAGCATTGAGTTTTTTTGGAACATATACCTAAGTTGAATATTTATATGTGCCACACTGCAAATGCAATTCTAAGCAAACATAACTTAATTTGTTTTTAAATTTTTTTTTTTGTTAAAATAGTACGAATCATGCAAAACAAAACATAACTTATTTAAAAAAATTGTTGTTATAAAAAACATAATAGTGTGTATCAAAACTTTCATAGCATATGTTTCCGCAAATATCCAAAAAATTGTTATTGATTTTAAAGAATAAAATTGATGCATGCTTCAATACCTTGAAAGGCACCTTGAAAAAAGGCCATTTGTACCTCCCTAAAAAGAAACCATGGTATATTTTATGACGATTTCCAAAATACGTTGGCTGTTACTTTGGAAAAATCTTCCAATCTGTATCAAAACATTAAAACTTTTGCAATCGAATATTAGGTAATGCAGTTTTTCATGAATATTTTTGATATTTTTTCATTTTTTTTTCCCCACAAAAACTTTTATAATTCAAATAAGTGCATTACTTTTATTTTTAGTTTTTTTTTCAAATATCTTTTTATTAGGTGCTAATTTTATAAATAAAATTTTAGCTTTCATAAGTGTTAATTTATACAATTCTGACCAGGAATTCATGCAAGCACTCAAAACTTTTCTAACGACAGCTTGAAAGTGAGGAAGACATTTAAAACAACCCAGTAGTTATTTTGGAGTTAATTGAAAAAAACAACTAGTTAGTTTCTAGCGCAATTTGTACTTGCTATGAAACAGTACAAACAACTTTCAGCGTAGAGCAGATTTTATTTTGCTTTCTCGTCAAAATTTTTGATGACAAAAATAAAGTAAGTCTGAACACGTGTTGTGTAAATTTTTTAATTTTAAACTGTTTGAGGAATAAATTTAAAGAATTTAACAAAAGTTAGTTTTTGCATTATATAAACATAAGTAACTAAATAAATTAAAAGAAATGCATCATCTTTTACGCTAGGCATTTCTTTTTTTATACACGCAAGAGATAAGAAATAAATGCCTGTAACGTTTGAATGCTTTGGAACCAGTTTTAGATCTACTTTAAGACCTTAGCTAAAAGTACAAGTTTGGAAATGTTCATGTTTGGAATGTTCATGTTTGGAATGTTTGGAACTAGTTCAAGTATAGTTAAGTAGGAATGTTTTTGGTACAATTGTCTTTTCCTATGACATCAACAAGTTAAAAGCGTCAGTTCGAGCAATGTAAAAGGGTATTGTAAAGGGACTGGTCTTTTTTGGAACTAGTTCAGAAATATTTAAAAGTTGGTCAAATTTCCTGCAGCGAGTGAAGTTATTAGAACTTTAGTGAAAATAACTTAAAAATAAAAAAATGTACAAAAAATAGCATCACCTTTAATCCGAATTCAAAAATTAAAAATTTTTAATTCATTTGGAAGACCATTTTCCAGCCTTTAAATTCGGACAGTTTATGTTTTCATCTATTACATCAGCCAATATATTTACGAGAAACATAATTTTTCGACAGTTTTCGTTACACCCAAAATATTTTGGAAATCGAACAAATTTTTCAACAGATGGCTTGAGCATAATATATCTCATAAGAATTATCTCAATAAAAATTCAAATTTATGGAATTAAAATAACTTTTTTTTCTAAATAGCTGTAGCCGTTATCTTAACCGATCGGGGATTTTTATAAAATACTAGCTGAAACCCGGCGCGTTGCTGCCACTCTCCCTTGTCAAACGCCCATAAAATGTTATCAGTTAAACAGCATGTCTAAATTGAGGTCGAATACTGAATTCCGAAACTGTGTTACCTATATCCACAAAGATTTTCGATATAACAAATTTAGAATGTATAGGAAGTGCCACGTCCTCTTGATCACCGCTCATAGAATGTAATCAATTAAACCGCATGTGTACGTGGAGGTCGAATACCGAATTCCAAAACTGTGCGACATATAACTCCAAAACTATTCGATAGCACAAATTTGGGTTGTATGGGAGGTGCCACTCCCCTTTTCCCTACGCCCATAAAATTTTACCAATGAAACTGCATGTGTAAATTGAGGCCAATACTGAATTCCGAGGCTAAGTTACCTGTAACTCCAAAGCTATTCGATATCGCAAATTTGGGTTAAGTTGTAGGTGCCACGCCCCCTTCCCTCGAAAAACTCTAAAAAATTTTATAAGTAAATCTGCATGCGTAAATTTTGGTCGAATACTAAATTCCGACGCTGTGCGACCTTGAACTTCAAAGCTATTCGATATCACAAATTTTCATTGTATGGGAGGTGCCACTCCCCCTTGATCAACGCTAATAAAATGTAATCAATGAAACTACATTTGTACAATGAGGTCCAATACTGAATTCAAAAACTGTGCGACCTATAACCCCAAAGCTATTTGGTATCTCTAATTTGGGTTAAATAGGAGGTATCACGCCCCCTTTTCGTACGCCCATAAAATGTAATTAATGAAACTGCATGTATAAATTGAGGTCAAATACTGAATTCTGACACTGTGGGACCTATAACTTCAATGGTATTCGATATCGCAAATTTACGTTATATGGGAGGTGCCACGCCTCTCTTACCAATGCACATAAAATTAAATAATTGAAACTGCATGTGTATATTGAGGTCGAATACTGAATTCCCCGGCGTTGTGCGACCTATAACTTCAAAGCTATTCGATATCGCAAATTTGGGTTGTAAAAGAAATGTCACGTCTCCCTGTCCAACGCCCATATAATAAAATCATTGAAACTGCATGTGTAAATTGAGGTCAAAAACTGAATTCCAAAGCTGTGTGGCCTATAACTTCAATGCTATTCGATATTGCGAATTTGGGTTGTATGGGAGCCCCTCCCCCTTGTCCAACTCGGTACGTCTAAATTGTGGTCGAATACCGAATTTCTAAGCTGTGCGACGCATAACTCTAAAGCTATTCGATAACAACAATTTTTTATATATATGTGGGAAGTAAAAGGGGGTGT
Organism: Dichetophora obliterata; assembly: GCA_963920525.1. Taxonomy (NCBI): domain Eukaryota; kingdom Metazoa; phylum Arthropoda; class Insecta; order Diptera; family Sciomyzidae; genus Dichetophora; species Dichetophora obliterata. The sequence goes on along the minus strand of OY986435.1, from coordinate 61,412,179 downwards.
GGCATTTCTTCTTAAACCATCTCGTACTTAAAGCAAAGTCACTTACAAAATTTGAGCTCAATCGGACCAATAGTTTCGAAGTATTTTGATATTTTCTTAAAAGTAGGCGTAGATGAAAAACCCCGCCCGTTTTTATTAAAGTTAATGACAGTTATGATACGAACTTATTTACCAAACTTTAATTTAATACGACTAAAACCGTCTTAAATATATCAATTTTTTTAATTTGTGGGCGATAAAAGGGGGTGTGGCATTATTTTTTTCCTAAACCTTTGCGTAGCAGTTACAAACAAACCCGTAGAAAGAAGTATCCAATTTGGTCCAGTCGTTTTCAAGTTTTAAGCATCCGAACAAATCACGATTCATTTTAATATATACAGATTTTGATTTGTGGGCGGTACAAGTGAGCGTAAAAACATTAATATATCGTGACTACCTCTTAAATAAAAATAAAATAAACTGGCCATTTCAGCCCTTGGAAGGACTTTGACCTAGCTTCTATTGATCAATTGTGTTGTGCGTGTTATTAAATGTTTGATCACAAATGACCGAGAACTGGACCTACGTGTTTTATGCCGACTCCAAACGGCTTATGTTCTCCAGAAGCTTTACATGGCAATTTTTACTCTCTTAGGTTTGCCATTGTCTGCAGAGAGGTGACGACCGAACAGAAAAATTATTTCAATTGAAAAAAACTTTCTGTCTGAGCTGGAATTGAACCCGGGTTACCGCGGTTCTTTAGCTTAGGAGCCACGCACTCTACCCACTAGGCTACGGCCGCCACCTCGTGACTACCTCTTGGAGCACCTAAATAGCAAGTTTCACTGTAAAAATGTGCAGAACTCCAGAATTGCAATGATTTCAAAAAAGTGGGCGTATTTATATTAGGACCACGCCCATTTTTTGTAAATTTACTGACAGTAACCATCTAAACAAAATTACCAAATCTTAGTTTTTTACGATTGAAACCGTCTGATATATATCCTTTTTTTTTGGTTTGTGATCGATAGCGCAAATTTGGGTTGTATAGGAGGTACCACGCTCCCTCGTCCAATCGTTACCAAACCTCACAGGAACACTCTCAAGATGTAGTTTCAGTTTCCCTGAAAATTTTATAAAGATCGGTATAGCGGTTTTGGAGTCTATACGTGATATAGCCACATACCCACATACATACATCCATTTTTATATATATAGATGACAATTTCCACTGATCTACTAAGTTAGCAATCTTGAAATAAATTTAAATACTTTTTGGCTTACTATTCTGACTTATATTCTTCAACCTAGAGCCAGTAACATTTAAATACATGAATATATATTCCGATTTCTACTGTAAAATGAATAAGATACAGACATACATTTTGTTTTATTTTTGTTTGATGTCGCACCCGTTACCTTTTAAAAATGAATTTTTTATATTTGCGTATGTCATTATGCTTCAAACTAACAAAATCCTTGTACAAAATATGACAAAAAATTTAATGGGATTTTTAATGTTTTGTATGCCTTGGAAAATGTTACAATCTAAGAAATCTTCTATCAAAAAACCAAAACTGCATACTTGTAATGTCGCACCCGTTACCATCATTTTCATTTAAAAAAGCATTTAAATTAAATTTTTCTGGATACTTCCATTTGCTGAAAAAATCTAAATGATTGATACTTCTCAAAACATAAAACCTTTCTGGCATGTTTACCCAGATTTTAATTTTATTTAATAAATAAGTATAAACCTGTCGCACTCGTTACTGTGGCGATTCCCATATAGATCACACCCAAATTGTATTAAAATGAAATACTGGCCGAATATTAAAAATAAATTTTAATAAAAATATGCATTGATGTTAAATGCTCAGTTATATGAATTTATAATACTGATTTTGTATTAAAAACTAATTCTAATATAAATCATAGTATTTAATTAATTCCAAAGTGTATGAAATTTCGTTGTAACATTTGAATTGTATTAAAATTGAATATAAAATTTTATTAAAAAATATTACAGCATGTCTTAGAAATTAAATACAATATTCACCGTAATATGGCATTAATTGCAAGGGTATAAAATATCGTTGTAATATTTGAACTGTATAAAAATATAAGACAAAATAAATTTAAAAATTTTGTAATCAATTGAGAAGTATTTAATTTAATACTTTTTGTATTAAAAAATCTCTGGAATACTTAGCTTGTATAAAAATTTATTCCAAGATTTTTAACCGTGTAGCTACACAACAGACCTAGTTTCAAAATAGCTCATTTCAAAAACTTTCAAGTATTTTTTAAGGTTTATAATTATTTGTTACCCTAAGACCAGGGACTTATATCGTGGCAACCCTGGAATTCACAAATTTATTCTTAACTAAAATCAGAAATATTTTTTTTAGGGTTCGCTCCAAGTGAGAAATATATTTTTCTATTATTAATAATTTTTTTTATGTTTGAAGTGCTAGAAATAGATATTTTAACCCTAGTTCGGCCGACGAGTCACCGGGGTGACTATTTCACCTTTCTCACACAAAGCTTTTTTATTCTTATTTCGGCCAATGCAGTCACCTGGGTGACTTTATAAAAATGTATAAATATAAATTAAACTATATAAATTTAATTTATTTATATTTAATATAAATTATTTTGTATAAAATTTTTGTAACAACGACATTTTATAAGAAAAAGACCCATTTTACTTTTTTTTATTCCTTCCATTGCATACATTTGACTATAGTTTCAATGTGCTTCTGCCACAAACTAAACAAATTTTGGGCGAGTTCCGCTGTAAAAAAACATTTTTGTTGTCCTTGGCCTTGTAACTCAGGTGAGTCTTGTAACTCAGGTTTTCACCTAAATTAGGAACTGTGCCTGACCGGGCTGTTGACCCAAATATATCATACCAAGCAACGCATAGCTGATTTACGCATCGTAGGCCCAAAGTACTTTTATGCGGTTTTGTGCCGGCGTAGACGATTATCGATGATCTCCATGCTGGATTTATGAACACCATAACCCAAAAAAATTCCAAAAAAGGGGACCTATTTAAATATCATCAATCTTTTTCTATACTCGGAGCGACTGTGGATTATTCTCGTTCCAGTTTTGGGCCATCCTTTTCTATTTGTGTGCCACACTATTACTTCCTCCATAACATTGGAGAGTATCAAATTGATTGCATTGAAGCGGCCCATAAGTTATTTGCAAGTAGGTCAAAATGAAATGATCTTTGAGCCACTATTACATCGGGCTCATCATACACCAATTGCGGCTCCAATATATTCATCACAGCGTTTTCGACATAATTATGGGCTGCGCCTATTTTTTTTATGGCTATTGTGCCTATTCACTTCGTCTCATCTATCTTGACATTCAATGCAATGTCGCCATCTGGTACCCATTCGTCATCTTTGCATCCGTTAAAGCCTAAGTTAACAAGTGTTTAATTAATCGTAGATTAAAGTTAAACTACACAATCAGTCTTTTAGTGATTGCTTACGTAACCAGCAGTTTTGTGTTACGTCAAAACGTGACCATTAAACGCCAAAAATATTCGATTTTATCGATTCTTTTAAGCAGTTTATGCTGATTTTACCAGTTTTGTGCAAACTTAATTGAAATTAATAAAATAAGAACCACTAATTGCCACTTAAAAAATTGAGTTTTTGATTGCAGCTGAATTGGAAAGTCGAAACATATATTTTCATTGTCTAAATGCATTTCAATTTCTTTCTTTTTAACTTTTGAAATGTGAATTTAAACTTTCGCATAAATTAATCAAACAAATCATCCCTCAAAATCATAAGGCAAGTTGGCCAAAGCTTACCCCACCAATATTGGGCGTTTAACCATAGTTTACAATATGGTCAATGTTAAATGAAAAATTTGCATCTTGGCTTAAACTTCGATTAAACCAGAAATTGAAATTAATTTGCTCAGAAAAATTGGCCCTAAGGACACTGAATTCATATTTAATACAATTACTCTAAATACAAACGGTCAAACTCATCAGCTGTTTGTGTTGGCAGACAATTATCTTAAATTTTCCCAATTTTTTTCGCAAAATTCCCTTAATGCAGAATTAATAATATTTTATAACACAGTCATCGGGGTGACTGCGTCGGCCTATAATGAGTTATAAATATCGTTGGCCGAACAAGGGTTAAGAAATTTTGAAAAAAAAAATCAAGTTTCAACAGCGATAACTTTTTTCTGCAAATTTTGGTTTTTTTCTTGTTTTTGCTGAAAAAAGCTTATAAGAAGGATTTTAGAATTTTTTTTTAATGCAACAAGAACAAAAATGAGATTTTTTTTGAAAAGTAAAATATCGCAACTCTCGAGGCTTTCATCTAATTTTCATATTTTAATGCTTATTTTGAAGACAAAATAAGGGACACTCTTAACAGTGATGGATAATATTGTACACAAGTTACTAAAATACGCGTAAAGTTTTAATATTTTAATATAAATATATTATTTATTCAAAATAAAAGAACACAGTGCTAATCGCTATAAATTTAGCAAAGAGTGAAAACCAAAATATAGTTATTTTTTATAACAAAATGTAATTTTTTTATTCCGTATTTCATATGACCACCTCGTATTTTTTAAGGCTTTTATTCTAAGGTTTTAAACAGTATGAGGACCTTTTTTGCCATGCAAGTAAGGCTCCTTCCCAAAGTTCATTCATATGCTCTAAAGGATATTTTTGCAATTATTTTTCTTTTTCGGATGTTCCAAATGATGCGCATGGCAAGCTGGAAGTTTAATCGCATTTTCATGAACCCACCTCTTTGTTATTTTAGCCATGTACTTAGGATCTTTATCCTGCATTAAAACATTATCTTGCCCCTGTTCTGCCTCAAATAAATCTAAACTAAGGGAATTAGTGTCTTCAAAGAGATAAATAAAATGCCTGACCCTCATTTTGCCATTGAATCGTCTATTGGCATTTTTAATTCATTTGGTGCTTATTTATCAGTCAAAGGAGGCTATATCATTTTTGTTCTAGGAGAAAATGCACTTTTTTTAGTTCCTACGGATTGTCTTGTCATTGACTTAAATTCTGAGTTCATGTTTCGTGACATTATTGGTCTCTACAGTATTATTTGTGGCTCATTGACCATTCATCGCATGGATATGTGCTCTACACCTGGAGATAGTTTACAGATTAACCACATTAGAATTCTTTTTTATTTTATTGATTAACCCAAGCAAAATGTTACATTTTCTTCCAATTTCTCTGTAAGATATTCCATTTTTTTATATTTTTCCACCTTCAAAACTAATTTTTTTTTCTTTTCCTATGTCCATGTTACAATAATTGATATTTTTCTTTTTGTAATATGCTCTTAAGCAAATTTTAAGAATTTTACTCACTTTTTATCAGAGTAGTCCTTAAAATTATCAGTGAATTCTTAAAAAGTCTTCCTGTGGACAATACAATTAACAAAAACGTATTTTCTTTCAACTTGTCAAAAATATGGAAAAGAATCATCACTTTAAAAAAATTTTCCAGTTGATAGTAAATATATTATTTGATCGTTGCAAATAGAAAAGGGTTGCCAAAAATACATTACACAGCACGAAAGGTCCGAAATGGTGATTTTCAGTGCTTTCATGAACAGTTTTGTTCGTCACTGTATAGAAATTTTAGTAAGGCAAATGCCTTTCTTTCTTAAATATAACTTGACTTATCCTGAAAGGCATGTAATTTATCAATAATTTGAGAATTTGTAAAGTTGTTTTCAAATGCTTCACCGACTCGAATTGGAACTTGTTTTTATAAACTTGGTCCTAAAGGATGCCCCAAAGGTTTTCTATACGATTCAAGTTTGGACTTAAATAGCTTATGTATGCGCATTATAGCCTTTGAACTCAGTTAACACATCATCTAATAATTCAGTATATATTTTTGCATTTGACTTACACAAAAAAAAAAAACAGCGGAGAATTACCGAAGTATCCGAAAGCGGCGCAAATCATCAATGATCCACTCCACAGTTTGTCGTGGTGATTGCCGATTTTTTACAATATTGCTGGAAAACATCGGAGCCATCAACGTTGAACTTTTTTTCTAAATATGCCATCATCTCATCTCTAAATATGGCATTTCGGAATTTTTTTCCAACGTTTGTATTTTTTGGCAAATTCTAAACGAGTGTGTGCCTGGACTCTCATCACCAGGGCTATGATTTCGATGACATGTCATCTTTTGTCTGCTGCTTCTAAGACGTTGCCTGGTTATTTATAACGTCCATTTATGTTTCATAAAATACAAATATGAATGGTTAGGTAATTTTTTCGTAATTTTTCATCGGTTTTAGTTTCTATCTGTTTTTACTAGATTTGGGGCATTTTTTGGTAATTTTTTTACGATTTTTTAAATTTTTTACTGTCATTTTTGAACATTTTTAAGTTTTAGACCATTTTTCGTTTTTTAGGACATGTTAGTGTAATCCTAATATATTTTTTTTTCGTAGTAAAAAACGTAAAAATTCAAATTTTTAAACATATTCCTTTAATAATAGAGTCCTTTCAATCAAAAACATTATTTCTCGAAAAAGGAGTAACTTTGTTTATACACCTCGATAAAAAAAGATTTTCGAGCGGTGAAACTGACAAAAGGTTATGTACAAAGATGAAACAAATATTAGATAAAAACTCAGGATATGCTTGCTTGTATTAACTCTATTATTGTGCTCTATTGCTGAGATATTTGGGTGTAAAAATTTTAATACTATGAAATTAGAAGAGGAACATCCGATAACATATCGCGTATTATATGTGCTCCCCTTGTCAGTGCAGAAGTAGAAAGATGTTTTTCTGTTTGCAAAAACATTTTGCCAGACAATCGACGCCTTTCAATTTTAATGACTTAAAAAAGTACCTTATAATTAAGTGTAACACTATGTATGATATAAAAATTATATTTAAATAAATTTTAAGTTTAGTAATATTTTATTTTTAAAGCTTTATCTTTTGTTTATTTTTTATGTCATTGTTTGCTTTTTTAGCCCATTTTTGTTAGTTTTTAGGTAATTTTCTGTAGTTTTTAGGTAATTTTTTGTCATTTTTTTAGGTCGTTTTTTGCAGTTTTTTAGGTCATCAAAATCCGAGCCCTGCCCATCACTTAACTTTTAAAACGACCATCGTTTGAACGATACTATCTGACGATGTCGTTTTTAATTTGTTTCATATTAGTCTAACGTTGAGTTTTCTAAAGTTTAAAATCCACTGCAAAACATATATTCAGCGCAAAAGTGACATTTACTTTAATGTATAATTTGTTTTCTGATTTGTTTTCTTTAAAAGTGAAAATTTAAGCAAAAGTGAGAGAATCTTTAATAGGTTATTTTGATGATAATGTTTCAAAAATATATTATTGTACAGCGACACATAAGTAAATGGAAATATTGCTACTCTTTATTGATGAACATCCGCAGCTTGCCAACAATTATGTCGCAAACACAGTACAGGAACGACATTATATCAATTTGCTATGGACCATCTTTACAAACAAGCTGCGAAAACATTTCAAAATTATTTTTAATATTATTTTCAACCAGAAAAATATTCAGACGATACCAAATTAGATGTCGCGCCAAGCAATCGTTTCAACGATATCATTTGACAGTTGCATCTAAACTTCTTTCATCTGAAAACATTCAAAATCAAATGCACTGCAACTTCACCACAACTCATCGCTTTCCACACTACAAGATGTCAAATTTGTGTTCTGTTACTTTGGTCAATCACCAATTTTTTCCCCACTTAGCTTGATTACAGCATAGTTGTCAGTGTCTATTAAAAAATTTGTTATAATGATTTGGTGACAATTAACCCTAGCGGCTATGGCACCTTCTTTCATACCGGCTTCACTTAAGTATTTTATAATTACACGATATTCTTCAGATAAAGTAGTTCCACATGGCATTTTTATCTGAAGAATAAAAAATAATCTAAAATATACCGTTATGTTGATTGTTGTTCTTGCTTAGGCTATCAACAAAAATCTCAGTGAAAATACATATAACAACATTTTGCACATATAAATATTTGCTAATGCACGCGCGAGATTTCACACTTTTTCGATTTACGGTACTTCGGATACGGAGAAGAGAAGAATTCCCTATTCGAATAATAAACACTAGACTTTATAAAAATTTTTTTAACACTGAAAAAAAAATTGATTGTAATAACCAAGGAAGAAAAAGATAGAATATTTGTGCACATATGTATATATATTTGAATGAGGTATTATGATTCATGGCAGGATTAATGTTTCTGCAGTTTGAACTTAATTTTAACGATTTTTGATTTTGACGTTATTGAAGTAAACAAGCGTTATCTAGTTATTAACTGAAATTGCACAATTATAAGCTAAGATTTCTTCTTTATAAAACCTTTTTTTTCTAAGAAACAATGCTATCTATGAGCATGTATTTATTGGCATTCATTGTGTTTCCGTTCTCAGTTTTTATAGAACGGAAGTAGTTTAAATATTTCTTTTTATTTTATTTTATATATATGATTTTTAAAGGATTTATACAATAATAAATTACTATATAAATACATATTCAAGCAGTACTAGCAGCTTAGGCTTTCGACTGACTGATAATAATATAGTAGTAAGATAATGTTCGAGTTTTATTATAGGAAATTAAAATTAAAGGAAATTAATTAAGGAAAGAAAATATGTAAGAGTATATAAATTAGGTTATAAATATTACTTAGATTTTATATTGCTTAAATATATTTGAGAAAAGTTTTGAATGTAAGTCGTTTTGCAGAAATATGGTCCATATCCTTGCTTTACTTAACATGCTGCTTCAATTCAATTTTTCTAGTCAAATAACCACTAGTCTCAACCCCTTTATTGAAAATAATGACTACGGGAATGTCGTGCAGTTAAAGAGAATGAATGTCTTTAGCTATATGAATAAATTTCAAAAAGCAAAATCAAAATAAAACAAAAAGACATGGCACAAATATTCATAGACACGAGATGCATATAAAATTAACGATTCCTATCTTCTACCATACTGTAACTTAAACTATTTTTATAACTTTAATAAAGCTGAAGAAAAAAAATGTAATTTATCTCTTTTTTTATACTTTTATACAGTTTCGCGAGCAAAAATCCTCGGCAATGCTGAACTTTTTATCAAAAGTGGCAGCGATATAAATCTTACCTGTCTCGCCATGCAGTCACCCATACCACCATCTTTTATCTACTGGTACAAGGGGAAGCGTGTGATGAATTACTCACAACGCGGTGGCATCAATGTTATAACGGAGCGCTCGACGCGAACGAGTAAATTATTGATAGCGAAAGCGACGCCAGTGGATTCCGGGAATTACACCTGTTCGCCGAGCAGTTCAGGTAAGTCTATGCCACACATGTAAACAGTGTAACGAGCTCATATAGTGAGTGAACAAAAATAGAAAGAGTTCCCGTAGAATAATGAGAATTTCACAAGAATAAGTTCTAGAATTTGAGGAATGTTCTAAGAAAATTGTGTTTAAATCGGATCAGTAATCTGGTATATTTCCCAAAAAAATTCAATATTTTGGTAAAAAATAACTAAATCAACAAAAAAGGTTGAAACACGCTTACTTCCCAGGTTACTGAAATCGGTACTTTGGTATATTTAAAAAATTATCACTGATCAAACCACCTTAACACACATTGCTAATCGAATGCTGAAATTTTGTTTGCAAAACTTTTAGCTCAGCACGTCTTCTACATATTTCGAATATTTTATTAAAATTTTTAAAATTAGTTTCAATTTAACCTTAGGACAAACACCTAAAAATAACTACTTAAATGTTCACCCGGGGTACCCGTGTAACCACTTACACAAATCATAGTTATTTATAATTCGAACTATGCTAAAAATAGGCTTATGTACAGTCGCTTTTTTATTCTGTAGTGGATTACGATTTAGTCTACGCATCTAACGATGTAGAGTCCCAGGAAGTTCATGAGGTTGAATCTAAAAATGTAATGTCAGATGTTGAGAAACGCATGCAAGAAGTGAAGTTATTTGCAACAGTTCGGACGATTCAGATGAAATTGAAAACGAAGAAATCTACAGACCGATCAATCCAAGCACGTGATGGAATGCAATGGAATGCGCGAACCTAATATCTCTCGTCAAGGCTCACGCCCAAAACATTGCCAGACAACGCTATAGTACAGACAAAAGCACCGGAATGATGTCAGTAGAGTGGAAATTAAAATATTGTATGAATTTGGAAATGATGGACATCATTATGAGCCACATAAATAAAAAAGCCTAAGCGACATATAAAGCTATCAACGCTAGGCAATATCAAGGAACTGGAAGGGCATGGAATCCAGTCAAGGTAGCAGAGCTGTATGCATTTGTAGGAGTATTTTAAATAACGAACGTAAATCGGATCAGTGCTGAAAACGTTTTCATCTCATGGAGCCTAAAAAAATGTTCCATTATTTTGCGATTCATGGGAGTCAAACTATTCTGCTCTATTTTCCACTTCATAAGATTTGATATTGCAGACACACGGGCTGCACGCATGCAGAAAGATAAGGCGGCACCAATCGCAGACTTATGGGCAATGATGTACAGATGAGTTAGCAACTGATAACTGACAGCAGTCGTTTAAATATTGTGGGCGGACGCGTTTCACCCAATACATTCCGTCAAAGTCCGAAAAAGATGGCATGCTATTTTGATGGATATGCGATGCAATGAGTTTTTTTCCAATAAATGGATAAATATATACTAGCTAAGAGAAACGAGAGTAGAAAAACCCGTAGTAAAAGTTCTGAGTTTCAAATTTTGAAGAAGTGGCCGAAACATCACAATGGATAACTTTTACCGACATTACCATTGACTGAAAATTTTTTGTCATGGGATTTTACTATCGTAAGCATGCTGCAAAAAATGAGTCATACATACTAAATGAAATTAAGGCACACAATTATAGGTAATTTTTCAACAAAAATAGCCACCGAATATTATATGAACAGACCACTGGAACAGCTTTTGGATGCGGTCCATCGACATCTTCTCAGCCTCGTTCCAGAAAACTAGTTACAGGTTCTTGTTATTTTTGCTACATATAGGCTGAAAAAGTAGCAAGAAGGCTGAAAGTCTGTAACGAGCTCACACATTTGTGTGATTTTTTCGGCAACAAATCTTGCGTTTAGAGGCAATCGAAGGTTCTGTGGATAGAAGCAACAGAGCTAGAAGGTATTTTTTTTAAACCTTTCTTGATGTCCTACAGGTATGACTTCCTAACTTTGTTTTGAGTAGTTCCACAGCATCTCCTGAAAGGGCAATTAGTTAAGCAAAATTTGAACTATTTTCATCTAAAAATGATTCAGAAAATTAAGAGCAATAAAATTCTTAATTTTGAATTTTGCAGCCCAAATTTGGCAACACATGCGAAAGAATTCTATTAAGACAAGAACAGGTTTTTTGATGCGTTTTCGCATTTTCGTCAAAACATGCTTTGCTTCCAAAAACAAGACTCAAAAACCGTAGTTTAAAGATTTTGCAGCCCAAATTTTGGAAATGTGTTGAGAAAGAGTTCTTTGAAGACATCCCTAAAAAAAATAAGTTTCTTCTTATATTGTTCTAGCTGAAAACCAGCGTGTTGCTGTCACGCCCACTTGTGCGACCATAAAATATTATCAGTAAAACCGTTTGTGTAAATTTGGGTCGAATACTGAATTCCGAGGCTGTGCAATCTATAACTCTTAAGCTATTCCATACTGCTCAATTGGGTTGCATAGAAGGTCCACGCGCCCTTTTCCAATGCAAAAACCATTTTTAGTATGCATTTAATAACTTATAAAGTCTTATGAAACCGAATTCCAAGACCTATACTTCCAAAGCTATTCAATAACAAAAATTTGGGCATATTTGAGGTGCCACGCCCCTTTTGGCAATCCGCACCAGACTTCACAGGAACACTCTCAAGTTTCCCTGCAAATTTTATAAAAATTATTTTAGCGTTTACGGAGTCTTTACGTGATATGCAAACATACCCACATACTAGGGAAGTCAATCCCGGGATCCCGGATTTCGGGCGTGGCTTTTATTGAGGCTGAAAAAGATTGTTGGGACGATAAGTGTAAATCACTGGTGGTTTGGCAAAATTTTAGAAGAATTGCAACATCGGGAAGTAATCTATGCATTTCAAAATTGTCCGATACTCTGAATTGGGAAATAATTTTTTTTTTGTGTTGAAGGCAATCGTGATCGAAACTTACAAATTGCTTACGATAATCGTTAAACTATTTCTTCAACTAGCATAGAATCAGAACGGTGCTTCTCATCAGCGGGTAATATTTGTAATAATATCCGAACAAAAATCTCCAATAAAAAAAAACACGTTGATCAGCTTAATGATTTCTTTAAAAATAATGAAAAAAAAAAAATTAAATTTGAAAAGTCTTTATACACAAAAAATTATGAAATTTTTACACCGTGTACAAAAAAAAAACAAAAAATGTAACATTTATATAATGATACCTTAAACTTTTCTGTATTTTATATTTTGTTCTTTAACCCTTTAAATGGCTAGGCTAAACTATGATCAAAATAATTTTTTGAGGTAATATTCCTATCATTTAGGTCATTAAAAGATGAAAAAACATATTTTTGATTTTAACCTGCGCTACTTACGTTTTGCAAGCTTGTACAAAGAAAAAATTATTTTGCTCCTGGTCGGCACAAATTCTATTTTTTTAATTCCTTAATGGTTTTTCAACCCTTTAGATCTTTGTTTCTTAAACCCTCTTAATAGTATTATCATTAAAGCCAAAAAAGATAAATATACATAAATTTGATTTTTGTCCGGCTCATTTTTTCTTATAAAATAGGCCGAAAAATTTTTTTTGCTTTTCTTCGATACAAAACCGAAAATACAGCTGACTTTTATGTCAAATATCTCTCTTAATTTATTTTTATCGTGTTCGTTCATCTTTTTTCATAAAACCAAACAATTTGATTTAAACAAAAGCCTTGCAAAATAAATTCATATAAAAATGACTTTCTGATGTGTCCAATATATTGGGCAAATCCACTGAAAGGGTTATATTAATACAATCTGTTAGTCATTAATTTAATTTAAGTTTTGTGTGTTTATTAACAATAAAGGTATTCACAGTTGTGTGGTATAGTTGTATTGTGTTTATTTTTTTGACATAGTTGAAAATCAAAATTATGAGCACCCTTTAAAATAGAATTTGTGGTGAGAACCACACACTATAGCTTTTTGTTACTATGCAAATACATTTTCTATCCAATTTGATATATTTTATTAATATATGGCGTAAAAAAGTTTAACTAGCATTTTGAGCTTCTTCCTTTTTTGCAATTAGAAAATAACTGGCAACCGATCAGTTGTTTATGGAAACTTAAAAAATCACGTTCGGTTAACATATAGGCTACTTAAAATGACCACACTTTTGGTTTTTAGAGATTTCATGTCAAACAACAAAAAATATAACTGCTTGGTAAAGTGTGATATAAATACCACGGGTTTTTTAACTACACTGTAAACAACACAATTGTGAATACCCTTAATGTGTTTTGTTTTGGTTTTTGTTACTTTATAAATGATTAATTTAAATTTTTGAGTTTCAAGTAATACATAAAAAAAAAAAATTGTATTAAAAACGTTTTAAATTATTCACTGCCTTAAAATTTGAATGCCAGCTACCATTGTTTTCGTATTCTGTTCGAAATTTGCAGCGTTGATTTCGCCATAATTTCTAAAATAATTTGACAGATTTGGATTCTTTATGAATTGATTGTTATTTTTTTATTGTTTTAAGATCTTGTAATGGCGCAGAACAATTAAAAATATTAATTGTTTACAAAAAGTCGTTGCCACAATTGTGTACAAATTTTTTTGTTAAATTTCCTAATAACTTACTGACCTTTATTTCATTATCTATGATATACCTGAGTATCATTTTAATCGGTTAGTTCTTTTGCGAATGGCGAGACTTTATTTAAAAAGTGACGAAAAATTTCACATTACAATAACCTTAGCAATAAAATTTTTTTTTTAAATTTTACGTAGGCCAATAATTTACTATGGTCATAGGCATCTAATAAATCAATATTAAAAAAAATAACTATAGAAGTTTTTTTCGTGGCGATTTCATGAACTTTGACCCTATATTAAGAACAAAAATGCATGTTTTGATTTAAATCTTTTGCTTCTTTTAATTTTTGATAGAATTAAGATATGCAGTTTTTCTTATTTTAAAATTAATAAGCATTCATCATGCAAAAAAAAAAAATTTAAAAATTAAAAACATTTCAATGAATTTTATATTCTTTTTGTATCTGCATCAAATTGGTGCACAACGTTCTTTTCATTTCTAGAAAGTCCCTATGGATGTGTGTTAAAAAATTATTAAAATTCAAATCTTATTTTTTTGGTAGCAGATGTTGGCGACCCAGTAGAAATTAAAAAAATTGTAACAATTTGTCTGAAATGTTTTGTTAAACAAATTTCATATACATAATCAAGTCGTGAATAAGGTGAATGTGTATATTTTTTGTTTTTTTAAAATAAACTAAATTTAAAGCAATAAGCAAATATATCAACAAAATACATATTAATTATTCATTTAAAGTTTTTTTATTGTCTGATTTGGCCAGGGGGGCAAACGGTTGTAGTAGAGGGTTTTCCCCCCCTGTCTACAGGCCTGCAAGGACCGTATGTACATAAAAATCAGAAAAAATAGGTTCACGCATTACAAAGAACATCAATTACTAAAGCAATGCAACTTATTTTTATATATGTAGATGTAGAACTTAGACCGTTTTTTTGGTATATGACATTTTTTATTTATATTTTTAACTATATAATTTGAAACTAGAATGTGAAATATATCTTTGTCAAAGTTTTTCATAAAAATCATACTAATATTTCTGCGATATTGGAATATATTCAGTACGAAACTGTTATAACTGAAGATTAGTTAAATTTTTAAAGCAACATGTGAAGGGCGGATCTCAACAAAAGCGAAAATATTGAAAAATTTACTTAAATTCGCATTAATGAGACTCCAAACTATGACTCTATTTATTTCGTTTTCCAAATTTACGATTTTTTTTTTCTTCAAAAAATTCTGTCTACTCGCTTTACACTGTGCGGTACAACCTCACAGCGTGTGCTATTGAACGCTTTGGGGGGATGGGTACTGGTTGAGGTGGTCAAAAGATGATAAAAAAGAATTATTGAGAAAAAGACACGCTGGCAAGTCTGAGAAGCAGCTGAATGGGGATGGGGAAAGGAGCTGCATGGATATGTATACTTTTTACACATGATCCGCTTTAAGCTGCATACAGTGTGAAGAATTTTAACTTACCGGGTGTTACAGCAAACATGAATAAAACAAAGTGAAATCTTTATCAAAAATAAAATTTGTTTATTTGTGTGCTTAAAGCTATAAAAAGTTGCTGTTACTAGCCTAAAGCTGCTTTCAAAAGCTTTCTAAAATTGTGAAATATTTATTATTTTCCTCTAAACTTCTGCTAAGCTAGATTTCCGTTGAATGAGTGAAGTCTGGTTACCAATTTTTCCCCCATTTCCTCAGCTTTGTTTGCATTTCGGTGTAATTTTTTTATGTTTTTAAATTTTTTGTGTTTTTTTTGCTGTTGATTGCAGCCATAAACTAGGGCAACTCGCAACTGGACACAATATAAGCAAGTAAGCAATTTAAGCAAGAAAAATTGCAACATAACGCCAACAGTTGCTGCTGCATACTTGTTGTTGTTACAGTTATTTTTGTTTTACATTTCACTCTAGTTACACAAATTTTTCATTTTGCATTTCGATAGTTTGGCGTTTTTTTTTTTGTTACTTTCTTTATTTTTGGGTCCTGCAACCAAAATTCTTGGACTTTAATACCACTTTATCAAGTTGATTTTCTTTACGCTGAGCGAAAATTTCATATTTCAAAATAGCATATTCATTGTCAAAATACTTTAACACAAAACGATATAAAAAAAACTCCTGTGAAGTATAGGAATAAGTACAAAAAAAATTGATATACATATATAAATATTCAGCATAAACTATGAATTTTTTTTTTTAAATTTCTAAGCAAATACTCAGCTTTGCTCAGTTCATATGGAGCATATTTTTAAAATATCAAACTTTATGCTCAGTGCTATAAAAATATTTCACCATGCTATACAATGAGCTCAGATTTTTATTTCATTTAAATAAACAATGAATAAACAAGACAATGGTAAAATAAAATAAAAGCCAATATAACCAAACAAAACACATGCATACATCGACTAACTGGTCAGCCAGTGAATGTGTGTGTGTGTGTTTGCATGCATGAATTTGATATCCTGTTGTTTGATATCCTTTATCCTGCTACACTCCATTAGTTTGTCTAACTAGTTATGTCGTAGCATCTGTTCGTTTCAAAGTGGTTATTAAATTTTCAATTGTTCGAACTAGCTATTTTGATATGAATAACAACAGCAACAACATCTCTGCTAACAACTAACTATAACAGCAAATAACAAGTTTTATATTTTGTTTGAATTTGTAGTACAACCAATATGTTCGTATCTGTGAGTGTGTTTTTTTGTATGTTTGTGTGAGTTTCTACTTTCAGCTCTTGATATCATCTGGCCAAGCATAATTGTAGAAATCTTTACACTCAACAATTTATATTGTTGCTGTTTTCTCTTTTGTACAGTAGCAAAAAAATCAGCTACATAAAAATAATAAAAAAAAATGTAAGAAATTACCATTGCTCGTTATTAAAAAATTAAAAATTTTTTAGCTTTTCAGCAGAAAATAGTAAATATGCGAAAAAGAATAACCAAGAAAGCAAATACAAAATGTTACTCATTCTAGTTGAATTTAAAAAAAGGTAGTTTGACGTAAGTTAGGCATTTTCAATAAGAAAAAAATGGAAAGAACAAATTAAAAAAGCTACTTCAAAATACGTTATAATTTTTCAGTTTTTCCCAGGGAAAATTTGTTTGCAATTACAAATTTTAATTAAAAAAAAATGGTTATTGAAGCATATTAGAAACTTATTTCACGTAAAAAAGGCAGCATATTAATATTTTCATTAGTTTGTTATTCCTTCATAAGCAAAACTTTTCTTAGTAAAATGTATTGCACGTTAGATGTAAATGAATAAAAACTTGTTCTTATAGAAATATGAAAGACTTATTTTACACATACTTTTTTATGATTACTTGTTGCAGCTCATGGATAGAAGAAGATAGAAGAAGAAATGTGTTAGCTTTGTGATGATTGATGACAATATTTTGCACCTGCTGCTTAAGAAACTCTCCAATTAAGCTTATTTTTATTGTTTTTCTTAAATATAATTTTTAAAATATAGAAGTTTGACGTCACTTATGTTTATGTTAGCAAAAAAATTGTTTATTATCTATATTAAGGGACATTTTACCTAATTTTGTGGAAATTTTAGGAGTTTTTTTTGTAAAGATTGTGTAAAAACAATTAGATATATTTGCAAGTAACTATTGCGCAGTAACTATTATACCGATTTACTTTAAAATTGTTGAGTACTCAAAAAAATATATTTTTGAGGGACTGATTTCAAGTTTTTTTTTTAAGTCTTAAAAAAATGTTTACAGCTACTTTTGTCCTAAAATGTTAGGCCTTTTTTTGAATTTTTACTTTGCGTAGCTGCTATTTTGTTTCTAACTATTTTTTTAAAGAACTCTTAGTCAGCCCCTTACATTAGGTTTAAACTCTTAAAATTTTTGTTGTTTCAGAAAGGCGAAAGTCCTGCACACCGTTTTTTTATTTTTTTTTTACTTTTTAATATTTTAATATTTTTAATATTTGATTTAGCAAAATATAAAATTTAATTCTTAACGATATTGAATAAAACGCGATTTGACAAAGCGGAAATCATTATTCATCGGCGCAGGCTGTAGCAAAGTCTTTAACAAAGTGGGTTAATATTACAGCTTCTCTTTTTTCTGTCGAACCAAATTTCTGTGCACGCTTTAAAGGCATAAAAACGCTGTTATAAGGATGATTTTAATATCTGCGCAAAGAAGAATCAACTAGACGATTGTAGAATTGATCTTTTCCACGAACCGGCAAATCGTGAGATCCACAACATGAGCGTAGCGAGGGGGTTTTCTAAACTTAAGAAAAATAATTTGTTTAGTAGTAAAGTTAGAAATTCAAAACAGGTTTTCTTGTTATTATAAGAGCATTGAAGTTTTTAATATTTATAAAAGCTTATTTTGTTTTTTATTACAAACTTAGGCCTGACACATTTATTATTTGGTAAAAAACGTCTATGAAAAGCTTTAATTGAAATTGATTGGTAACTCTGACATATATGTATATTGATTGATAACTGAGCTGAACAGTTCGTTAGTCGACTTTTCACCAACACTAACGTTCGTTGTCATTACTAACGAAACCAAATCAACTGTTCAAAATTAAATTTCTGATTGGATTTATTTTTGCATTTTTTAATTTATATTTTTTTTTATAGATAGAATTATAAGAAAGTTTTTTGGTGGTAAGTTTATATTAAGTTACTGAAAATTATAAAGTCAACGATTATTTTCTTATCAATTTGCTTTACAGTCAAGAAAATAAAATTGAGTGACAATGAGAGCAGTATGGAAGAGGATGATTAGTTGCTTGCACCAATTTGCGAGTTTTTAATTGAAAAAGAATCTATATACATCTGCTTCTTCTTGCACTTAGTGACAGTTTCTGTGAACACGACTTGGACAAGTTGGTTGGCTGATGTGTCCTTATGAGTACATCCTATAAATTTTAAATGGTCAAATACCCTTCTGTTCCTCCTCAAATCTACGGTTTAAAGGAAGACACGATTGGACCCAAACTGAAATTTGGTCACAATTTTTTACAAACCTATGCGCTGTGGTTAATATACTCAAAAAAAAAATTAAAAGGTGCACGTTGTTTGTATTGTTCCTTCTATCCACCTTAAAATGCTCAAGCCGTTTTAAGATCACTCGTTATAATTACTGGAACATAATTAAAAGGTTTTTTCTTCGATTATTTCGGTTATAGTTTGTTGTGATTTTTACGACTTGCCAGTTCGTGGAAAAGACAAATCCTCCAAGCATCCAGTTAAAAAAATACAGCTTTACACAAAAATTAAAATCAGCTTACAATCCATCCAGCTTTTGAATATTGGAAGGTGTCACTGTTCATACCATATCTCGACTTATTAAAATCATCCTTAAAAAGGCGTTTTTATTCCTTTAAAGAGTGCACAGAAATTTGATGCAATAGAAAAAAGAGAATCTGGGTGATGATTTTTTAAATTCTTTGCTGAAGATTCGCGCCGCTGAATACTTTAATTTCCACTTTTTTTAGATCGCGTTTAATTAAATTTCGTTTCCAATTTTATTTTATATTTTTCTCAATAAAGCCAGTATTTAATAAAATTAATTTTTTTTATCAGCTACATGAAACAATAAATGGCCCTCCCTGAGTAAAATGCTGGCTACGCCTATGATCCACAATAAACTGTAACCGAAAACAAGACCTTTTGATTTTGTTCCAGTAATTTCTTGTGACCAGACAACAACAAGCAGAGAGGTCATTTATAAGTCCTAAGTTTGCCCTACCTTCGCTACGCCCATGAGTGCACCCTAAAATACAAAGTTTTAGCCACGCTTCTCAACCCTTTTTCTACTTACGGCTGTTTTCTAAATGTAATACTTTTAGTGCAGCCTTTTTTCGTTATTAATTTAAATTTTTGACGTAGAATTACGTCTTACAGCGCGGTTTGTATGGGGGTCATTTTCACAAATTTTTTCAAAGTGATATTTCACACTTTGGGGTATACCGCCTTTAATATTCATCATACAAAGAAAAAAAATAAATGCCAAAATATCAGTTTTAGTGAGAATAAAACGAATATCTAATAAAATAGCAAAATCTAGGAAGATATAAAATTCATATATTCCTATGAGAAATACACAAGCTGCTTAGCTGCAGTAGCTGCTTATGCTGTTTTTACAGTTGTTGTTGTTGTTGTTATGTTTGCTGTTTAGTTCATAATCACGTCGTTCGTTGTTGTGTTGTTGTTTTTGTTGTTGTTTTTATTAATATGTATGTAAAACATACATATCTGAATAAACATCAGTTGCTTTCATTTTTTCGTTTCCCAGATAGCCAATCGGTTCAGTTGAAAACGGTGTTCACTTTTAAAAGCACTGAAGCGGACCGTTTCGTTGTCAGCAAACTATGCATTGTGTGTTTCATATTCAGCGTATTATTTATTAAGTTGTATATTAATGTTGATTTTCTTTGATTTAAATATTAATTCTAAATGTTTGATAGTTTAAATCATTCTTGATTTTAAATAAAAATTCTAGTTGTTTGATAGTTTAAAATCGTTTATTGAGCTTTATGACATGTTAGAACAATTAATTGCTCTAACGAATTTTTTTCAAAGAAACAATAGCAACAACATTTTCAATATGAAAAGAAAAAAAAACATCACTAGCTGATTAATTAGTTAGCTGATTGATTAACAAGTTAGAGCAATTAATTGTTCTAACCTAGAATTTGTATTTAAAAGCAAGTATGATTTAAACTATCAAACAATTAGAATTTGTATTTAAATCATATAAAGTCAACATAATTTAAAAAACATTCAGAAATACCACAAAGAAACTTTGGTTACTAAAAAAGAAAAAAAAAATGTAAGAATAATATTACCGAACTCCCACGGAAATTTAAATAATACCCCGCTGAATTCCCACGCCAATTAAAAAATGCCACGTTGAATTAAAAAATTTAATAGGAATTCTTAGAAAGAAAAAATTCTAAGGGCAATTAAAAATTACCACGAATGGGATTTTTCCAACATAACTGGCAACTTTTCTACTAGCTGCTAATATTGTTGTTTTGATTCTGCATGTGCTGCAAAGGGCCGTTTTTCACTCGGCAATTCTATGAGCAATAACTGCTTTCGCCGCAAGTAGTTTGTTGACTACTCGGGTTTAAAGGGGACTTTCGTAAACCACCTCTTATGGGCGAATAATCCACAAACTGCTTGCGGCAAAGGCAATTATTGCCGAGTGAAAAACGGGACAAAGAGATCTTGCTACCAGAGCAATAATTGCTTTCACCGCAAGCTCGAGAATTTTCGTGTGTAACGAGTGAAAAGCGGGGCATAGTAAGCAAAGTTCTGTTTATTTTCTGTGGATGATTCGGTTCAATCCCCTCTAACGTTGCTCAACCGCTGTGATCTTGCTCTTTTCCGTGCGTCGTTGTATTAGATTTGCTTGGTAATTGTTGTTGGTTCTGCTAGCAGAAATTTTTTTAGACATTTTTAATTTTTATTCGACATGAACAGCAGATTTTGACAACTAGCTAGCTCGATTTTCTCTGCTTTCTACTTCATTCCTCTCCGAGTCTGCCCTACCTAGTTATTCTGCCATGAGTTGGAGTACGAATAAAACGAATGTTTATTTTCAGCAAGATAAATACAATAGAGAATTCAAATGCGTGTAGCTACAAAGGCAGTATGTATGCAGGTTAGCGCATGCGTTACTAAGTATTTAAAAACTCCATTTATTTTTTAAATACCATAATAAATTCGAATTATTTATAGTATGCATTATATTTTTTCCATACTAAAAATTTATTTTGCTAACTAAAGTTTTAATTTTAAATTACTTTTAAAATATACATGTATGTATATGCTCTTTACTACAGGAAAAATAAATTGCTCAAATTTATCCATATTTATTTCCATTAACTAAACATAACTTTGAATTACATTTTGTTTTAACCAACAAAACAAATGAAAAAGAACAACAAATTCATCACCATAAATATCAAACGAAAACTTTTTATAAAACAAAACAAATTTTTACATGAATTTAATTGTGAGCTTTTTAGATCAGGTATGTTTAAAGAAGGACAACAACAACAAATTTGTTTTTGAATAATTTTTATTTAGAAGATGAAATACTTTAAAAAAGTTTTGAAGACAAAACATGAAAAAACCAGAAATTTTCTCTATTACTGTATAAAAAGGAATTCTATGTCTATATTTACGTTACTATCAAAACTGTGTCTTTTTTTATTTTTTTGACACCAAAAACCATTACATGTCTTCAAAATTGTAGAAATTTATAGTACAACAACTTTTTCATGAAACATCGTTTCCTATGTTAAGTAAGGTTAAGGTAGCGGCAGGTCTTAAGACTAGCCCACTTAGATCATTATTGGACCGTTGTGATACCACAGAATGAAAGAAGGGAGTAATCAAGTGAAACTTTTATTTAGGATGTTCTTAATGTGGCAGAAGCTGTAGAAACATGTGATATTAAATCTGAAGCAAGTGTTATGACTTGCCCTCAGTCAAATCAAGTTACTAAGCATTCCTCTCCACAAACTCTTCCTACCACCACCAACTACAACTATTCTTCGTAAATTGACGTGTTTTAAAGTTGCTTTGATAAGAAATAAGAAAAGAAAGGTTATAGCGTAGGACCATGGCCCAGCCAGGATTCGAACCCGGGACCCCTGTGCGACAGTCAGGCACGCTAACAATAGAATATCGCTTCCTAGGAATGAGAAAAAAAAAACAATACGAAAATAAAAGTTTTCACTTTCGATGCAAATAATAAAAAGTGCCGAAACTAGCCGTTACTGAAACCTAGGTTGGACACTAGGTTAGTGTGTTGATGACACAAACAGTAAAATAATTTTTGTGCTTAGCTGAAAGAATTTTTGCAAATAAATGCTATGTTATATGAAAGATAGCCAGATGTGCAATTTTAACTTAATTTCATTTTTACAAAAAAAAAAATTTTTTTTGAGTAATTTTTTGAGTATGTTACGTTAGGTTAGGGTAGTGTGGCTGTCTCAAACGAGACACACTTTTGAGTAAAATTTTTTGAGTAAAAAGTCAGTACTTTGGACTTTTTTAAAAAAAATCATAAAATATATATTCACTGACTTAACGGTGCCGTTCATGCTATTTTTGTAAAGTGGTTTAATTAAACTTTGAAACAAAAGAAAAATTTGAATGCAATATATTAACTGACAGCTGAGATATTTGCATCGAAAAATCCAACTGTTATTTTAATGACATTTTTTTCTCATTCTTAGGTAACGATGTTTTATTAAAAAGTCGTTGTACTGCAAATTTCTACAACTTTGAATATATGTGAGTGTTTTTGATTTTAAAATGGTAAAAATTTGTTTGAATTAAGTACACAAAAAACTCCGATTCTAAGAAGTATTGTAATACCAAAATTACCGTTAGTTGAAAAATTTCAGAGGCGGTGTGGCAAAAAGAAGTACATATATAACAATTAATTTATTTATTTATTTGGCCAAACAAGGCAATATACTTATTCTAACAGGTTTTTTTATTTGTTTCCCTTCCTCACCTTTTCTTTGTTTTGGTGTACAAGATATGCAAATCGAAGTGGGCGTAATCAGCCCACCTGAATGACATGAATTCAAGAACATGTCAAAAACAAAATGAGAGAAGAAAAGAAAAAACAAAACGAATTTACATACTAACATATTTTATACAAAGTAGTAGAAAATATGACTATTATCACTGGTGAATGGTGATCGTGATAAGGATAGATGCTTCGGGTGGAAAGAGGTGTTTAGATAGGGAACGCTTGAATATGTATTTAGACCACAGTCTAAATAAACTACCACAGTGGTAGGTAGTGCTCGCTGATAGTATTAAATATCATACAACATCTGTTAATGGGATCTTTGCAAGCGTACGTGGTGTGGTGTGATTTACTCAGATATCTTGTATGCCTAGTTCTCCTTATTGGGTCATTATATGTTACTTTGTTGGAAATATATTCTCTGTCAATGTTTCGGGCAATGACATCGAATATAAAACATGAACAGAGTAGCGATATTCTTGTTGACAACGGAATTATGTTAATGGCTTTCAGTCAGTGAGCATATAGTGGCAGGTTTCTATAGTCTCGAGGGTCATACGTGTTTCTCAAGGCAAAAAGTCAGATTTGTTTTTGGATAGATTCTTTTCTATCACTATGCACTTTAAAACTTGGTTTCCACGCTGTGCAACAACATTCAAGAATTCGACGAACTAGCGTGCAATATAAGGCTTTAGTTACCCAGACGTTCTTGAATTCGTTAGCACGTCTCTTAATGTATTCGAGAAGCTTTTTTGCCTTGGATATAATATGATCGAGGTGAAGATTAAAGCGCAGTCTAAAATCTAGGACAATCCCAAGATCTGCAATATGATTGATCCTTTTAAGTTCATCCCCATTTAGCTCAAAACTACTATAAAGTGTTTCTTTTTTACGGGAAAAACTTATAACATAGCATTTATTTTCATTTAGAGAAAGCTTATTTTGATTACACAAATTTTCCAGGGATAAAAGTTTATTCTGTAAGAAAACTGTGTTCATTCAGATTTAATGAAATAGTACATTTTTAAGTCGTCCGCATAGAAAAGATGTGGGATTTCGTACAAAACTTCAGATATATCTGCAATAAATATGCTAAAGATATTTCATATAGATAAAGATTTAGAATCTTATTAGATAGTGTACCCTGAAATTTAACAAATTGATCTAAGATAGGATATCCTTCCTATTCTAAATCCAAGACTGATAGTTGGTCCGAGTTCAAATAATTCAGTTAATTTCTTATATTATTATAATCACCGTTAAGAAAATCATATACTAAAGAATTATTATTTATTATTATTTATTAAAATTAATAGTCTATGCAATAATATTACTTACAGACTAAAGGATATAAAAAACCTTATACATAGTAATTTTAAGTTTTTTTAAAAAAAAAGAATTTAACATAGATCTCATTTGATTTTTTGAAACAGAAAAATCTAAATCATGAATAGAGTTTATTGAATTAAACAATAGTAAAGCACGATTGATTGGTACATTAGCTGCATAATTAGAACGACGCATTTCCAAATAAAAAGGATCAAAACTTCTTCATATTCTAGAAGGTGAATTAAAATCAATCTTTTCCAATAGTGCTGGGCAGTCCATCAAACCATTGAAAATATCAAAGACAAAAAGCAAGGACAAAACACTTCTTCTACTCTCCAAAGTTTTTAATCCTATTAAAAGACACCGGGTATTATATGAGGGAGGTAAGCCAGAAGTATAAAAAGAACGCAAGGCAAACCTCGTGAGCGCTTTCTGAATTCGCTACAGCCGAATTTTGTGTGACTCATAAAATGGATTCCAAACAATCTCTGCATATTCTAATCTAGATCGCACAAGTGAGTTGAACAGAGCTTTCAAAGTATACGGATCTGAAAAGCAAGCACTGTTTCTTCGGATTTAAGCTAGCATGGCATATGCTTTGGGATTAATATAGTCAATATGAGAAATAAAATTAAATTTTGCGATCGAAAACTACACCCAAATCCTTGACTTTATCAACGGCTGCCAATGGGGAGTGAGCAATATGATAGGCGGACAGACGGAAAGTTTCAGATTTTGAGAAAATTATAAAAACACATTTTTTAAGATTCAAATAAAGACCGTTATTACAGCACCAACTATATAGTTTATCAACATCATTTTGCAAAAGTCCAATGTCATTTAAGTTACTAATTTTTAGAAAAATCTTCAGATCGTCAGCGTAAAGCAAATATTTACAGTGTGAAAAAATAGAGGTAATATCATTGATGAATAAATCAAAGAGAAGTGGGCTTAGGATACTTCCTTGGGGAACACCTGAAATTGCCAAATAAGGAAAAGATTTCACGTTATCAAAAGCCACTACACATTGTCTGTTTACTAAATATGATTCAATCCAACTTAGAAAACTAGAGTGAAAACCAAATTTTTCTAACTTTTTGATTAAAAGAAGGTGAGAGACTTTATCAAATGCCTTCGCAAAGTCAATATAGATTACATCCACCTGACATCCTTCAGTAAAAGCTGATATACAGTATTCTGCAAACAAAACTAAATTTTTAGTAGTAGAGCGACCAGGTACAAAGCCATGCTGGCACCGTGAGATAAATTGCTTTATTGAAAAGAATAATTTTTCTTTAATTATGGACTCAAACAGCTTAGATACAGTTGTGAGCTTAGAAATTGGTCTATAATTCGAAATATTCTGCTTACATCCAGATTTATGGATTGGAGTAATAAACACTTTTTTCCAACTATCAATAAAAATACCAGATCGCAAGGAACTATTAATAATAAGGTTTAAAGGATAAGCTAAACTACTCGCACAATTTTTCAACAAAATAGAACAGAGACCATCCGCATCCAATCGAGTTGAAGGTTTAAGACTACGTATTCCATTTCATCAGTATTTAGCGAAATAGCTCCAATGTCAATAACAGGAGGTACGTGTCAACGCAACCAAAATTATTATTAGTATCATTTTCAAAGTTCGATTAAAAGAAATCAGCAAACATGTTCGCAATATCTGAAATATTGTTTGAAGTCAAATCATTTAAAAACATAGATGAGGGTATATTAGACGAACACTTCTTAGATTTTATAAAATGCCAAAAAGCTTTTGGATTAGTTTTGATATTTCTTTCAAAATTAGCAATATATTGTTTATACAAGAATCTGTCTAAAAAGTTAAACTCCCTCATACAATGCCGGTATTTAAGGAAAAATAAGTTTTGATTTGTTAATAAAAACTTTTTATGAAATTTGTTCCGAAGATTTCTTTAGTCCTTGAGTATACCAAGGTATTTTACTAACACGTTCCTTTAATTTAGGAATGTGTCGCAAACACTCAGATGAAATGAGCAGCTTAAATATATTAAAAAATGAAGAAGTATTTAAATGTTCAAACTCACTATCCCAATCAATACAACCAATAGCATTATTTAAGGTACCAAAATTACAAGTTTAAATTACTACACACAGCATTTGTGTTAACCAAACTAAAATATTTATAAAAATGTAATTGAATTAAAAGACAAATATGGTGAATACCAGCAGCAGATATTGGAAAAGCTGATTCCATTACATTATAATTTAAATTGTTAGTAATAAAAACCAGGTCCAATAACATATTTAACAAATTAAAGCAATTATTTATCTGAATAAGGCCAATACTTAAAAAATAATCAATACAATACAAATCAATATCACTCTTATTATTTGATGGCATAAGATAGTTGTCATCAGATTTAAAATTCCAGGAAATGGATGCAAGATTAAAATCACCCAGTACCATTAACTGATCATCTTATTGTCGAAAATTTGCGTAAAATGATGATATAATATCCACGTGCGCTTTATAAAGTTCCAGTTTACTATTTGGTGGAATGTACGAGACACAAATATAAAGGGATTCAAATTACTAAAAGATTGTCTATAAGTTATACGGGAAGAAAGTAATTAAACTGTTATTGCAGTGTGGTGAAGGGTATTTGAGAATATATGCTTTGCTACACAGGTTGGAGTTAATTGACTTCGTCGTATGAGTTATTAAGAATTAAATCTAACCACCGTCCATTCTGGTTAGGGATTGGAGCTTACTTACTTACTTACTTAGTTGGCGCTACAACCGTATGTCGGTCTTGGCCTCATCTAAGAATTTGCGCCAGCCATTTCTGTCTTTCGCTTGCTGGCGCCAGTTGGAAATTTCAAGCTTCGTCAGGTTGTCCTCTACTTGGTCTTTCCAACGAAGATGCGGTCGTCCTCTTCTGCGTTGACCGCCGCTGGGTACCGAATCGAATGTTTTCTTCACTGGAGCATCGTCTTTCATGCGCTGAACATGACCAAGCCAGCGAAGCCGTTCGATTTTAATGCGCTTGACTATGCCGATGTCAGCGTACAGCTCATACAGCTCATCATTCCACCGTATTCGGTACTCGCCATTGACGCAGATTGGTCCGTAGATCTTACGAAGAATCTTTCTTTCGAATGCTCCTAAAGTCTTTTCATCTAAACTGCTCAGCGTCCAGGTTTGTGATGCGTAAAGTAGGACAGGCATGATGAGCGATTTATAGAGCGTGATTTTCGTTCGTCGAGAGAGGGATTGGAGCTACTTGCTGACAATTAATTGGAAGGAGGAGCTTGTCAATCTCATCGGTGATAAAAGAAATATCCAAATATAATTATTTTATCTTCTTCGTATAAGTTGGCTGTAATTGTAGTTATGGTTTCACATAACTCATTGTATGAATTTTGTTTTGAGTTGGGAGAAATATATATTGCAATAGTATAGACATAACGATTTAGATCTAGTATTATTCTTATAATTCGGAGTTCAAGGCAATTATGAGAGGATGTTGCAAAAAGCTCACTAGATAAGGCATTGTGTGTGGTGATCAAAACTCCACCACTAGAAAGATCTATTTTTGTTTAATCTGTATCATTACGGAATATTTCCCAATTACAATCAAGAATTTCTTCATTTTTGAATGTATCATTTAACCACGTTTCCGTAAAGACAAGAACATTGAAGTGACAAGATTTAGCATCAACAAATGTTTACTAAGTTTACCTGTTTCCATACCACCACAGTTATGGTAGAATAAGTTTAAAGCACTTGACGGGTTAGGCTGCTTTTGGGAGATAGGGCTCGTAATAACGTTGAGCTAGGAGCAGTAGTAGTTTTTTGTGGTAGCACGAGACCTTTGTAGGTGCCAAATCCGCTTTGAATGTGTATGCGACGTGAATGCAGAGAGATAATTTTCAACATCTTTTGGGGATAAGTTGAAGCTTTCATGGTAGTTTATGAAAGTTTTCTTCAAATTTTCTGGCTCCGTTAGAAGACCTTCTTGATGTATCGAAACCATAACACTTGTTTTATTTATACCATCTATACAAATAGAATCTGTTTTTTTATATAGGTATGCTAGGTACAATCGGACATTATCATATAAACGCCGGTCACGAAGAAAAGACACGATAAATCGGCCATCACTACTTATGTCAGCCAGATTTTTTGTTAATTTCGCTCGGGGGGGGGGGGGGGGGGATGGGGGTGGGAAGAAGAGAATCAGTAAAAGGCTGTGGTGAGACTACAATGGGTTGATTTGTGATGGGTGGAACTATTGAGGTTGTTGAAGTGGACATCTGAGGATTAGCTTGGGTTGTGAATGTTAATGGAGCACATGATTCTGAAGGATTTAGAACGTGAGACCGAATAAAGTTAGGGTAACTTTTATTGGTTTTTAAGTTATTGGTAGGTGGGCTAGGAATATGTAAAGGTCTAGAATCAGGAGAAAGGTTAAAAGAAACTCGTTTATTAAAACGATTATTAAAAATGGGAAACACGGCAGTTTTGAAACTCCAATTTTGATTAGATTTAGATTGGTTATTTGTAGGCTTAGAAGGCAATTTAGTATTTTTATTACTACTTTTAACTATGGATTTAGTAGGGTTTTTAGAATTATTGATTTTTACTTTAGAAATATAGTCTAGGATGCACTTAATACACCCAGAGAAAAAAATCGTAAAGCCAAATAAAATACACTGTGCCACAAAGACTTTTATTGGTTCGAATGTGCCCAAAGGTAAAATAGCGTTACGACAAAGGTACAAAGATTGTTAGATTCCCAAGAATAATATGCTTTAAATTAAAAACTTAAATTTTTGTTGTAAAGAAGAAGTACGTCTTAAAAAAGCATGGAAAAAAGTCTTAAAAGTAAAGAAAATTTGCTTTGGCTCAAAGACTTTTATTCGTTACGGCAAAGACGCAGACTGTTAAATTCTAAAATATACTTAAACCAAGGATTTTAATGCTTGTAGCAAAGACGTACGTCTTAAAAGAAACATGGAAAAAATCGTAAAATTACGGAAAATATTTAAAACCAAGGATTTAAATGCTTGTCGCAAAGACGTACGTCTTAAAAAACATGTTGCTGCATTGAATAGAAACACTTGCATTTTTCACGAAGAAACAAATTAAACAATTATATTTTCATTGCCCAAATAAGATAAATATGTTCTTACATATTTTAAGCAATATATAAAGCAATATTGAATTTAGCTAATCTGGGCAATGAAAATGTAATTGTTTAACCCTGGATAACCAATCATATTTCTAATATGTTATAACCAATGTTAGTCGATTCGACTAACACGCTCCAAAACTCGTTTTAGAGGAGCTGTTGGTACATAAACTACATTAAAAGCTATTGAAAATGGAAAACCTATGTATATTCTACTAGAAATAAAAAAAAAACATTAATAATGGTCTTTGTTTTTTTTTTATCTTTTCCATTTTTTTAAAAGCTACTTATCTTATCAGTTTGAGATATACCACATAAGATTATTGAAAAAAATAAAAAAATAGTAAAAAAACATAATAAACTTAAAAGGCACTTCTATCAATATACGAAAAAAGGATTATTTATTATTATTAAAATAAAAAAGTTGAAATCAATTGTTTAGCACAAGAGACACAATTTGCTGCACCACTATAAAAAACTTATAACCAAAACACTATATTCCTACAACAAAGGAATTAGCTTCGACTGAACCGAATTTAAAATACCATCACATCCGTATTTTGGTTGCTGCACGAAGTTGTCAATGTTATATAATGTTGATGACGCCTCTTTTAGGGGGCGTGATTTTTATCTAAATATACAAAATTTTAAACTCAGAGTTCATCCTAATTATCAAAGCTTATGTGTTAAAATATCAAATTTAAACCATAATTTTTTTTGAATTTATTAAGGTCTTGTATTATAATGACGCCACTTTGTGTGTGAGGTGGGCGTGGTTTTCATTAAATTTTGACAAAATTCAAATATGTGGTGAA
This sequence comes from Dichetophora obliterata, assembly GCA_963920525.1. Taxonomy (NCBI): domain Eukaryota; kingdom Metazoa; phylum Arthropoda; class Insecta; order Diptera; family Sciomyzidae; genus Dichetophora; species Dichetophora obliterata. The sequence goes on along the minus strand of OY986435.1, from coordinate 61,381,405 downwards.
TATTTCACTCCAAAGCTAATGTGCGAAATTCCAAGTTCATATATTTATTTTTGTGGCATTTTAAGAGATACCGTTTTGATAAATTCACTTCTGATGGGAGGTAGGCGTGGTATTCATTTAATTTTGCTCATTCCCGAATTTTGTCTTCGTTTTTTGAATATAAGCATATATCTTTTATTTCATTATGATAGCTTAAAAACTGTGGCTGTAATCGTGTCGACAGACAGACAGATGGATAGATGGACAGACGGACATGACTTAATCGACTCAGGAGGTGATGCTGATCAAAAATATCTCCCTATAAGCGTTAAGAATGGAGTGACAAAGTTAATATACCCCCTTACGCAATACGCGTGGTGGTATAAAAAGTTACGTTAAAGCCAATGTTAGTCGCTTCAACTAACACTACATTTATAAAAAGATTCACCCCATCCAATTAAAAAGGCAAATACATCCGAAAGCAACGAGAGCAGCTTAACAAATAATGTGGTTACTACGATATGGATAGAGAACACGATCAGATGAGAGAAAAAAAAGCCTGTAAGCAAAAAATTGAGCAGTGTTAGTCGAAGCGACTAACATTGGTTATCCAGGGTTAATTTATTTTTTTCACCTGCTTTAAGCGTACCATCGAACACACAAAAACTGACTGAACAAATTTCCAAAATCTAAAACAAAGCGGCATGAGCGACAAAACGAACGAAGAAAGAAAAAAACAAAGCAACGCTTGTTTTCAACGGTTTTTTCTTCGTTCGTTTCGTCACTCGTGCCGCTTTGTGTTAGATTTCATTAGTTTCTTCAGTCAGTTTTTGTTAAGTTCGGTGGTGGATGAAGATGTTCACGCGCGTCGTGGTGGCTGCAGCAAATAATTTGCGTATGCCAATTTCTGCGACAAAACGAACGAAGAAAAAAAAGGTTGAAAACAAGCGTTGCTTTCTTGTTGATAAAATTAATAGAAACACTTGCATTTTTCACGTAGAAAGATATTAAAAAAATTACATTTTCATTGCCCAAATTACATCAATTCAATAATGCTTTATTTATTGCTAAAAATATGTAAAAACATATTAACCTTATTTGGGCAATGAAAATATAATTTTTTACTTAAAATTTTCTTATTCTTCTTATAAAAATATGATTTTGAAGAAAAAGTTCTTGAAAATTACAGACTTTGTCCTTAAAACAATAAAACTTACCTTTAAATAAACAAAGAAAAATTGTTGATTTTACATAATTTTTTCAAAGCCCTGTTAACAAAGAATTATATCGTTACGGCAAATATTTTATCTTTACGGCAAAGAAAGAATTTCAGTCTTTTGTTTCAAAGATGCAGCACTTGCATAGTTAAAAAACAAATCATTAGTGCAACGATTTTTTCTTTGTGGCAAAAATATGTTAGTTACAATTTAACAATAACTTTTTTTCTTTGATTTTAAGGCGTTCATTTTTCTCGGTCTATGAATACTTACTTTGAGCTAAATCCATTGAGCCGTTTAGATTTGTATAAAGGCCAAACAAAGAAACAAACAAACAAAGAGAAAATTGATTTTATTACTTTAGCCGTTTTTTTCGTTGCCAATACACTCAATAAATTTCCATAAAAATTTTATTTTACCTCCATTCTATAATAAATTCATTTGTTCATAACCTTTGTCGTAAACAAAAAAAAAAATAACTCAAATTATATTTTAAGAAGGTCAGGGCTTCGTAACTTAAACGCATTACAATTTTTAAAAGGAAAAGTTGAAAATTAACAGATGAAATGTTGAAAAAGTAATAACTTTTTAGTGCAGTAAGGACATTTCATTTTTAAAATCTGTGCATAAAGCAAGCAATTTTAAAAACAATGTCTTTAATTAATTCGATTTTTTTTAAGATATCCGTTTCTCGAAAATATGACGAGTTTCGAACTTACAGGAAAGAACGAAAATTATTTCAATTTCATAACTTCAATCTCTTTCGTTTTATGTTCATCGTGTCCGAATTATGTTGTTACAGTTTTGAAACCTCTTGAGTTTTTAATTTTTCGAATAACTGTTGTTCTGTTTTATCTATTATAAAATGTGTTTAAAAAGTTTAACTCAATTTAAGTTTCTCTAAAAAATCTTGTAACCCAAGGAATTTCATCAGTTTTTTATCTAATATGACTATTTTATAGTTCTTTTCTGAAAAATTTTGCATCATTTCAGCTTAATAATATGATAAAATATATCTTTCAACGTGATTTTCATATTTAATTTTTTCAATAAATGTAACTTGTTGTAACAATTTAGACTTTAAAAAATTCCGATTATAAAAAAATTTAAAAAATTTTATTTTTTTTTTGCACCATAGTTTAGCTAGAAATGGCCTATAAGAAAACCAAACCTTCTTCTTATTGTAATTAATCAACACCTTTTCTTGACATAAGCATGCTGATAGCTCTGGTCTTACACTTTAGATTTAAGTCAGCAGACGGGAGGCAGCCTTTTCTAAAATTTGTAAACAAATTCTTTTCGAATAAATAAACACAATATAATGTTAGGAGTTTGCAGTTTGTTGAATTCTCACAATTTAGCGTGAGTTGCAAGTTGAAACAAGACTGTGCTTTCCTTGTCCCTTTTTCCTCTTTTAAGGCCACAATGCAAAACATTGTTGTAAGCAACTAATTTTTTGATTTTTCTTCTTCTGTTTTTTTTTTGCTTTTATGTAAGAATACCAACCCTCCTCAACATCTCAGAGTAGAAAATTTAATTATGGCTGTAAAATTCTATTAAATTTCGAGAAAGTCACCGAAGGTCGAATGTTTAGACATTGGTTTTGTTGAAATAGGGAAAGAGGTTAAAGCAGCACGATGATATTTTCAGTCTGTTATAATTGAATTTTTAGAAGCTGCTCTGCTAGGGGTATAGCTGCTAAATCCTGTTAAATTCCTGTGGCCACATGATAATTAGAACTTTATATTTTTAATACCGTGATGTTGTATTAAAGAGGAGGAGGGGAAGGAGGTGAAAAGGCTGATGGCCAAGAAGTTTTAAAACGTTAAGCTTAATTAAATTGAAAGACGTTGGTTGAAAAAACAAAAATATAACATAAATGAGGTGTAGAGAATTTTTGATGAATGGCAAGAGAGCACCAGCAGCAGCATGCTGACAAAAGGGTTTGATAAAAAAATTAATTAAAGTTTCATGCCGCTTTTAGAGATCATTTAAATTTTAATCTTGTTTACTGAAATATAATGATTGCATGACGAAAACAAAATAATTAACAAATCTGAGATTTTAGATGACAAAAAAAAAAACATAGAAAAAAGTTATAAATAAATACCAGATAGCTTTAGAAGCAGAAAAAGTGAAGAAAAATAAACAAATGATTTTTTGTTTGAAAGATGATTTAAACAGATTTTATAATAGCGTTCATCCGAGCTTGCATAATAAATGAAAACAACATACGCAAGATTTGTGCGGAAGCCATTTAATGGAAGGTTTCACACGCCAGACGCATATATTAAAAATAAACCATTTCCAATAGCATTAAATCAAATAATATTAGTCATGACAGTAAAGAATCCTAAAAAAATTGTTTAATTTTGGTCGAACAACTAAAAAACAAGAGTCGAACAGCAGACATAAAACGGACTAACAAGGATCGTTTCCATGGGCTTGTGGCCCTAAAATAGACTGAGCTAGGGTCGAACAGCAGCTAAACCGAGTATTTTCTCCATTTAAATTTACCATAAATCAAATATGGGTTTGATTTTTTATTTTTTGTATGAGAGTTGGATTTTTTGATGAGATACTCGTTATTTAACCGCAATTAAAATATTTATGACCATTATATTTTTATATCATATAAAAATATTTCTATTATCAGATATCATAAAAAAAACATTGCAAATATATGGTTCAGAGAGTAAGATATTTTGCCCACGAGCGGCAGCATCCCTATCAATGCATTAAAACTACTAGCCCCCACGAATAGTTATTGGCTAATTAAATAAATGCCCATTCACTACGACTTTTGCAATGCATTACATGCTCAATGCATTGAAATAACAATATTTGAGCAAATGCATGAAACGAGATAATCAGCGACAGCAACTATATTATATTATATTGTTGTTGAAAGTATAGTTCAATAAATAAAAAAGAACTAATGTTGAGACTTTTTCTGCAGTTAAATAAATAAATAATAAAAATAAATAATAATTTTTTGTGCTTGAGCTGCTTTGTTTGTGCAGTAAAAATTGAATTTAAATGTAACTCATATGTTGTGGTGTTTTCTTTATTAATAAATTTTTATAATATTTTCGTTTAACACTTGAAATATTTTTTACGTTCATACAACTTATTTTAATAAGTCCTGTTTGTACAGCTTTATATTAAAAGGTTAGGAAAATGAAATTGAAACAAATTTCATAGATAACTCATTTCGCTTCATAAGAAGAGGAAAGTGAAGTACAAAAAAAGCTTTTTTGTTGAGGTATAAAAGAGGGTCCAATTAAATCAGACACTTAAGTAAAACTCCATCAGAAGTGAAGTGAATAATTCTGTGTCGATAAGCAATATTTACTTAAGTCGAATTTAAACATAACTGAACTGTAGTTGTGTCCTACGCATAAAAACACTACTTACAGCCCTATTCTGGCAACTTGACAATAGTCAACCAGTATTTTTAATATTTCTATGTGTTTGTTTGGGTTTTTTTTTTAATTTCAAAACAAAATTTGAAGCTCAAACAACAAAATTTTTTAATGAAATTGTTCCTATCTTAAAATCAGTTGACAATTTTTATCAAAATTTATTATTTTTGAGCTTCAAAATTTGTTTTGATATAAAACTAATTACAACAAACACATATAAATAATAAAAATACTGGTTGATTATTGTCAAGTTGCCAGAATAAGGCTGGGAATCTGAAACTTCTAGCATGACCTTAGCTTTGACACAAGAACAAGACACACTTTCGTATACATAACTTATACGGCGATTAAAAACTATGAAGCAAGATTTCTCTAAACTTTGAAATCAGAGGTTATGCCCAACCAAAATAGACCAGCTCCTCCGTAACGAGTAAAAACGGAAGTGTTCGGTTAAATGTATTTTAATATTGTTAAACAAAATTAGCAAACGTACAATCCGATCTGTTAGCGTAGCAACTTCGCAACAGCTTTGCTTTGCAAATTTATTTCAATTTTGCTACTATTTCACTCATCTTTTACAAATGTTTAATTAATTAATACAAAAGTTTAAGCAATTAAACAAAGTATAAATTTAAAAAAATATATAATACCCGTTTGTTTAGCGTACAGGCGAGTTGAGAAACTCGTTTCATTTAACGAGTGCAGATGTTCGTTAATTTTCTATCGTCTATTTTGGTTGGGCCTTTAAGTAAGATGTTATTGCTTATCAACACAGAATTATAACAATCGATGCAATGGTTCAAGCCTAAGTTGAGCGGTTTGTGCAAAAACAATTATTTAAGGCTACACATAAGTCCCGGTGTACTCTATATAACAGATCCGCTATACAAGAAGTTTTTTATAGTTAAAAAAAGATTTCTTGTTCAAAAAAGACTAAGAAAAAATAAAAGAATTAGAAAGAACTGATATTAGTTAAAAAAAAAAAATTAGTTAGAGCGATTTTTTCGCTTTAAAACAGAAGAAAAACAAAATATAGATTTTACTGTGATACTTTGGGTCTGTTTCCGTATTAACATCAAGTAACTGTAATAAAATAGAGAATGACATTTTGCATGTTATTCTTCACTCTCGAGATTAAAAAATTTGAAAAATAACGCTTTCAAGTAACTTCAAGTTACTAGTTATCGAGATCTTTTATCTGAAAAGCAGTAAAGGAGTTAGAACAGTCGTTGCAAATATGTTTGCCAGAGCTGAGGGATTTGGGCAAATACAATTATTTCAGGTTACTCATACGTCGTGGTGTACTTCAAACAATAGTTACGCTTATTTGAGTGCTGAAATTAAACTTTTCTGGTTGTCTTTATTCCATTTCCAGGCGTCATGCCAGTAAAGCATGAAGCAAACAAATTATTTTCACGCAAGAAAAATTAAAATAATGAATGAGTTTTTCATCATTTTTCCAACTCACATGCTGCAAAAACGGAAACGCATTCAAGCATTAAAAACATGTCTTCGTGCTAATGCATGCTTTTATTTGGGGTTTTTTTTTTCATCTTGTTATTTTTTGTTGTTTGTTGTGTTTTCTTACACAAAATAAGCACTGATTTCTGCCTTTTGTAAATATTGCGGAATGTGCTGTTGTTCTGATTTTTATATATTCGTATTTGTTTTTTATCAAATAAAGTAGAATAAGCAATTTTCCATATGATAGAATTCTGATCGCCATAAAAAAACAAAATTTCGCAAAAGTTATTTCTGGTGAGCAAACACGAGGTTTATTAGAAGCTTTTCAAAAGCTAACTTAAAGCCACAAGAAAAAAATTTTCGCTATGCTGCTTTAATGTTTAGTGCATGATTTGAGCTTTTGTTTGACTATTATGATAACTGAAGAAAAATTCACTAACATGTCAGTAGCACTTCGTATTGATTTGTCTATGATTGACGTGAAAGAGACAAAAGCTAATCTTCTCTATGGCTTATCTTCCACTTCGTGCATGCCTTATTTATGATATATCAGTTGATTGATTCTTCTTAAATATGAGTGATTTCCTTACTACAATTTCTTTTTTTTTTATTTCCCGTCTTATTTACACAAATATGTTAACTCACATGAAAATCTGTTTGTTATTGATGAGTATGCAATGAAGCATTTCATTAACATACACACGAAAAAACTTGGCTAAACGCATAAACGTTAAAAAACAGGCACATCAAAACTTTTTCTGCCCCCCCCCCCAGATATTTGTTGCATGGAAGAATATCTGTGCAAAAAGATGTTTGAAGTTTTGATTTTTTATGCTCACATGGTTAAAATTAGAGATGGGTGCGTGCAACATTTTTTAAGGCACAGGCACGCACGATCCCGACGACCATTTGCACGCATGAACACGAAATTAATTTTTTGTACTTACACAAACACGTAAGACAAATCACGAAAACGAACTAACATGCACGAAAAAGCACGATTTAGAACTTTGCAAAGGAGCTATGAAAATGCTGCACATATTTTTTAAAATTAATTTTTCAACATTAAAATATTGGAATTTTTATAACATTAGAATGTGTTTTTTTATTACTATTAGTTTTTTATTTTTATTATTTTTTTAAATAGTTGCTAAATATTGAAAGTAGTATAATTTTAGTGCACGAACACGGAAAAGCACGCACGACTTTGCTTTTCTTAAGCACGGGGACACACGTGCACGCACGAAGTTATTTTTTTAGGCACGTGCATGGTGTGTCACGGAAAAAGACGGCACTCGCCCATCTCTAATTAAAATATACTAAACTTCAAATCGTCTTGAAAACTTCAAAGCGATTTAATAATATCAAATTTTTTAATTGGTTCATAAGTTTTCAAGTCGCTTAGAAAGTGCACATAAACAAGAATTTATTTTTAAACCATTCCGAAAAAATAAGCTTTTTTGCTTTTATTGTCTAATTTTATTTGAGTTGCTGATTTAAGTTATCAAATTCTTAAAAAGCTTTCACAATAGCTTTTACTGAAGCTGATTCACTGCTTGGGTATAAACACGCTACATTAAACTGTATTGAGTCAAAACAATATAAGAGAATGAATTTTAAAGTGCTGGATAAATGTGGTAATAGACACTTTCATATATGCTAGAAAAAAACAGAATATTTAAATGTAGCTAAATTTTTACATATCTTACAAATTTTTTTAAATTTTTAAAGCCTTAAAAAGTTTTACGCTACGTTGCTCGCAACGTTCGAACAGTAACTCATGTGAAAATTGCTTTAAATTCGATAAATTGTTATTTTGTACGGCTACATTTAGAAGTTACTCTCTATTTCTTATTTTTATTTTTATGTATATCCTTTAACAAACCTCAAAAAGAACATCAGTTCAGCGCAACCCAACGAACTGTAAAAATAGAAAACAACAAAAACACGATCTCCAATAATTGATTGCCTTTAGTTGATGAAATTTAGACAAACAACTTGCATAAAATGCTCAAACCGCGGCAGATAATCTTTCTTTTATTTTGTTTTAGAAAAATAAAGGGGACTGCTGTATATCGCAATTCTATAACGACCTTAAGCATTAGCAACAGCAACAACAAAGTCGTTAGTTCTCATGGTTTGAGAATAGCGCTTACAGCTAGCAGCAATTGCATTTTCAAAACATACTATTGGACGCTAACGAGGCATTAGTTTTTGGGATCGAAGAAAATTAAAATAATTTGATTATTTTGCTTTAAATTTTTAGATGCTTTGAGTTTTTTGTATTTAAATTTTTAGGTTATGTGCAACGCCGTAGATAAGAGGGTGTACAGGGAGTTCGAAACCCATGCTAAGCAATCCAGAATATTTTTATATATTGAATAAAAACACAGATATTCCAAATTATTTTATTTTGCCAAAACATAAAGAAAATTTCAAAGTTGTATATGAGTTGTTTGGTTAGATATTTATTAAAATATAATCTTATTATTTTGATTTGATTTTAGTTGACCTCAGTATTTAATTGGTGTTTTTTTTCGGACTTAAGTTGTAATTACAAACAAAAATTCCTTGTTGTTTATATTTTATTTTTTCAAATCGATTTTCAATTTTCACCGAAAATCATCATCAGGACTGAACTATAAATAAACAATTTTTGACAATAAAAAACTTACATCAAGCAAAACTTTTTTCAATTTTTTTACATTGAAACATGTAACATTTTAAACATAAAAAACAATTTATAATCTAAATATATAAAAACGTTGGTACGTATGCATGTCTGAATTCATGGCTGAACCACAGAAACGATCCAATTTACAATATATTCACACCATATTTGTGTGTGGTGCTCCGAAATATTTTTGTTTGGGTTATTGCGCCCTGTGGCACTGGGGTCGCTTTTTTAATTTTTTTTTATGGTTCGATTTGTCTTAAGTTTATACCATATTATGTTAAAATTTAAGAAAAGGTAAAATTTGAACCCGATAGGTGGCGTTGGGGTGAAGATATTAACCAAAATTTATTATTTGTATATACAAAAATCATTGCGTCTGTTTGTGATCGCATAACTTCTGAACGAATTAACCGATTGAGGTCATGAGCCAGAACATGACATATAAAATTGCACTAATATTTATGGACGGCAGGAAGGCACAGAACAACGTCTGCCAGGTCATCTAGTATAATATAAATATTTTTTACGTTAACTTTTGCCTTTGTATTGTTGCGAACATACTAACGTTTGCAAAACATATGCATAAATTGAAGAAAATAATTCTGAACCAAGCTGCGAACTAAAAATGTTAATAAGCGTTGTTACTAGGGCTGCATGGTTTTTTTAAAAAAAATCAGGATTTTACAAAAAATAAATCGGGACATAAGAAAAAAAAAATCGGAAAAAAGATTTATGCATGTCGCTCGTTTTTTCAATAACGTCACAACTCAACAAATGCAATATCTTAGTTAAGTACATAGAAATACTTGTCATAGATCAATTTTAATTGTGTGAACGATAACGATATCTTATTTACTTTTCGCGATAGAGAAAAATGTGTCGCTCAATAGTTCAGTACCACAGCAAAATTTTTGATGAAAATGCAAACTGTGCTTCTTTTTAGCCTTATAAAGAAGTTCTTTTAAGTGGCGTTTTTAAAAAATCCTTTTGAAAGACATTCAATGGCATTTCAATTCAATTAATGTACAAAAATTATGTATAATTATAATATATGTTTAAGATTTTTTCCGTGTGATTTTTTAAGCCCCCAATGAAACCCAACAACTTGACCCAACTATAACACCAAAATGCTTTGAAAATCGGGAAAAAGGATATTTTACGTATATTTTTTTTAACCCCCACAAATCCCGAACACTTTTCATTTCCAACACCAAAATCACTAGTCTAGAATGTCGAGAAAAGCGATATTTTCCCAGGGATTTTTTAACCCCCAAGCCACAAAAGCCATTCCAGTCCATTTAATGCCTTCTTACAGTTCTCCTGAAAAACACCTACTAGAATCCTTTGATTGAAGGGCGTAAAGAAATCTTCCATTGAAAAAGTACTGGAAGCACTTCTAGAGAAGACTAAGGAAAGCATTCCTCCCACTGACGTGCATATGTTAAAAGAATGCCTTCTGGGTATGAAAGTAGAAGAGATGGAATTCAAGGATGGACTTTCCCTTTCTCTTTAGCTTCTTTTGGAAGCACTTTTTTTGCTAGGACGCTGAGAATAAAAAAAAAACTTAAAATACGTTTACTGAAAATCGATTTCTTTGAGTAAACTTCTTTGAATAAAAATATGTAGCTTTAAAAAATATATTTTATTACCCAAGGAAATAAAACCACACCAAACAGTGCGTTTTTCAAGTTTTATTGGCAGCACTTGAACTGCCTCTGGCTGCTCTTCAGACTAAATTCAGCTATTCTGTTCAGCAATTTTCTAAGTCAAATGAACACGTACAAACTGTAAGTGATGAAGAGTATCTGTACAAATTTAGTGATGTAGGAATAAAAACATAGAAAATATTTTTAAAAAGTAATAAAAATAATAAAAAATTAAATTATATATCGGAAAATCGGGACATTTTAAGGCTGAAAATCGGGACAACCCGTGTGGAAATCGTGACCTGGCAGTCCTAGTTGCTACCTTGTTCACTTAGTTAATACCTTAACGTAAAAGTGCATTTTATTGGTACAGTTGTAAGTTGCACGATTTTTTGAACTGTGACTATCGTCAAGTGCTTACAATAACTTTTTACTTCAAATTCTAGCAGTGACACTTTGTCTCAAGCAAACCAATTAATGAGCACAGTTACTAGTTTAAAATATTTGGTTGCAAATCCATTTAATGCAAAAAACATTTTCATTTACGATAAATCTGCCAATATAGTTGCAACAAATTTACTGATGATTGTAGTCGAAACTATGGAAGATTTTCGGAAGAACAATAAAGAAGCATTTAAAGATATATTTTACAAAACTGAAATATGCTTTTATTAACATGGAATAGATATATCTAGATATACAGACTCGTATATCTAGGTGCAGTGTAATAGCAGATATGGCAGAGGATTTTTATCGAATTAAGCTTTTCATTCCTTTCGTATATCAGTTTGTTAATTAAATGAAACTCCGATTTTAAAAGTACTTTCAAATAATTGCATGGAAACATAAGTCTATAAGAAATAAATAAGTTTAATATTAAATACAAACTGCTATAAGGGTCTTGTATCCAAACAAAATTGATATAGAAAAGTTAGGAACCAAAGTTGAATTAAAGAAAATTATAAAGACCTACAATAGAAATGAGGGTTGCAGAACAGCACTTGAAGCACTCAAATTACTTTCTGGCAACAAATGTGTCTGTCAGAAATGGATGTTTTTGCAATTTTACAAAATTCTGGAAATAATTTTTACTTTTTCTTGTAGAACAACTTCCAGTGAACGTAATTTTTGTGAACAAGGATACTGTTATCGACAAATTGGCTTCGCGCTCTAACCAATTGACATCGTATGACAACTATGTATAATGTCCTGCTCAAAACTGAGCTATTGAATCAATTTTGTATGTTTAAAATTAAAATAAATAAAATTTTATAAACTTTTTCTTCTTAGGCCATCAGAAATCTATATGGAAATGAAAAAAATATATTCATGTAGTCTTCGAGCTGATATCATTGAAATTAGAGTATAAAGTGTTTCTTCTGATTCATAATCAAATAAGAAATATATCACAAAGACTGTATTATAAGCTCATTTTGCTGAAAAAGTAGTTCTGAATCATATGTATTAAGGCGAAGTGAAACTTTTTTCTTCTATACAGCGGGAGTGAAATACTAAATTCTTACAGCATTTTAAGAAACTAAGCAGGATTCTTCTCTCTGATGAATTTCGAACCACCAACTCAGAAGAAGTTATCAATGCTGGCTAGTGATAGAAAGTTTCCATCGGAAAAAAAAATTATTATGCACTGGTTTTTTACCCACCCACTATGACGCTAACCTACGATTTCTGCATGCAAAAAATTAAATTTTCGACTTATTTCTCTGCAACATGCGTACCAATAAAGCAACGACATAGCAGCTAGAAACCTTTTCTTGATGATTTAAATACAAACACTTTGATATATTGTTCGATTGTCTAACATATCTGGTTACTGGGATATAAATTTTTTAAGAAAAAAATCGGTGATATACTAAATTTTCCATTGTTTGAATAACTTAATAATTTAAATTATTTAAGTATTAAGTTATTTAGTTATTTATGTAAAATTTTTCATATTTACCATTTGGCTCTATGACTTTAAAAGACCAATAAGCCGGATCGAGATTTAGTTTTCGCCGGACACCGACTCAAAAGTTAGAAGGACTCTTAAAAAATATTTCGGTATAATTTTTTATAAAATTTTATAAAGAAACCCATAGAGCTATTTTGGTTTTCTTGAACCCCTTTTTTAACACAGTTTTAATTGCACACAAAAAATCCTATGATCAAAAAGCCCATAAAATAAAATAAAAAGCAGTAATCAAGATTTTATCGTACACAACTTAGATCTAAAAAATTTTGAATATTTTTTTCCTTACAAACTCTTTTGAAAAAAATAGCACAACAAAAAAAAATAACAGCTGCGAAACAAGCGTTTAAGTTTTCGCAACATGTTCGTCAGAGCATTTTATTTATCTGTACTGCTTATTAATTTTAAAGTGAAAAGAGAGAAATTATAGGAAATTTCCCAACTCACTCTCTGAGTCTCTCTGAGAAACGTTACCATTGGAACTCCCCGCAACAAACTTTAAGTCAGAAATTTCACGCAACAAATAAATGAATGTTCTCAGCGAAATTTCACGCAAGCAAACATAGTACTATGCTTTATGGCATAGAAGAATTATCCAGGTAGTGTTGACAGTTTTTATGGAAAACATAAGCTGTCAAAAAATGTACTCAAAAAGAGAGCGCTTTCAATAGCCATTGTAAATAATTAGCATCACGCCACAGGCATCAATCCACCTCTGGCGACGAGCTTCCTTTTGAGACTGAATAGAATTTAACATCACGAACTGAAAAACTTTTCGCGCAAATCACATTACTTTCATGATTTTAAATTTTTATTTGCTTGTTTAACGCACAAAAATTCTTATTTTTTTTTTAATCTTATGATTTTAGTTTTCGACGCTTGCTTTCTTTTTCGCTTTCTTTCACTAACTGTTTTTGCCAGGCTATGTTTTCCTTTTGAAGAGAAAATAAGCAGTTGTAAACACTACCTGGATAATTCTGCCATGGTTTTACGGAAAGAGGTTTTTTAAACTCCTATAAAATATGTATTTTTTCAGTAAAAACTTGCCAGTAAAAATTTTTTGAGAGTAAGAAAATTTTTTTCGCAAAACCATAAAAAATCTGAAAAAGTACCCGAACAGAAAATTTGCAAAAATTTTCAATGCTCATCGCACTGTAAGAATAGTTAAAAAAACAGCAAAAAAGAAAACACAGATAACTTTCTGTCAAAAGCTAATTTTAATAAATATATAATATAATAAAATAGAAAAGGCTTAAAAAATTTGCGCATAAAATGGGAAATTTTTAAATGTACAATAAAAATATTTATTTTAGAAGTTTCCTTTTTTTTATTTCATGAAAATTCTTACAAGTAGTAAAAAGCCATGCAAAAACTTTTCAAAACTGAAATAAAGAGAAAAATCTTACATTCTTATTTTCTCTCTCACTTGCAACTTTTTTGGGTACATTAAAGGATTTCTTGTAACAATTTGTAAAATTTGAACAAATTTTTAAAATCTTTTGAATACGCGAACAAACTTATGAATTTCAGCTTATTGGAAAGGTATTGAGCTTTTCTTTTTATTGACATTTTTTTAGTGTGGTTTAACCAATACTGAGTGCCACAAATATATAAACCATGAGAAATCGGTATTCAAAGGGTTTTTGTCAGCTTAATTATTATTTAATTGCAACAACTACTGCTCAATTTTGACAAATCTTGGTATATATGAGGTTTTGGGTACTAAAAATTAAATGCTGGCAATTGTATTTCAGTAAAGAGTTCACCAAAGGGTGCTTCAGTACAAAATTCAGGACTCACGAAAACTCTTGTTCTAAGGCATGAAAACACACACAATATTGCTTCAAAAATATCATCACAAAATTTTTAAAAACCACTCCATACGATATATCAATGGAATAAAGAGCTTAATACTTAATAATAATTAGCTAAAAACAGGTGCATACCATGAAAAATACATATTTTATAGGCGTTTTAAAAAAACATATTTCCGAAAAAGATGAAATACAGTTGTCTCGTTAGAACGTAATCGGCGGAATTTATCGTGATTTACCGTTATGCGCGAACGAAATATGTAAAATAAATGAAGAAAGGTTGCTTCAGTACGCAATACATTAGACATTTTTATTAAATTTGTGCTTTCAAGTGGAGGTGTATAATATTATATGAGTTCTGCATTTAAAAGGCGGTTTGAAGCAGTGTTTTTGTGTTTGCACTCAAAAGGACCGAAACTGTCCCGATTATTGGCACCAAAATTTATGAAAAAATCGAAGGCGTTTGTGACAAAGTGGGTTAACCACTATATGTGTGTAAAAAATGTCGAGGATTTCCCTGGGCGTGGAGCAAAAAAAAAAGACCTCGATGGAAAGGATGATAAGAAAGTCCTCCGCATTTTTGAGAAAAATCCTGGTCTATCGTTGCGTAAAGCTACGGCTCATTTGCAAGAAAATGAAGTAAATTTGTCCTAAGATGCTGTCTGAACGTTTGCGAGCAAATGACTTTAAATATCGCAGCACTTTGAAAAACCTTTACTTATACCAATTGCTTGGGTAACAGCAAACAAGGATCGTGATTAGAGCAATGTTATATTTACGGATAAATCTTCTTTTTGGACCAGAGGTTTTATCAGTTGATCGTGAGAGTTTCCTAAATCTTGCAAGAAGACAACGACCTCAAACATCGAAGTCGTTTGTGCAAAGAGTGGAAAGAGAAAAATGGTGTCGAAGTGTTGGATGGGCCTTCACAGTCTCCAAATGCGAACCCCATGGAAAATTTCTAGACAATTATGAAGGAAAAGCTCAAAAAGAAACTTATCTGGACCGCCAAACTGCTCATCCGCAATATTAAAAAAATTTTGGAGGGAGCTACTACGAGAATTTGCTCATAAACTAGTTCAAAGTATGCCTCGAAGATGTGCAGCTATTATTATTTTATAATATGGGCGATAACATATTTTATTAAATAAAACAAACATACAACAAAATGCTTTTAATTTAAAAAAATAGAGCAAAGGACTGTATCCATTTTTTTTTTTTGGGTATCAAAACAGTATCTACCGAACAAAAATTTCAAATTTTTTAACCAAAATTTGTGTATGCTCCACGGGGATTTCTCCGATCCAAAAAAAAAAATTATGCCGAAATAATTTCTAAAAGTCCCTCTAACTTAAAATTTGGTGTTCTGCTGACTTTTTTTTCTCCATGACAGAGTTATAAATAACAAATTTCAAATATATACGATTTAAATACAGGTTTGCGCATATTTCACAGCAATTATGCTTTTCAATATTCAATGAGACATTTATTTAATTTTTTTTATTTTTTTTTATTTTAGCAAATATTATTATTAATCAATTTACAGACATTTATTTTGATTTTAATTCTTTTATAGTCTAGTAAATAGCAAAAGAAGGTATCCCATCGGTTTTATCCAATATGTTGGAAATTGGTAAATTTAAAACTTTCAGTAAAAAGATAGAGAAACATTTGCGTTTTTTTTCTAAAATATTAATTTCTGTAATATTTACTTTTTGTCACTTTAACTTAGAAAATAAACATATGTTTATAAATATAACAAAAGTTATTTTCTTTTTATTTGTTTGAGCTTAATACGAATCCAAACGTTTCAAAGAATTTCGCTCAAACTTGGCAAGTATATTGCTTGCATCCTCTTCCGCCGCGTCTTCTGCCTCTTTTCGATAAGGGAAATACACCTTCATTCATTACATACATAGAATAACAGCAAATAGTCTTACTTTACTCCTATATCGAAAACATCGAAATCTAAAGTAAATTTTAGTTATTTTTTTAATTTGGTTAAATCATATCCATTGCTTGTGTCTTTGTATTTCTTTAACAGATGAAGAAAAAATTATTTACTTTTTATATATAGAACAAAAAAATTGATAATAATAATAATTATCTTTTCAAGGCTTTATTGAGTATTTTGAAAGGACTTTACAACATATTAGCTAATTTTGTAGGACACAGATAAATTAAATTAAAAAATGCATGAAAAGCAGACTTGCCAGCTCCAGTATTTTTCCAACAACAACTATTGTTTTGAAGTTTTTCTTTTCCTCACATTTTAATATTTGAACTCTGTTTTCTTGTTTATTTTCTTTTTTGCCTTCTTTTGCTATATAGATTCTGCCTCCGTTGTTGTGCACGTTATCAATGGCGAACATCCGGCTGCAATGCAGCATGGCAACAGCAGTGCCAACAGCTTATCAACATCACTGCATGGTGTCGTTTATCGGATATCAAAGCAAACAGCGGCAACACTTGCCGCATTCACCGGCAGCAGCACTTCTACCATTGTGACCACCGCCACCGTTACCACAACAACCACCGCCAGCAATATCTTGCAAACCGCTTCAGCACTTTGGTGCAGCACGTCCTGGCTAAGACGGCTGAGCCATACGTTCAGCGCGCTACTGAAGGCAGCGACAACAACAAATTGGAGCGTGGTACTAGCCGGCATGCTGGCGACTCAGTTTTCAATCTGGACATTGTTGACAACAATTAGCAGGTGATTGGTATGCTTGAGGAATTAAGTGACCAGACGTGTGGTCAGTTCGTTTATATAAAGTATAGCAGAGATATAAAATTAATAGTTTAAGACACTAGAATAACAGCAAATTTTATTCCAGTTGTGTAGTTGAAGGAGATAAAAATATAATGGTGAAAAAACTAATATCTGAGCAACGCATTTAAGCATATAAATGTTTCTTTTTTCCTTTTCTTCTTTCTTGTACATATTTAAGCAATAAATTAATGAACTTTGTCGAACTGTTGTGTATAGAAAAAGAGTATTAAATACTAACTTATTTATAAAAAATACACATATATAAATAATTTACCATTACTATTTAAAATGTTGGTAAAAAGTATGTTGTTCATAAAACGTGCATATAGTAGTCAATGAATGAATAATAAAACCGAAACAAAATGTTTGAACTGTTAATGTTGAATGCGGAAATTAAATTTCCGGTTTCATATTTCCGTATAAATGACAACCAAAATTTGTAGGTTTTTTTGTTGGTTTTTAAATTTGTATTCTTTTTTTATAATGGTTTGATTCTGTTGTTATTGGTTTTGGTGTATAATTAAGGCACTTCCGGTGGTATATGTTTGTGTTTACTTTTTTATTTTTTTTTTTTTAGCTTAAGAGTTATCATAGCTATAAATATTTTAATGGCAAGCGAAATGTTAAGCGAGAAGAATTAGAGTGAAGTTGAAGCACATTAAAAATGCATCGCTATTTTAAATAGATATCCAAAATAAAAAAAAATAAACTGGCCATTTCAGCCCTTGGAAGGACTTTGACCTAGCTTCTATTGATCAATTGTGTTGTGCGTGTTATTAAATTTTGATCACAAATGACCGAGAACTGGACCTACGTGTTTTATGCCGACTCCGAACGGCTTATGTTCTCAAGAAGCTTTACATGGCAATTTTTACTCTCTGAGGTTTGCCATTGTCTGCAGAGAGGTGACGACCGAACAGAAAAATTAATTCAATTGAAAAACTTTCTGTCTGAGCTGGAATTGAACCCGGGCTATCGCAGTTCTTTAGCTTAGGAGCCACGCACTCTACCCACTAGGCTACGGCCGATATCCAAATAGATATCCACTTCAGCTATATTTTGAGTGAAGAAGAGTAAAGTGTGTTTTCTGCAGAATTGATTTTACATGGATATGCATTTGCTGCGTGAGTTAAGAGAATGCAAATTAACTGCATTTTTAAATGTTTAGTAATATTTTTGCTGGATTTTGGTTTGTGTTAATTTTTTTTATTTTATTTTATGTGTTGGAAAATGAAGAAGATTATGCTTAGAGCATTTTACTTCTTAAGGGCTTTCTGTATTTATATCATTTCTTACTATGAGCTATTTAGGTCAAGTAAGTTTTTAAGAAGCTAACAATAACTCGATATAGAGTAAATAACACAGCAGACTAGACTAACTATTTCGGCAGGCGCTACCCTTTCCATCTTCTGTAGTCTTGAGTGATTAAAATATCATATAAAAATCAAAGAGTAGATTAGTAGAGTAATAAATAGTTATCAAAAATATGCCTTTTATTTGGTTATAAACAAAAATTATTTTATAATAATTATTTTAAAGTGTTTTAAAGTGTTAATGTTTGAATTATCTGAGTATGAACATATTATTGTTAAAACTACATTGAACAAATTTTTAATTTGAATAACTCTGTTATTAACTTGAAGAGTTTTTTTCGACCGATTTCATCAAAGTCAATGAAGAAATATAACCGAATGAAATAACGTCCAATGGAGATTTACCAAACATAAAAAAAAACTCAAATAAAAAATGACAAACAGTATGAATGAAAAATAATCGAAAAATAAAAATTACGCCCTAAAAAAACAATTCCGACATTTTTTTTAAGAATTACCCAAAAAAAACCTTATTTCGCCCACAACAAGAAACAAAAAAAAAAACCAAAAAATTTCCAAAACTTTCAGAAAATTTGAAGGGCTTATTGCAAGAATATGATATGTCACTTAAAAAAATATTCGTATCAAACCAATAAAATTTGTTTACACGGTGAAACACGTAAAACTTAAACAACTTTTTGACTGTTGTACCTTACAGTTGGGGACGTAAATAGAAAAATCCTCTCTGGAATTTGCTAGTTTGGCTACCTATCGGATTTTATGATACTTGAAAGATATCGGTTAAAACTTAAATCTTCATAAAAAATGTTTTCACGGCTATATCTCGTAAACTATTTGGAGATTTGTTTTCCTGTTTTCAGCAAAGTTGTAGCTATTAGCACGGAAAACAAAAGCTCAGAGCAAACTAACACGATAAAACTTCACCGAAGCCTCAAAATTGCAAAAATGGAAAAAATGAACTTGTTATTTTTACCATTTTTGGTCCATATCTCCCAAACCGTTTTGAATTTTGGCAAAGAATATAAAACGAAATTGTAGGCAAGCAAAACCTAAACAACTATTTACAACATGTCAACTGGATCCGAGTACTCCTTGATACCGTTTTGACGCTGAAAATGTGACACATTTTGATAAAAAACTATAATACATGGATGCGTAAAATGTTCACTACTTAAATCTATTTCATAGAAATATAGCATAAATGTACTTTTAAATTCCGGAGTAAACAAATTTTTTCGCATTTTCCGATCATGCTTTGGCACAATATGACCACAAACGAAACAAAATTAATTTTTTTTGGGCACTTGTTTTTTTCCATATTAAGGCGATTTTCTCATTCAAAACCCGTTTTTTGGACCCTTTTTAAAAAAATTCTTATTTGAAAACGCAAAGAATAATTGAAAACTTTTTATTTATTGTATTACAAAAGGTTCAAAGTAAATAAAAAAATTTTTTTTGCCTCGTGGGCTGTTCAAAAAGTAATGAGACTTCAAAGTTGGTGGTGAAAAAAAAGGTGTCGTCACGGCGGCCACGATTCCGGGTCTCCGGAGCGTCTCAGTGTAGATGTAATTCTCGGGTGAACCTCAAGCTTAATTTTGTGATTTTTTTTGACAAAATGGCGGCCATTCAAAAAAAAAAAATTTCAATTTCGGGTTTTTTTTGTAGTTTAGTAAAAAAAAAATAGTAAAAATTTTTTTAAAATTATGGTCGAGGTTCACCCGAGAATGGTGACAATTCTGCGTCGATTCCACTTTGTTTCATGAAAATCGGTTCAGTTGAACTGGAGATATCATGGCCGCCAGTTCGAAAAACGTGGGTTCGAGATAAACGCGTTTAAAGTTTGAAGTAATTTTTTTGGGGAAAAAAAAAAATCAAAAATGTTTGAATGCAGTTTTAAAGAACTGACAATTCTCCGTCGAATTCACTTTGTATCATCAAAATCGGCCCGGTAGAACCGGAGAAAACTTAACTCATAGGTCAAAATACGAGGGTTTCAAAAAAACCCAAAAATTTTTTTTCAAGAAAAGCAGTTCTGCTGGTATCAAAGTTATTTTTTTGGCAAAAAAAGAAAAATTGGTTCAAAATTGGTTCAGTAGATGTTAAGAAAACTGGCCAGGTAGTCAAAAAAGGGCCTTTGAAAGAAAATCTAAATATTTCAGATATTTTTTACTTACAAATATTAGTCGGCGATGCCAGCTCCATACAGGCCACCTTCCTCTTTTTCGTAGAAAATGCTTTCTGCTGCCCTCTCTGCTCTGCGAGCCATTCTGCCAGCTTTTGATGATGCCGCAGCTCGAGTCTCTGATCGGTTCAATCTGTCTTCATTGCGAGATAGTGCGTATTCGTATGCGTTTTTGCCAATCGCAATACCCATCAAACCCATAATTTTAAGTATGGGTATAAAACCGTCGTTGAAGAGGCACGTTGCAATGAAATTGGCCACTTCGATGGTGCGTGCGCCTGAGTTGATGTGTTTGGGCGAAAGTGACCAAAGAACAGAATTGTAGGACTCATTGGAATTCTGAGTTTCAGATCCAAGGCATCTTTCAAGCAAATTATCTGCCGACAGCGCTACGTAAGCTGGTTTTATTACCTCCATCACCTTCTTGTCGAGAGGTGCATACGTGTGGTGAAAGCTATCTAACGTACCTTCAGCAGCTGCTTTCTGCCATGCGCACCAGCTTGACGCACCGGTGGGGCAATTTTGGTGTTGCGGTTTATCATCGGTGGAGCACTTATGGTAAAAAGTGGCCCAAATTTCCTTTTTCATATCCTCCACGGAGTCAGGATGACGGCGGATCGCAAGGCCATAATATGTGGTCAACTCGGATATTAATTTGTCGGTGAGCTTGCCCGCACCTTTGCCTCCAATGCCCTTATTTTCTTTTTTTATTTTTCGAAGTCGCGTGCCCATTCGCTTCTGCACATGCCCAATGCATTCTTTCTTTTCCACTATAGGGTCACCGATATACTTTACATATTTTATGCCGTGTGTTTCAAACGACCTGGAGAACATCTCTATTACAGCGTCCACCTCCATTTTCCCAGAGCTTCCTTCATGGTTTATGGTGCATTCTTCGTCATGAGTATCAAGCCAAATTTGGTAAGCCTCTGGTTCTTCTTCCTTCTTGGCTTCCCAATATTTGCAGCTGTTACACAGACGAGATTTTACGACAGTGTCAACAATTTTTTTGGTATGCTTGGCAATCAAAGTTGTGACACCATAAAGGGAAGCAAAGCCACGCTTCTTCCAAGTCCCATCCCCCGACACAGTAAATAAAGTGGGATCGCACTCTGGATTCGCTTCGATCATAGCCTCTTTTTCTTCTCCAATAGCTTTTGAAATGACATGTTCGTACATGGCTTTTCCAGCAACGTACAAATTTTGTAGGATAGTATAGTACAGATTGTTTGACAAACTTTGTCCGAGGTCCATGAGGCCACAAAACATGGTTATACCTTTTGGCCCAATCCCTAAAAGCCGCATGGCAACAACCAAGCGTCGATTAATTTCATATGATTTTCCGATCATAGGTGACGAAGGAATATATGTTGTGCGTGGGCAGGCGCAGTTCAAAGCGATTTTAAATCCAACTCCATTTGGTGAGGCTTCTGAGAACTCAATTTTTTGCTTGCATGAGGCACAAATTACCAACGCTGACAACGTGGTAAACACAGAACAGAACTCGAGAATGCAATACTTCAAATTGTTTTTGATTGATACTTCGTCGTCTTCGTTATTCTTGAATTTCTTGGCCGATGTACTGGTATATTCAGAATCCTCTGGTCTAAGATGCTGATTTCCACTAAACCCGCGTTTTTTAGCACGATTCTGCCTTTTTTTTTATTACTTTTCCGATCCATTTTACAAAAATCACAATAAATTTATGAAAAACTTACTTTTCCGTTCACTGAAGCGCACGCGTCTGTTGCTCAACTCGATACAAACTGAACTAAATGATGCTTTCAGTTGAACACCTGCACTCAAAAAATGCTTCAACCCCTAAAATAAGCAGAAATGTGTAATCGTATGTTTGTATGAATATGTGTGCAAACACGTTTTTACCTAACAATAAACATTTTCAACGGAATTCGGTAGTTACTTTATGCCGCTTCGTTCGAAAATGAGTCGAAAAAAATAGCTCATTTTGACGAAGACCTTGCTTCACAAAAAAGGCTGTATCTTCTAAAGTATTTCGAATTTCTAAAAATCCTTTTAGGGGCATATTCACAACTACCCAATCTATAAATAAATGCAAAAAAAAGTCGAAAAAAAAGTTGCTCAATAAGAAGACCCCCTTAAAACTTTTAATCTACCAAATTATTGTGTTGTCACACTAACGATACGAATTAATGACAACTTAAGCTTTTACTCAAACGTGATCAAAATTTGTGTACTTATTACGGTAAAAGTGTTTTTTTTTTTCATAATACAAAAACAATTAAAACTTACTTTAAAAATAATTTTTATTAGTACTTATATGAATTCAGCCTAATCTGACTTCCTTCATGGGTATTTTATGAGCTTACGTGGTGACAAGGTTGAGCTTCTAAGGCTTCTAGAAACCCCAGGAGCTTCTAGAAGCCCCAGGAGCTTCTAGAAACCCCAGGATCTACTAAGTTAAATAAATTTTTTTTCTTTAAAATCACTTCTTTCATATAAATTTTTTTTTTCGGAAAAAATATTTTTGTACTTCATTTAAAAAAAAAAAACAATGCAAAATGGACGCAAAAAGAACAAAAACTATAAATTTCTTCAAAATAAAATTTATAACGCCAAAACGTAATTAGTTCGTGGATGTTTAATCGTCAAATTTCAAGTATGGATGGTATTATAGTTTTTTATGAAAATATGTCACATTTTCAGCGTCAAAACGGTATCAAGGAGTTCTTGGATGCAGTTGACATGTAAATAGTTGTTTAGGTTTTGCTTGCCTATAATTTCGTTTCATATTTTTTGCCAAAATTCAAAACGGTTTGAATCAAAAATGGTAAAAATAACAAGTCCATTTTTTCCATTTTTGCGATTTTGTAGCTTCGGTGAAGTTTTATCGTTTTAATTTGCTCTAAACTTTTGTTTTCCTTGTTAATAGCTACAACTTTGCTGAAAACAGGAAAACAAATTTCCAAATAGTTTACGAGATATAGCAGTGAAAAAAAAACATTTTTTTTGAGGAATTAAGTTTTAACCGATATCTTTCAAGTACCATAAAATCCGATAGGTAGCCAAACTAGCAAATTCCAAAATTGATTTTTCTATTTACGTCCCCGACTTTAAGGAACAACAGTCAAAAAGTTGTTTGAGTTCCATGACCTCCAAAATGTTGCAATGTGTTATTTAATCATGTTGCTTATCATGTTATTGCAGTAAGTATTTAATTTGTTTTAATTTGTTTTAATATGTTTTAAAAGAAAATATGATCAACTTTTTTAAAAAACAAACGCAGCCATAATGGTTTTGCGATAAAAAATATTGTATGTTTTTGTTTGTAAATAATTATGATTTTAATATCAATGGATATATATTGAGAAAGAAAACTTTTATTTCGTAATTTTCTTAATCTTCGTTACTTAAACTTGTATTGTTAAAATATTTGTGTTATTCAAAGTCAGTGATAATGTACTTTACTTTCATATCTTTAAAAAATATTCGTATAAAATCATTTCATAATAAGAGAAGTCGAATATACGTTATATTTAAATGCATTTGAATCGCGATTTCATGGATTTCATTATTTAGCTTAATTATCGTTTGAAATGCAATTAAAATTTTTTTGTAGTATTTAATAAATAAGTTGATAATAGAGTTTATAAATTGAAATACAAAGCTTATGGGATATTGCTGTTTTGGGCAAACTTTGAATGTAGTCATCAATAAAATTCAACGGTAAGAAACAAAACCATTAATTGCAATATTTTTTTTTTACTGGAATGCATTAACCTTATTTCGAATAAAAACAGTTATGATATTTATTTTTAAGTCGTATTTTTATTAACTGATCGTATATGAGCACAATTGAAGAAGTTTTAGATCAATTTTTTCGTCGTTAAAGCTAAAAAGTCTTAATAGATCGTTTCTGATAATGGGTTTCGAAGAAACACAAGAGAAAACTGTCTGCGCATCAAATATTCTTAGCAAAATAAGTCGTAGTTCAATTTTAAACCAACATTAAAGCTCATAGTTTGTCAGTTATTGGTCTTACTATGATATTATGAGTCAGTATAAAAATAATTTAATCATATCGTTCTTAAAACCCGTTAATTTAATAGATTCAGTTTGAAATTTTATATTTAATCTGATAGCTTAAACAAAGAAAAATGTCGAGTGAATAAAATTGTCACTATAAACTGCGAGCACACAAAAGTACTCAATTAAACAGAACTTATATTAAAAACATTTGTGATTTAATGTTTTTTGATCTTATTGACATTTTGAGAATTTTAGAAAAAAATATAAAGTCCCGGAATGCAAAAGGTGTGAAAAGTTGTGAATAATTTTGACTTTTGAAAGCTACGCCGGAAAAATTTTGAAGGTTTCACTACTGCATGTAAAACAATATTTGAATGCATTTTCAACTAAGAAGTGATTGATGGAAAATTATATCATAAGAATTTTCTATTTAACCTTTATGTGCTTCGGACTGTAAAATTACGTAGACGGTGGGAAGTCTAAATTTGTAGTAAGTCTAAATTTTTATGGGAAACTTTGTCAACATTTTTAACAAACTGATCACTGCACTATAGTACTCTCCAATTATTGGAAAATATGTATGCAATAAAGTCACATATGGGATTGGGCATTTCCATGGTCACGTACGTAACGTTTGTACACCTTTTTTGTTTCTAAAAATTAAAACAAAAAGCAAATAAAAATTTAAACTTTATTTGTCCTGTTTTAATTTTTGGAGAGCACTCTAGTATTACTACATTAAGGGAAAAAGATGGAAGCGATTGAAAGTATTGTCCAAAGATATAAGCAAACAAAAAAGGACGCGTTACGAGTACGGTACTTCTAAGAATAGAAGTGGTTTTTGTCTGCATCAATATAAACGAAAAAATCTGCGAAGTGTGCACGAGTTTTTTTATCAAAAATTTTTTAGTATTATCTGGAATAATGTTGCTTTTATTCATAATGATTTCGTTGAAAATTCTTTTTTAATTATTTTTACATAATCCATTATATGATACTTTACGATACATTCTTTATGATACACATTTTTTTCTTCAAAGAGGTACAAATTTTTTATAGTTTTATTTATTTAATTGAACTAAAAAAGTAAAGAGTGTAATTCAGGACCGTAAAAATCGAAAACTGAAGAAAATGAATTAAACTTTGTATTATACGAGTATTTATTATACTTATAAAATTCCAACATTCGTTAAAATTTTTCAACTGCCATTCAATATATTTGCCAGTCATCATTTTTTAAAAATTCAAATAGAGATCAGATTTCAGTACTCTCACAATATAAATTTTAACATTTTTTCTCTATTACGGAGGTTTAAAAAAATGTTCAGTAAAATTATATTTTTCAGTCGCGGTAGAGCTTTTGGTGAAAATGCCCATATGCAAGTGCAAACACGCACTCACATACGTGCATAAGAAAGCACAGAATAAAATACATGACAAAAGGGCGTGTTTCGACACGCTGAGTTAAAAAAGTATTTTATTGTGTAAAAAAGTAATGTGAATTTTCGTACATTTTATAGGGTTACTACATTTGTAGACACCAAGCCAGGAGATGGTCAATTTTAATGTAGGGTCTGGAGGTATCGTAAAATTTTTTTAATGCCATTAGTGGCAAAAACTGCTTCAAAATTATTTTTGGGAAGCAATTGAAAACGTCGGAGCCTTATGTTGTGATATTTTTTCAGTTTTTTCGTCAAACTGATTCAAATGTAGACAACCAAGCACATGAAGGTTAAATGTACAGAAGTAATCTCCCTCAAAAGATTCTAGACAAATTAATGAAACGTACTTTTAAACTTTTTCTGAATATTTATTCTCCCAAAAAGCCATTTCAAATACAATCAATTCTATTTATAGAGTTCGGCGTTTTATATAACTCATATTTTGTATTAAAAAATAATTTTTTGTTAGAAAAAACAAACAATTCAGGACACCACGACGTCAACCAACAAGCTCTTCAAAAGCTTTTCAAAAGCAAACAAAAAAATTACAGTTTTGCTAGTGCTCGTTAAAACTTCTATAAGAGTAAAAATAGAAACTTTGAATTGATTTTTTTAAGGAAATTATTTTAATAAGTTTAAAGCATCTTCAAATATAATCGGTAGAATGCATACTAAAAAAATTTAAATTTTGAAAAAAAAATTTCTTCTCTCCATCGAAATTTTTATTTGTTATTTTATAAGAAAAAAAGACATTTTGAAAAAATGTGCCTTCATAAAATATGAGCAAATGAAATATTTGTAGTAACAGCTGGCAATTCTGGTAAAAAAAAAATACCAAAATTTTCAGAAACTGCACAAAAATACCTTTACTATGGCACAATTATCGTAAAATTTGGATAGTACTCGTAAACAAGTATAATTTATTGAAACTGATCCCATTTTCACGATTTTTGCTTTTGCGCCAAATTAGTATTTCCGTTATTTCGTGATAAATGGATTAAAAAAAATTAGGCAACTTTAGTACTTATAATTTGAATACAAACTTTTAGCCAAGATTTCAGGTAAATCAAAAGGCATGATGTAAATTTTTCGAAAACAACTTGCATTAGGCTTCGAATGGGCAATATAAAAAGGACATTTTCATTTACTTGAAATGTTAATTTTTTTAAACTTTCACAATTTTTATACACTGAACCATTTTAGAGCGAATTTTTTTGAAAGCGTCATTGAATATAACATTTCCAAGTACACGATTTTAAAAAAAATGTTTTCCGGGCCTTAAAAAATTAAAATGATTCCAAACTTTTAACTTAAACCTGTGGAAAGATTCTGCATTTAATTCCAGTTTAATTTGACAGCAGCTTTTATATGATGTCGTTAGGTCTTGGTTGCCGCCGATTTGTTCGCTAACCTCCTATCGCATGTTTAATACAGGGTCCGCCATCTAACGTATTTTTTTCAACTAGTGCTTATTTCGTGAATGGTAACACTTAGCTCATGTCTGATTTCACAGATAATTAGTTTTATCCTTCCGCTGAACTAATATGGTTGTGTATACGCTTGAACAACGCTGGAAAATATTGCGACATTACTTTGAAAATCATGGTAATGTTGCAGAATGTGTGCGAAAATTGCGTACGGATTTTGGAAGAAGAGAAGCACCGTCAGCTCCGTATGTTCGTTATCTTGTGAAAAAAGTGAAAGAAACTGGCATCCTCATCGATAAACCAAAGCGTGAAATGCCAAAAGCAGTGCGTACACCCGAGAATATTGCTGCTGTGACAGAAAGTGTGCGTGAAGCGCCATCAACATCAATTCACCGTCGTTCTCAACAATTGAACATTTCGGAGACATCATTAAGACGAATTTTGCATAAAGACCTTGGTATGACGCCATACAAAAACCAATTCGTTCAGGAGTTGAAGCCAACTGACCATCCAATGCGTTTTCGCTTCGCTAAGTGGGCCTGCGATCGACTTACAGAAGATGCCGATTTTGCCAAAAAAATCATCTTTTCAGGTGAAGCTCATTTTGATCTTGGCGGGTATGTAAACAAGCAAAATTGTCGCATTTGGGGCACAGAAAACCCGCACGCATACATTGAAAAGCCGTTGCACCCAAAACGAGTCACTGTTTGGTGCGGATTTTGGTCCAGATGCATAATTGGGCCATTTTTCTTCGAAAATGAACAAGGAGTGGCCGTAACAGTAAATGGCGATCGTTATCGGCCCATGTTGAACGAATTTTTGTTCACAAAAATTGAAGAGGAGGATATTGGTAGCACTTAGTTTCAACAGGACGGCGCTACATGCCACACAGCCGAAGCTACACTCGATGTTTTGCGCCCTCTTTTTGAAGATCGCATTATCAGCCGCAGAGCTGATGTCGTTTGGCCACCTCGGAGCTGCGATTTGACACCGTTGGACTATTATTTGTAGGGTGCCCTCAAAGATAAGTGTTACGCCGACAAGCCAGAGACAATTGACGCTTTAAAGGACAATACTCGTGAAGCCATTGGTGAAATACAGCTGCACACAATCGATAATGTGCTTAAAAATTAGACCGATCGTGTAGGCTACTGCATGGCCAGCCGAGGCAGCTATTTGAATAAAATTATTTTCCATTACTAACCGGAAGGATTGTACTTTCAAATAAAAAAAGAAATTTGAGAAAATATCTAGTAGTTTTTTTTTTTAGAATTTTCAAAAAAAAAAGAAGTTATTTGGCGGACCCTGTAAAAGTTAATTCAAGGCTTTAACTGTGGAGTCTTCAAATTTTCGTTAGCTTTTAGAAGTTCGTATGTTACTTGGATGGATTCGGCTTATTCGTATTTGTATCCTTAAAATTACAAAAAGAAGGAACAAAAAATGGGTTATTAGATCGCTAAGTTTAGTTTTTTCTTATTCAAAACGTAAAAATTATAATTTAAAAGTAGTCTTCATGAATTAACATACACCTATCAAATTGTTATTTGCTTTTTAAAACCTTATGCTTTATTTTTTCGCATGTTGTAAATGTGTGTATGAAAACATTTCAAGGCATTAACCGAATCTCAGAACATGATTGCATGGATTTTAAGTCCCAGCTTTCTCGGGACTGGAAAAGTACGGTATTCCGGGACTACCTTCCCGCTACTTTTATATATTTAATATGAATTATCTTTTATTGAATTTCTCTGAAAAATTATGTTTTTTAAATATCAGTTTAAGAATTCAATGAAGGCGGAGGTTAATATTATTAATAGAGAAGTGTTGCAGCAAGCAAGAATTCATAAAATTCCTTAATATTTTTCTTTGGTTTTTAAGTTTTTGTTTGGTATCGTCGGTTATGAATGTAGGCGTGCTTTTGAATGCGTCACTTCACTCATGTACTTAAAATAATTATATTAATATACCTCCAGATACACATACAAAAACACGCACAAATTAACAGCAAGCAAGTCAGACATTAAAAAAGCCAGCAGTTTATTTAAAGAATTAAAAAGCTTATTATTTAATTATTTAAATCCTTCATGCTTGCATATCACGATTAATAAATTTGGCGTGATTTTAAGCAGCAGCAGACAGCTAATTAAGTTAAAAAATGCGCAGCAAGAACTGTATTTCTTCTTATTAATTGAAATTTTATATGCGTCAAATTGTGCAAGCATGTTTTTAATTCAGTCCATATATTGCTTTTTCTGCATTTTCAAGAGTGCAGTTTTGTGCATTCAGGTGAAGACATATTTAATTAAAATTTCACCCTTTACTATATTTGCTAACGTGCTCATTTATGTGGATAAATGTAAATTAAACAAAATATATATTTTACATGGAAATTCTTTACATGTGTTTGTTGAGATTATTTCAAGTTAAGCTTTTGCTGTAATC
This sequence comes from Dichetophora obliterata, assembly GCA_963920525.1. Classification (NCBI taxonomy): domain Eukaryota; kingdom Metazoa; phylum Arthropoda; class Insecta; order Diptera; family Sciomyzidae; genus Dichetophora; species Dichetophora obliterata. The sequence goes on along the minus strand of OY986435.1, from coordinate 61,351,606 downwards.
TTGCAGCTTGTGCTTGATTACGTCAACAATATAACAAAGTTGAATGTTGTCACAAGTGTTAGTTTATTTGCTCAAAATTTAAATGTTTTATTGTTATTTTGAACTGAAATTTAACATAAAATTTGCTTTTCCAAAAATAAATTGAGAACACCAAAAAGTGGGGAAAAAAAACTCAAGTGTGCACCATAAAATATTGAAAAAAAAAATTTTACGCATTTATTTCAGTGTCGGAAAAAATTTGATAATTTTAACGCTTTCCTATTTCCCTTGTCAAAAGCTTTTTATACAATAAAGTTGATTATTTTACGCATTTAACGTATTTTACGCTCTGCAAAGGTAAAAACAAATTATAATTTACTGCAGTTTTTTTATCCTGCAAAGTGTAAAACCAACGTTCTTGGAAGGCGTAAAATGCAAAAATGTTTTCATACACAGGAAAAAACACGACTAATATTATTGAAATATGTATACATTTATTTTAAAGATAATTTAAAAATATTATTTAAAAATCACATGAATTAAATTTAAATAAAATTATTTAATTACTTCAACAAATCTTTTGCTAGATTTACTTTGTCACCACAAAATTCTTCATAGCAATAATAAATTCCATTAATGTTATACATTTTTTTCAGTGTGCTTGAACTTACTTCTTTTTTGTAAATTTGTTTTTTATTTTGCTGTTATAAAACCATTAAATTTTCATTAAAATTTAATTATGTAGCGCATAACTACCAGACATAAACTTGTCCAGTATGGCGTAAAAAATTTGTGCTTCAAAAAGCACCGCCATTACGTGTGACTGTGGATGATGACGATCTGCATGTTAAAGTATATACATATATACACGGTAGACTTTATTGTGTTTTCTGTGTTCTATAAACGCATAAAACAAGAAGAGAGTTGCTGAGTTTTAATATTCCATAAACAAGTTTTTTATGCTAATATAAAAGGTCATTATATGTTCATATAATTGTATGTCTTAATTTGATGCCGTGATTGAATATAAGTTAATATGTATCATGATGACTGCGGCTTTGAACTAAAATGTAAGAACTTTTTACTGCAGCTGCTGCGTATGAATTAGAAATTACTAATTAAAGTTACAAATAATATAATAATAAAAGCTTTTAAACATAATTTTTAAATAATACATTAGCTTTTTTACTAATTCATTTTTGACTTTTTAATAAATTTAGAGTTAGGATCAACAAAAAAATAATAAAAAAAAAATTTAAAAAAGCGATTTTATTTTTGCTAAATAATTAAATTAAGAAATTTTCATATAAAGTTTATGAAGGATATTTTTATTGCAAATTTTAATTAGGGCTTTAATAACAAATTTATAATTGCAATGGCTTTGATTTTATGAGAAATTATTTTCGTTTGTTCTCTTTGCTGCTGAAATATTATAAATTAAAGAATCAATTTTTTTTTAAAGACCAAAAGCTTAATAAGTAGTTGTAGATTGATGTCTTTAACTTTTTTATAGAAAACATGCCTAAATCATGCTCGTATAAAATAATATAAAATAAAAAAAATTAATCAGCCCTATCACAGTAGGCGTCGTCGTCCTTGATTTTATATCGTTGTCACTTTGAGTCGACGTCGACATGAATTCATTGTTAAATTTGTATCAGCTAACACTGACGTGACGTCGACGACAGTTTATCGATAAATATACATAAAAGGAATTTATAAAATTAATTTGTCAGTTGTTTTAAAGAGTTTAAGATTATTTCGCAAAAGGTTTTTTTTTGGACACAAGTTCAAGCGTTGAGGAAGACAAAAAACGTCTTAGAATAGAAAGGAAAACTATGAGGAAAAGGTCAAACATCTTTGACTTGCCAGATAAAAAGTAAGCTTTATAGTTGCGATTTGTTTGTGTTATTCCTTTAGAATGAGCCTAAAATGAAACCTGGGTCCGAATCACAGCATTCGTGATCGAGCAAAATTACGAAGGGCGCGACGAGACAAGTGCCTATCAATCTTGTACAATTGTGCTCGATCACCGATGCTGTAATTCGGCCCATGGTAGTCGTTCGACACGTGTTTCAAACACAACAAAGTTGGCTACAACATTGCGTTTTTTGGCGCTTTGGAGGCCGTGCTTTGTCCAAAGTGGATAAAGTTTCAAATGACCGGTTCGGAAAAAACGGAAGCAAGATTGGCATTTTTTGATAAAAACCGGATTTCCGGGTGCAGTTGGATGTGTAGATGGGACTCACATCAAGATTTCATTGTCTCTAACTGGTGGACCAGAAGCATTCAGGTCTTTAGCAATTCCTTCCCATTTTTGTTTATGGTCTCTGGAAAAGCCTTTTGCTACGGAAGGATCTTTTTCCAGAAATTTTATCAGACTTTCGAACTGCAACGCGTTCGTTATTATCATTTTTTCTCCATGTTTAATTTTTTAGTTTTAAACTTCTAGTCGTCGAGAAAAATGGCGACGACAGAAATTGCAACGTCTTAGAACGACGTCGACGTCGATTTTACTTAGGCGATACCAAACATGTGTTGACGACTGTCAATTGTTATCGAAAACGACAACACCGATACCAATTGTATTCTGTCTTAATGCTCCAAACGGCTTATGTTCTCAAGAAGCTTTACATGACAATTTTTTACTCTCTGAGTTTTGCCATTTTCTGCAGAGAGGTGACGTCCAAACAGAAAAATTAATTAAATTGAAAAAAACAATCTATTTGAGTTGCGAATTGAACCTTTAACTTCAAACCAGCCATTCTAGCATAAAAATAACATTTTAGGATTTTTTTAACATAAAAATTTATTAAAAATCAAAACTAACAACTTAAAAAATTTTATTTTTTTTTGTAAAATTTTTTAAATACTAACACAAAATTAACTTCAAAGACTCAATAGCTGAGAGTTGTTATGTTAAGACTACTGAAAAAAAAATCACTTGCTTCTACTTATGAAATTTGTCTAAAAATCGATGAAATTTATTGAAACCACGCATACTTACGTCATACATTCAGCAACATGTTGTTGACATGTATTCAAACATTGACTGAATATAATAATTTTGATATACTAAACGTGATCAATTTTTCAGCAGTTATATTTTTTTTCATAAAAGCACTCCATTCTTAAAATGCCACTCCCTAACAATTCAAGTATTGCCACCATTGCTGACAACAGTTGAGCAATTGAGCCAATGTTGCCAATTATCTCATTTTTATTGTATTAAATTGGGGCAAAATAATGTAATAAAATACACAAGCGCACACACACGCACACTCACAAATACATACAATGAATACAATGCAATGTCAGCCGGTGGCAATGGCAGTGATGGTGTTTGTGATGCTGCGACATAAAGTAACAAAATCGGAAAAATATACAACAAACGGTGCGTATGGATATATATCCGTATGAGTGCATTTGTGTTAGTGTGTGTTTGTGTGCCTGTGCTTACTTGTTTGCTTGTGGGGTGGTAAAAGTCACCTGCTGTTCACCAAATAAATGAAAATATTGTGAGAAAATGAACAAATGGCAAAAGCATGACGATTTTTATGTTTTGATTCTTCAATTTTTTTATACAATACATATTTATATGTTTTGTTACTTTCATTTTTTACTCTTGATTGTTCAATTTTTTATTAAAATACGATAAGCTTTTTTCTTAATATAGCACTGAGTGTTGTATGAGTGGGTGCTTGCTTGTTTGAGTGGGCGTGTGTGTGTGACTGTCTATATTACTTGGTTGATAAAAACTCCAACGACCCATGATATTTTTAATAATTTTCGCTACGGAAATCCGTTCGAACAAAATGCTATCAATATACATATTTTGTAAAAGCATTAAAAGAAAAGAAAGAAAAACCATTATCGTTCATTTTTCTCACTCTTAGCATTGCGAAAATTATTGTTATGCTTTTTTGGAATTTTTTCTTACCTTGTTTTATGCTTTACCTTTTTTCTTTTTTGCTTTCTTTTTGTCCTTCTTTCTGTGATAACTACCTTGATAAATGGAAGATATTAATTTATTGCTTTTTTATTGATACAGATTTCTCGATACACTTTAAGTGGTATGAACGTAGGTGTTTGTGAGAGGATTCGAATGGTTGAGCCGTAAATCTGTAAGAAAAAATTTTACGTAATATAAGAAAAATTATATATTAAATGTTGAACTTTAAATGCATTGTAGATACATCTTACTATATTAAAAAAACCTAGCTTTATACAATGTATATCTTTGTAAAAACTTGAAACTGTTTCAATGTGTTAATTAAATGAAAACTGATAGTGATTAAGCTTATTTTAAGGGAAAAAAAGAAATATAGGGATATTGTATATGTATATATTAGGCCGGGTCGATTTGTGGGGAGGCAAAAAAATCGCCCATTGCTCAGTGAAAATCGTATTTTAGGGATCAAAATAAGAAACTTTGCCCGAGGAACTATACCTCTAAACGAATTCTAATGCCCCAAATTTTTAGTAGGGTCAAATTTTGAAAAAACCCTCTTTGACCCATTTAGAGTGCCCCAATCGAGTCCAAATGTATGACCGACCCCTCCTAACTTTAGAGGGCCGATCCACCCATGCCAGTGGCACACACCCTGGAACCCCCTGCGGTGTTCCCCATACAAACAAAGTTCCCTATACAAACAAATGTTTGTATGGGGAATCCCCAGGGGGGTTCCAGGGGGTATGCCACTGGCATGGGTGGATCGGCCCTCTAAAGTTAGAAGGGGTCGGTCATACATTTTGACTCGATTGGGGCACTCTAAATGGGTCAAAGAGGAATTTTTCAAAATTTGACCCTACGAAAAATTTGGGGCATTAGAATTCGTTTAGAGGTATAGTTCCTCGGGCAAAGTTTCTTATTTTGATCCCTAAAATACGATTTTCACTGAGCAATGGGCGATTTTTAAATCGACCCGCCCTAGAAGTAGTGCTTATTAAGTAATTCAAAACAGAAATTATTAACAAAAAAAAATAATGGAGAAACAACCAGCATTTTTAAACTAAGTGACATATTAAACTTAACTTGCTTACAATAATTAAAAATTGACAAACAACTTAAAAACAAAAATCATTTCAAACAAATTAAATGTGTTAAGATAATAATATAGATGAGATATGTAAAATTAAAACTGTTTTTTATTTGTAAATATTAGTTTAATTTTTTAATTAATTGCAACTGATTTCTGGTAAAATAATTTCGTGTAAAAATTAACTAGAAATAACTTCTAACTGTATATAAGAACAACACACTTTCACTACATTTAAACTTCGAAAGCATTGCTATGTATGTGTTTGTGTTCTTGACATAAATACTAAATTTGAACAAAACAAATATATATAAAAAAGTTTGCAAGTAACTTGACGCAAACATTTTACTATACCTAGTGAAAAAAGTGAAAACTAAAGCAGATTAGTTAAAAAAACCTGTATGAAAATAGTTAAAACTATTAAGTTTAAGTATGATTTCTGAAAAAGATGAGAGTCGTTTTTGAAAATAAAGAAATTTATGTTTAAATAATTATTGTTGTTTTATGTAATTATAGGTAACAGCTAAAAACAATTTATCTGTATTGTGGACATGATAATTTTTAAATTTATACAAAAAAGAAAGCAAACTTCAAACTAAGTTCAAAGTTATTTATTTTTTTTGGAAATTGAAACTGCTGACTTTTTTTTTAATTTTTTTGGACACTCGAATATATGATTTTTGTTTTTTTTTTTAATCTTAATGTCTGAAAACAAAGTATGTGTGTGTCAAAGTAATTGATATTTAGCAGGTATTTCTGAAATAAGGTAAGGTTTGTTAATATTAACTCAAAATTTTACATGTGCTTTCCATAAGGAATGTAACAAAAATATATTTTTTTTACCGCTGAAACATTTTATTTGAATGCTAAGGTTCTATACTTACATAAATCATATTCAAAATTAGTTTATTTTAATGTATTTTTGTAGAAATACCCACTGTACAAAAATTCAAATAAAATATTTACTTAAACATTAAATTTTTATGATGAGATAAATCGCTGCAAACATTTTCAATCGCCTCAGAATTGCCAGCGAATCGCTTGAAAGATTAGACAATCGCTAGCGAGTTCATGTGTTATCGCCGACTGCAAGCAGCTGATGCAATAAAAGCGATTCGCCGGGAAGATTCGCAAACGAATAGCCTAAAGTGTTTGCTATCGATCGATCAAGAAGAGTCGCTAACGAATCGTCGAGAGGGGTTTTAAGCGATTCGCTTTAAAGAGTTTCAAACGAATAGCCAAGAGAAGTCCTAAGTGATTCGCGGGAAGAGTTGCACACGAATCGCCTCGCCAAAAGTGTTTATAAGTGATTAGACGACAAGAGTGGTGAACGAATCGCTTTTAGGGTGCCTCAGCGATATGTTGCGAAGCGTCTTTGAAAAATGTTACAAGTGGGACATTCTTTGTCAAATCGGTCAACAAAAAGATCGACCACAGCCAATCGTGCTTATATTTAAATTTTCAGTTTGAACACATTTTTTTTTAAGAATATTTTAATTATTCAGTTTTCAGAATTTTTCAGAGCCTGTTTCATATTATATCGACAGATTTTGAAATTTTTTTAAAAACCATCTTCCAACTGTTGAAGAATTGAAGAAGGAAGAAAGAAGGAAGATTTTGAAAATTTTTCTCGAATCGCGCATTCATCGCTTGGGCGATCGAAATGTTATCCATCTTACAACGATCACCGAATTGAGAGAAGGAAGACTTTTAAATGTTTCTTGAATGGCGCATTTCTTGAATGGCGCTTATAAGTTACATTATCAAGCAAGCAAAAGGTGAACATCGGGCATCACGTGTGTTTAAGCATACTTATCGCTGATTTTCTGCCTTTTACTCTCTGTGCTCAAGCTTTCTTATCATAGTTGGTTGTGAAGACGCATCAGATTCTGGCTTCGTCTGCTTACGCAGTAAAAAGCCCTCACAATAGTTTAAGCAACAGGATTGATTAAAACTTAACGACCTTTAAGTTGACATTAAAATTTTTTACTCTCGTACAAGTTAATGTCGAGAAAATAATATAAAAAAAAAATTTTCTACAATTAAGGTCACGTAATTAATTTTTATGAAAAAATTTTGTACCTCAATTATGAATGATAAGGTATTATGTCTGTTAAAAAAAATTTAAATTGCAAAAAAGTATATCTTCTTTTCTCCATCGATATTTTTATATATTTTTTAAGCTTCATATTATAAAAAAAAATTAAAAAAACCTTTATTTAAAATATGAGAAAATTAAATGTTTGTTATAGAAGTTGGCAACCTTCGTAAAAATACTCAAAAATATTAACAATTTTAAGAAATTTCATTAAAACACTCAACGGTACCTTACTCATTAAAATCGGATAATAAACAACGAAGAAACGTTTTCTTGGAAATGACCACATTTTCACGATTTTTGCTTTTGGACCAAATTGGAACCTCCATTATTTCGAAACAAATGGCTTAATAAGAAAATTGAGCTACTTTAGTTCTTATTATGTGAATATGAACTAATAGCCTAACCCAGCAGTGTAGCCAAAAAGATAAAATACTAGTAAATGTACAAGGTCTAAAAATACCAGTACCAGTTCAGCTCAAATGCTTTTTACATTGCGCAAACTTGTTATTTTCCTGCATTGATATCATAGGAAAAGACAAATGTCCTATTCTCGATATAAATTGAGGTAGTATTTTTACTGGCATAATTTTAACTAGTTGTGATAGTAGTAACTTAAAAACCAGTAAAATACTACTATAATCAAAATTAGGCTTTTTACTGGTTTGATTTAAGCAACCTTTGTGCTAGTATATTTTTAACTAGTTAAATACTAGTTTAATATTGTTCAGTTTCATATCTATATATTATTACGCAAACAAAAAACTTGTGGTTCCATTTTACCTGTGTTAACGTCAACATATTCACATAAATCTTATACCGATGGAAAGCTATTTTCGAGTAGATGTGCAGAATAAAGCTTTTATTCGAATCAGTTGACATTAAGGTAGGTAAAACTAAGCGAATATAAAAACCTTTTTTCCCGATGGGACAATGAGAACCAATAGCGACACAGCTCTGTTGAACACTGTTGCTGTAGCATTTACAAGAGAGAAGCGTGTGAGACTGACAAAGACACTTCAACAGAGTTGTGTTACATTGTTGCCATTGCTATTTTTTTAATTACTCTCTCCTCGAAATTATAGCTTGAACAGAATGAAGTTGCCGCCGCGTCAGAGTCAAGAAAACTACGATGAAAGGATGTTTACGATTTTTACGTTGAAACAAAATTGTTTAATATATAAAAACAATAAAATTATTATCAAATGTGATAATTGTGGAATAAAATTTAGCTTTATTTGATTATATTAAGATCGGAATTGAATTGAGTTGATGAATTTAATTATTGCAGTGAAAACTTATTTAGACGCATTGAGTGATTTTGTGTAGAGGAAAATCTTTGCTTCACGACACCCTTGCTCATGACATGAAACCCACAAATTAAGAAAAATTCCATATATCAGAATTTTCGTATAAAGTCGTATATGAATAAAAATTGATTGTTCTGTTTGTGTAGTAAAAATTTGTCAAACCCACTTGTATCGCCCATAAATCAATAAAAATGCTATATTTCAGATGGTGATTGTTGTATTCTTTTCTTCAATTTTGTAGTTAAGTTTGTGTGGTTACTGTCTACAACTGTACTAAAAATGGACATGGTCGCACAATATATATACGCCCTTTTTTCAGAAATCATTATAATTCTTGAGTTGTAGACTATTTTTAAGAGGCGTCCACTATCTAAATAAATGTTAACACGCCTACTTTTAACGCCAAAAAAATATTAATATAAATCAAATGGTGTTCGTTGCCCTCCGATGCACTTTTGAATGGCTCAAATGATTTGGCTGGAGTTTTTGAAGTGAAAACTTCTTTTGGTGCGTAAAAAACAACTGGTATTTCATAGGTTTTAGAACTGCTATATTTTACTGCGAATTTATTGGTAAAACAATATAGTTGCATTCATTATTTATTCATGAATGATTCTGATTACATGGCATACAGAGAACGTATATGTATATAGTTCTTAAATTGTATTAGCCAAAAGAATTTTTTCATTTGATGTTTTTCAACTTTGCTAAACGTTCTTTTATAAAAGTAAAAAAACAAAAACAAATTGGTTTGGATATGGTTGAACTTCGATCACAGGAGATACTAGTTAATATTTGAGCCAGTTATATTCTCCAGATATTTAATTTTAAATTTAAAATTTTATTAATTTTAAAAAACTGCGCATTTATCTTATACAAACTAAATTAAAAAGAACTTCTAATAATTGTGTTTAATTAAAGATGTAGTCCATTGCTCTGCTCTAATATTCAAGGTTTATTTCGGAATGATATTTTTATAAGAAAATCAACTACAATCGCTTGAATATTATTATATGGTTTTATTGAAGTAGAAACTTCTTTACGCGTTGAACGATTTTGGTAGAGGGTAAATCTATGGTTTGCGTCATTTTCTTTTTCCGAGTAACTCTCGCCATCAATACAGACAGCAAAGATAACAAGATAGGAAACTTAGAAAACATAAGCAAGCAACCATCAATAAGTTCCTCTGCTGACGCATCGTTCTTTCCCCTCCCTTTGCTCCGCTGCGAAACATTAGCTGCATTCCCGTGGCACTAGAACAGATCAAATCTCAGTAAAACAACATTAGTTCAACTTTATATCAATTTGTCATCACAGTCTTGAAACAGCTATTTTAAGAACAATAACAAAAGAAAACAACAATACCAAAACGCCCATTGAGCGGTGAAACGTCAAAATAGGAAAATGAATAGTTATTTAGATTTGCCAACTATGTTCGTTTTGATAAAAAAAATGCTTGAAACTTGGCAGCATTTTAAGATCAGAAATAGAGCTAGAAATTGAGCTGGTTTTAGTTTTTGTTTTTGTTTTGTGAATAAAATAGAGCCGCGCTCTATATCAACGACCACGGGAATGCAGCTATTGAATGTTACTGTTTTTTCAATGTATATGTAGAGCTAGCTGTAGGCTAAAATAAAATAAATTTAAAATTTTTGATATTTGGTTTTTGTTTGACTGGCAGTGAAGTCTCTATTAATGCCTCCACTTGAGATCTTGCTACCAGGCAAACAAAAAACATAGCAAGCAAAGTGTTGCTTATTTTCCGCTGCCAATTCGGTTCATCCCCTCTAAGGTTGCGCAACCGATGTGATACTGCTATTCTCTGTTCATCGTTGTAGTAGATTTGCTTGGTACCTAATTGTTGTTGTAAATGTATTTTAGTTCAGCTACAGATCTACATATACATTGACAGAAAAACAGTAAATATCCTTCATGATTTCTTTATGAAGGAACGATTTGTCAGCAGATAAACTTATTGATGGTTGCTTGCTGCCATAATAAAATTAGACAAGGTAGTGTTAGGGCCGAATGTGTTCTCTTTCTAAGTGACCATAACTGTCAAACTCATCCATTTTGATATATTTTCCAATTCTTGCTTTCATATTGCATTCTCATTGGTTGCAGATTTTGTATGAAATGTCAACTTCGTTTCGATAGTTTTGATCACCGGCTCTCCGCCCTAACACTACCTTGTTTAATTTTGCCATGCTTGCTGCATTTCCTGAGTGCCTGGTAGCTAATATTCAACGGCGTGAATTTGAGTTTCATGACCAACATAAAAACATTTGTAGTTTTATAAATGTCGCAGCATATTCTAACTGGGACCATGGTATAATAAGTAATAGGTAGGAGTGACATTTCCTGTTTCGACCACGGAATGTCAAGCAAAAGATAATAAAATAGAGAACGTGTGTAACACACATTGGCCGCATTCAGAGGAGTCATCTGCTATGAATGGATCATTTAATTGCAAGGGTTTCTCACTTGAATTTAAAAAAGAACAGTTTCCAACTATTGACTCCACTGAAAGCTGCCAATGTGTGTGACACACGCACTTTAAATTGTTTTCTTTTGTTTGAAATTGCAGCTCGTGAGAAAGTGAGTGGTTTTCAAGGCTACCTAATAATAATTTTATCATGAGTGGGACTGCATCGTCCAAAATTTGTTGTTTCTTATTTCAGCTACCATAAGCCTATATTATCTTTTTTAAAAATATAATGCAATGATTAAAGACGAAAACAGTGAAAATAATGTAAATGAAATTTAATGAAATGTATGTAAATACAAATTTTATGTATGTGTAAATTAGTATGTATTTTAAGTGTATATTAATTATTTCAATAAGTTTAATTTATATTTTTGTTTATATTTAACTTTGTTTTTTATATTAAAACCCATAATTTAAAGTATAATGAAGTGTTAAAAAATGAAAATAATGTGCATTATTGATGAACCGGATGTACGGATAAACCGAATCGGTGGCAGAAAATAAACTGCACTTTACTTGCTATGTTTTCTGTTTCCCTTGTAGCAAGATCTCAAATGCAGGCATTAAAAGAGACTTCAAGACCCATCAAACAAAATATCTTATTTAAAAAAATAAATTTATATTTTTTTAGCAACAGCTCTACATATACATTGAAAGAAAAAATTAAATATCCTTTTTGAGGATTATTTTTCATTCAATAGTGCTCCCTGTATTTTATTTTTTTATCAACAATATTCAATTTAAGTGTAATAATATAGTTTGGTGTAATTATAAAATAAAAATGCTATCTGAATAAAAAATATTTTGAAAGAAAAAATCAAAGGTTGAGGGGGTGAGAATATAAATTTTTTTCCGATTAGCATGAAAATTCTTACATAGCAGTAAGGCTGTCTGTGGCAGGACAAAGTGTCTTCCAGGGAATATAAATATTTTACATATATGTTTTCGCTTCGGTCGGGAGACCCCTCACTGCTATACTTTTTTCACATTATTCAGACTGTACAAAAAACACTTTTTTTATTTGACAATTTTTTTTTAATTGTACGTCCTAAGTGTACAAAAAAAAGAAGGTACTTTGCTGGCCCGGGTGATAACGGCACTTGAAGTAATTTAAAATAAACAATTATTTTTAAATAAATTGATGTTAAATAGATTATTGTTCTCTAGACTTTGCATTCTGGCAGGTAGCTAGTTGATTAAAACATTTTCATTTAAAAATAACAAAATGGCGGACATCTTAAAAGAAATTTAAAAAATTGCGTCTTTTTTGTGGAAAATCGGGAGAAAAATAGGAAAGAATTAATTAAAATGGACAATTCTACTACCTGTGAGAGCCATTAGAGTATATAAAAACATATTATAAATTCAGTTCAATTGGCTTGATAGAATTTTTTAAAACACATTTTTATGTCAATAAAAACATTTTTAAAATTTTAATAACATACAGCGCGCAGTTATGAAGCTCTCTCGACTATGTGCAGTATACTCACCATATATTGTACTTTCATTGTGAAAAACTGTTATATCCTTAATGCCATAATTCTTAACAAATTTTTTTTTTTAAGTCGAAAAATATGTTAAAAAATGCTTAAGTACAAAAATAGTTAAAAATAAATGGAAGAATAATAAATTAAAATATTTTTTATATTCATAGCAATACAACAACATGTGAATTTGAAGGTGATTGTGCGATTCATATACGAAAACTTATACGAAAATACTCAATGTGAGAGTTAAAAAATAATAACAATAAGCAAATAATTATATGGTTCTGTTAACATTTTAAAAATGTCTTTTTTTAATACTTTGAAGCAATTTTTGATTCCAACGATTGACTCTATAAATAAATAAATATATGAAAATATAAAAAAATTTTTGTAGCAACTAAAGTTTGTATTTAATACCTAATGTAACAGAATAAAGATTTTTAAAATCTTTGAAATGTCACGTAATCGTTAATGTTTTTAAAACTTAAATTTCAATTTATTTAATGTTTACAAATTTATGCAAAACTAGCTAGTACATTTATTACTAATTAGTTATGAGCTAGAAAAACAGTTTGTATTTTTTTAACTAGTCAAAATGCGATTAGTGAGTTAACTATAAATTTACAACTAGTTATTTTATAACAAGTAAAACAGCTTGTATTTTTGAACTATCTGGAATACAGATAGTTACTTATCTAGTATCTTTTTGGTTAGTGAGACTTCACCAGTTTATCATCTAGTATTTTTTTGACTAGTTATATTTTAACTAGTGAGTTACCTAGTTAAATTCTTAACTAGTACGAATTTTCACTGCGGGAAAATGTCAGGCAAATAAAAAGACGTCAGGTAAATCTATACTTGCATTAGGTTTAGATTGACCAATACATAAAAGATTACGAGAGTAGTTTTTTTTAACAACACAAAATTAAAACACCTTTACAGAAATCGCACTTGAATTTGGGGCTACACCATGTTATTAAATTGAGAGCTTTTTTATTATGCTCAGGCTTAATGTCCAAGCTTAAGCAGTCGATTTTCGACTTAAAGCAGTATTCTAGTATAGAAAATTGATAAAAACAAAATTTAAGAATCAAAATATCATCTCCTAAAAAGGATATTTCGAAATTCGAATTATTTTTAAAGTTATCGCCATTTTAGTGTTGTCAGTTAGACTGCCTGAAACATAACATAAAAACTTTAATCGCGTTTTTATCGAAACTACTTTTTCCCAACACAGCTGACATGATATCTCAAGTTCTAAGGGACCGATTAACTAAAAATTTGGTGTAGGATTTTTGAAGCGAAGCTTTTTACGCCTCCTTTTGTGATTTGCTTGAGTGAAATCTGAAAAACGACACTTTTCCATACATCTTTTCTTAGAATTTTTGTTGCTTTTTGTGTCGATTGTAACAAGAGAATATAAAATTTATAAAAATATTTCTTTGTTAGCAATGAGAATCGAACTCATACCCTTTCGATTGAGGGTCCTATACACTACCAACTGATCTAAAAACCTGAATATGAGAGTTTATTTAACTGAAGCTTGTTGCATAGATGACAAGAATCTATTAAAGGATTGTGCATTAGCTATCCTACATTTAAAGGCGTGAAGCTATGGTGCAGATCACATTAAGCTATTATATAAAAGGATTGTGTATTGGCTATCCAAACAACAAAATCAGCAAAAAATAGAACAAAACAAATGTTGCTTCTACTTACTACCATTGTCATTAACATCGCTTAGTACGTGTTTTTTTTTTTTTTTGTTGATGAGAATAGTCTGTTCCCGAAGTAGCTTCAAGAACTGCTGGATCTTAAATTTTATGAATTGACACAAGTTATGCGGCAAAGTAATAAACAGTTTTTGTCATTGCTAACGAAGATTGGTGATTATTAAAAAATTTGAGCAAAACGAGTTACATTTAATAGAGTCGATTTTTTACGAAGGAAACTGCCAGCCGCGTGTTTCCAAATGGAATAAGATTATTTTTTAGTAATGCTTCTGTAGATTTATTTAATAATTCTATCTTACGCGCGATAGAACACAACAAAATTTCCTCTGCAATAGGTAACATTAGTGGATGTTAAAATACTGAACAATAACAAGCATTTAAACAAAAATTACATGAGTTCAAAGTCATCGATATGGGTGGTTTACCTTTTGAAATTGTTTTTGTCATCAATAAACATTATCTAATAACAACAAATATTAATGTTAGTGATAGTTTGGTAAATGGGGCTATTGGTAAACTAGTGCGAATTGAAATTGCCTAGAATAAACAAGTTAAAAAAGTTTGGCTGAAATTCGATGAGTCTAAAATTGGTCAGAAAACAAGAATGAAAGCTCCTGCTGACGCTGAATCGATTCAAGTTGGAAGAAGAACTGTGCCAATACTACGAAAAAACAGAAGCGTACCTCTTAGTTAAAATTAAACAATCACAGTTTTATTAATTCTATTCACAGTTTTATTAATAATTCCTGAAATGGCTGTAACTATTCATAAGTCACAGGGTGGATCATTCGCAGATTGTTAAATGAATATAACAAAAAGCATTCCTTGCAATTACTCTACGTCGCTTTTTCTCGTGTTACTAGTATTGACGGACTTTTTATCACAACCTCTGATGACAACCCTCAACAATTTATATTTCATCATGGAAGGTGAAATGATTTTTCTAATGTTGATTTAATTCGAGAATTTTAAAGATTATCTCTTAACAAATTAGAAACTAAATATATTACTATAAAAAATTTGATAGGGAGCAAACAGTTATCTTCTGTAATGAGTTTAAATTGTCAGAGTGTCCATGCGCACTCTCAAGATCTTACCGATTCTATAACACAAATCAGTGACATTATATTGCTATCAGAAACAAAAATGCAAAATGATGAAAGATTCGATATCACTAATTTCGCTTGTATATCTCAATTTCAAAGAAATAGTTGTCGTTCTGGAAAAGTTGCAATTTATCGTAATTATAATAAAGATAAGTACAATACAGTCACTGGGAATATGTCATTATATTTAAAGAGACTTCAGCTACAAAATTTTCCCGCTGATATTTAAAAAATTGGAGAAGTGTGTTCTGCAGAAATGAAAGGGCCTAATGAACAACTTCTTTTATGATGATTTCGATTTACATTTCACCTCAGAATACGACCGAAAAAAACAAAATCGATAACATAATAAAATTTATCCACTGGTCTCTTTTATGTTATTTATACACGAGCAGGTTCCATTGAACTTAGTGAAAATTATCGCAAAATGTCAATTGTTTTTGGGGGAGATTTGAATTGCGATTTTAGACATGAATCCTCAAAGGCACTGAAACAATTCCTTTTTGATAAATTTAATTTACAATTAATAAGTGATCCAAATATTTGTACAACACGGTTAGGAACAAATATTGATGCAGTATTTTCTAGATATATTGACGACACAATATCCCTAACATACGTTTGCTATTTCAGTTATCATAAACCCCTAAATTTTATTTATAAAATTCGATAATAATTGAAAACATTTACGAAAAGAATTCAAAATGGTTGTAATATGTAATAAAATAAAATAATAATGATGTGTAACAAAATCCACTGGTGTTTTTTTAATTAATTTGATGTTATTTTAAATTTTTGAATTTAAAAATTATTTTATTATAAAAAAACTAATAAATAAACAAATCTATGAAACTGTGAAAAAGCTTCGCTTCTCTCGTATGTCCAACGACGCATCCATTTTTTTATATATCACTCTATAGCCCGAACTAAGATTATGTAAAAATTTTTTTTTATATATTCTAAAATTTTTTATTACTTTAAAAAAAGGCCAAAAAATTACATTTTATTTAAACAGTCGCTATTTTGCGAAAAATGGTCATGTTGTTGCTATATCCCTAGTCTGGGCTTTAGCGACATTCTCACTAATTAAAAATAATTTTTTTTCTTCAAATGACTAGAAGGGTTGAAATCATGTCAAGATGGAGGTCAAGGGGGTGCACCCCTACTCCACCAGCCTGTAATTTTCTCACTTATAATTTTTTTATATTTTTTTTTGTATTATTGCAATATTAATAAATACATAATAATAAAAATGGCTACTAAAAATATTAATTGGTTCTTTTTTATCGACCGTCAAAAGAAACCCAAAATTTGGGCCTCTACACTAAAATACTGCCTTAAGATCAATTTTAGAGCACAAGCTTGCATGCAGTGAAGTCAATAACGGTCGAAATTTTAGTTTTTATTTAAATTTTAAAATTTAAAAAAAAAAGTTTAATGAAAACTCAACCAAAATCCTCAAACAAATCTTTCGGATGTATTTTTTTTTTTAAGAAACTTCACTTAAGTCAGCAATATGTTAAAAATTTTCTTAGTTTGAAATACATACAATTTAAATTTAAAAAAGTTTTTTTCTACATTTATACAATAACAAACATATTTGGCTTTCTATAAAATAATTAATTTGTTGAAACTCTTTCAAAAAGTTTTTGAATGTAGCAACAATAAATATTGTATATTATTAAAGCATAAATGACAATAACTAGCCAATTTTCTTTTCTGAAATTTCTCATTTCTTTGAATTTTCTGATTAATTTAAAATTTTTCTTTTACTTATGTTATTAAAAATTTAAATGACAATTATAATCCTCTTATTTAAAGCGCAGAGCAACCACAAATATACGACAGCAAACTGTTGTCTATCGCAACAGACCAAAGTCCAAAGTCTCCGAGCAGCTGTCACGACGTTGCAACAAAGTCGCTGTCAGATAAATAAATTGCAAGATTTGAAGCTGCAACTGCAACAGCAGCAGCAGCACCAGCATCAGCTTCAGCAACGCATACAAAAACACATTGATCGTCCCTTGCGACTAAAACGTAGATACACTGAATGTGAATGTTTGTTTGTGTGTTAGAGGTTTGTGTGTTAGTGACATTTGTTCGAATGTTCATTAAATCAAGTGCAGCAGAAATAATCACAAGCAAACGCTCAAGGATTCGACGAAGAAGGATGCAATGTATGAAAATGACGTGAACTCACACTAAAAGTTGCAGCAGCTGATTAACAACTAACCTATGAATTATTGAACAAAAATGTGCAATTAATTATTACTTATAATATATTGCACCAAAAATAAATCTAGCATCATAATTAAAACAATTAAAATATTTTTTTATTTTATTTAATACATTTATAAAATTTTACCAGTTAAATTTATGAGTAGACAGTTGGTGGCTTAGCATGGCAAATTATGAAATATATGTTAAATTAGTTTTTAACTTAATTAAATAGAACATATTTTGCTGTTTTTTTGTTTAAAATAAACACGCAGTTATGGAAAATAAATTCAAAATGGCTGCCAAAGCGTGAATTTCTGCGTATTTATTCTGCAATTTTGTTTATTGTTTTATGAAAAATATTTTTTTTGTTGTCCAAATTTATTGCATGTTTTTAGGTGAACAATTGTTAGCGAAGCTACAACTCTTTTGTATCGGTTCATTTGGAAATGATTTATTTGTATTAAATGGTTAAAATAAAATTATAAATATTTGTGTGGTTTTAATGCGATTAGCACATATGTATGTAGCCAGTATTATGAATGAACACTTTGGTAAATAATTGAGTGCACTCAGAGGTCCAATTGAACGATTGGTCGAAGGTCAATTTTACGCGTGATAAAGTGAAGCAGAGTAAAGAGAGTGCCGTGGAAGCAGTTCATGTGTGCTTTAAGGTGCAAGATGAAAGAAAAACATATACATTTTGCCATATTTAATGTATTCAAAGAGCCAAACGGAGCCAAAATGTAGAGAAAAATTATTTATTATAAAATCATTTATCTTTGGTTTTGCAGAACAAAAAAAATTCTTTGTCATCTTAAAATTTTTTAAAACATAAAATAAAAGAATTTAAAACACAAAAGCAAAAAATAAATTGCAGGAAACAAAAATAAAAAAACAAGTAAGGATTTATCTTTGACTGAACTGAAGTTAAAATACCCCTCGACCGTGTTTTAGTTTAAAAGAGTCTTGAGTGTTGTTTTATTTGGGTGATGTCACTTTTGTAGTGCGTGGTTTTCATCCAAATATTTCACATTTGTGTTTTTATTTATTACAGCTTATAAGCCTAATATCAAATTAAAACATTAATTTTTATTTATTTTTTAAAGTTTTTAATATAATGATGACGTCACTTTGTATGGGAGATGGGCGAAGTTTTTAGTATTATTTTAAAAATTAAAAAAAATCTATTGCATAGTTAAAATTTACACTAATTTGCAAAACTTGAAGCCATTGTACTAATTTCTGTGGAATTTTAGGAGATATAACTGATTTCATAAATTCACTTTCTATGGGAGGTAGCCGTCGTTTTTAATCCATTTTTATAAATTTCATACTCAAATTGCATATTATGGATTAAAGCTTGTATGCAAAATTTAACGACATTAGATTAATTTTTATGGAATTTAAAGAGATTTAACCTTTTGGCAAAGTCAATTTATATGGGAGGTAAAAGTTTTTCTTTCGATTCTTGAAAATCTAATACTCAAAGTACATATTAAATGTCTTAGCATATGCATACAAATCGTACGAAATTTGCAAAAATAAAATTTAGCATTTTTAAATCGTCTGAAATTTTTTTTAAACTTTCTTTACGTAAAATAAGCTTACACGTGAACCGGGATTTTTCTCGGACAAATTTTTTACGGAATACTGTTAGGTCAAAATTGTGAAAAATGGCAATATTTTCTCAATGTCTGTATTAATTAAATCACAATATCTCGGATTGTGATATTCAGATTTGGTTCGTTTTGAGTCCGTTAGATATATAATTTATGTTTCTTTAATTAAATTATTCCATCAAATTAATAGCGAGCTTTAGATCACTAAAGTTTTTTTAAGAAGGCAACAACAGCAACTACAACTCTATATAGAGTCAATCACTTATCTGACTAGACAGTCTGTTTTGGCTACATTTCCTCTTCTGTAGTCTTTGAGTGATTAAGCTGTGATCAACTAACTCACTGTTAAAGTCGAATATGATTTTACACATGTTTGAACAAATTCGTTTGAATTCTATGTTCAAATCGGCTACTTAATCATATGAATTTTAAAGTAGTAAACTTTTTATATACCATAGCCATCAACTCTACCATCTGTTCTAGTTGAACGTAAAATTCGAACGAATTTGTTCAAACATGTGTGAAATCATATACGAGTTTAACAGTAAGGATCACAGCTTAATTACTTAAAGACTACCAGGCGCAGATCCAGGGAGCAAATGGGGGCTGAAGCCCCCCAGGCACTTAATTTAATTTTTTAAATAAATACTAGCAGTTACCCTTGGTTTTGTCCGCAGCAGGTTCGAGTAATTTCAGCATTTATATTTTTGGAAAGGAGCAAGAAGGAACGAAAAGCTTAAAATTGTATAAATAGTAAGTGGCTCATAAATAAGTGTGCACTATAAAATATAAAAATATAAATAAGCTAATTATTTCTGAAGGTCTTTCTTTTTCATAAAAACAAAAGTAATTTTGTCCAAAATGTTATGAAGGTGTTTGATTTTCTCGGTTGGCTCTTAAATTTCGATAACGTTGAGTATGTCTGCCAATATTCGGTTGTTAACATTTTTCTTTAACTGAATTGAAGAAAAAAAAATATTATTGAAAGCTCATGTAGTCAGTGTTTCCAAATAATTAATGTTAATCCTTCTTTCAATGTGATCGTTGCACTAAATCCTACGCGATAAAATTCTAAAAAATCGTAGATTATTGACACAAATTTCTATTGATTTGTTTTTTCAATTAGGTATTATTCCAATTCACTTACGTAAAATTTTAAATTAAATTCGTTCTCTTTGCACAGTACGAATTTAACTTTTGGGAGGAACTTAAATTCGTTCTATATGCAAAGTACGAGTTTAACTTTTGAATCGAGTTAAGCTTTTGGCACAATTTTGAGTGCACATTTAAGACTTTTGCCATATATATTTTTTTAAAAGTAGTGAAACTGACGTTCATGGTACTAAGTTTCAATGCGAAAATTCTCAAAATCTGAGCGAAGATCTTTATGTCGGTATATTTGCATTTTTGTACTGAATCTTAGTAACATGAACGCCAGTTTCACTACTTTTTAAAAAATATTTATGGCAAAAGTCTTAAAAATCTATATGCCGTTATAAAGGTGATTTAATCACCTGGTCCAATGATATGTATTTCAAAAACATTCTTCGCTTAGATTTTGAGAATTTTCGCTTTGAAACTTAGTACCATTAACGCCAGTTTCATTACTTTTTAAAAAATAATATGGCAAAAGTCTTAATTGCGTACTCAAAATTGTTCCAAAAGTTAAACTCAACTCAAAATTTAAATTCGTGCTTTGCATATAGAACGAAGTTAAGTTCCTCCCAAAAGTTCAATTTGTACTTTTCAAAAAGAACGAATTTAATTTCCTCCCCAAAGTGAAATTCGTACTGTGCAAAAAGAACGAATTTAATTTTAGGAGGAAATTTCCTCCTTATTCTTACTTAGCAAAAAGTACGAATTTAACTTTTTGCAGATCAAAAGTATTGGTTTAAGTCTTCGCTAAGTTAGCGTCGGATTGACGAATTTATCTTCACGCACTTTAAGAATTTTTAGTTGAATATAATCATTAGCTAGCTACTTCTTTTCTTTCAATTCTTACAAACTATATAAATTTTAAACTTTTGATGTGCTTTTGAATTATATACTCATGATATTTAAAACTGAAATATAATTTATAAAAATAAGTTAACTATGTAATACATCAATAAATACAATGAATTAAAAGAAAAAACTAATTTGTTTATTTAGTCCCCCCCCCCCCATGATCAATTTCTTGATCCGCCACTGAAGACTACAGAAGAGGAAATGTAGCCGAAACAGACTGTCTAGTTAGCTAAGTTATTGACTCTATACAGAGTTGTAGTTATTGTTGTTGCCTTCTTAAAAAGTTTGACTTCATCTAAAGCTTGTAATTAAATAATTTAAATACTAGATCTCAATTAATTAACAAAATACAAAATTCCTAAAAGAATGGAGCCATATAAATTTTTGTGTACCGCGCGCTGTATGTTTATAGAGCAGTGATGGCTAAATGCACACAACTAAAACGGCTTGCAGGTATGTGCATCGTTTTAACCCAGTGGGCACAAGCAGGTCTTTGAAGCGCTTCTAGCAGGCCATCATATGGATTTCTTAGCCCTTCCGTGCTAGTTTCCAAGCCAATAAGCTTTTTTATATGAAACGAGAAAATTTTCTAGGCCTTCCGCTCTCGCGACTCTAAAGAAGCCTGCTAGAAGCCCTTCTTTAAAATGTACATTAGAAAGAAAAGCAATATAAATATCAACTTGAAATACAATAAAAAAACTTTTGACAAATTCCAGATATGAACCAGCGTCCTCTCAGCTGGCGGTCTGGCATCTTACCCACTCCTCCACCTCAGTTGTTAACAAACTTCAGCTTATTTTGCATCATTACAAATGACAGTAAGTTTTCGGGAGCGCGGGTTCGCCACCCAGCTCGGCCCAAAAAAAATTTTTATTTGTATTTTTTTTAAAATCTACATTTTTTTTTACAAATTTTTCTGTCCATATAAAAATTTTTTGGAATTTTTTTGTAAATTTCTTCATACAAAAATAATAGAAAAGTCTTACAGCCCTATTCTGGCAAATTAACAAATTGTTAACCAGTATTTTGAATATTTCTATGTGTTTGTTGTTTTCAATACAAATTTTAAAGCTCAAACAACAAAATTTGTTAATGAAATTGTCAATATCTGAAAAGCAGTTGACAATTTTTAGCAAAATTTTTTATTTTTGAGCTTCAAATTTTGTTTTGAAATAAAAAAATTACAGCAAACACATAGAAATATTCAAAATACTGGTTAACAATTTGTTAATTTGCCAGAATAGGGCTGTTAGAGTTTTTCCATATAAAAGTTTTCATATAATGTGATATGCGATGTGTTAGATTTCGGAGACCTGGGTTCGCGTCCCAACACCGACAAAAAAAAAATAATTTTTTTTGTTTTTTCTTTAAGATTTGATTTTTTTTAATTGATCTGATCATTTATAATTTTTAAAAAATTTTTTTAAAAATTTTTTTATATAAAATAACAGGTAAAGATTCCAAACCTTCAAAAGGTAGGCCTTACAGAAGCACTCATCAATGCAGCGATCATGGAAGGTATATTGACGCCAATAAGAGCACTACTAGCATTCATTCTTGCATGTGTGTATGCACGTGCATGTGTGTATGCATGCTGTGCTCGCTAGCTCGCTGATTTGACTATGTAAACATACAGCGAGCGGTGAACAAAAATGTATATAAAATCTATAAAAAATGACTCTATTCTTTTGAAAATTTTGTATTTTTTATGTTGATTTTATATGATTTAAATACAAATTCTAAATGTTTGATAGTTTAAATCATACTTGATTTTAAATACAAATTCTAGTTGTTTGATAGTTTAAAATCGTTTATTGAGCTTAAGGTCAAAGTTAGAACAGTTAATTGTTCTAACGAATCTTTCCAAAGAAACAACAACAACAAAAAGTTTTTCAATATGACAAGGAAAAAATCACTAGCTGATCTGATTGCAATTTCTGCCTGGTTAAGGGCGTCATCAGAAATCTTTGTGATACCCGTGCAAGCGCGCACTAGCGCACTGCACTACAGAGTGCTAGTCAATAAACCAGAGTGCTTACGCTCAATAAACGATTTTAAACTATCAAACAACTAGAATTTGTATTTAAAATCAAGTATGATTATAACTATCAAACATTTAGAATTTGAATTTAAATCATATAATCATGCTTCTAATAACATAAGCATAAAGACTAAAGAAAAGCAAAAATACAACAACAAATGTGAGCATGTGAAATGGGAGAAAAACTGAGAAACTGACACTTAAAATCTCATCGCCTCTGTGGTGCAGTGCGCTAGTGCGCGCTTGCACGGGCATCACAGAGATTTCTTATGAAGCCTTTAGCACAGCCGAAATTGCAATAAAAGCAGCTAGTGATTTTTTCCTTTTCATATCGAAAAAACTTTGTTGTTGTTGATGTTTCTTTGGAATAATTTGTTAGTACAATTCATTTTTCTAACTTTGACCTTAAGCTCAATAAACGATTTTAAACTATCAAACAACTAGAATTTGTATTTAAAATCAAGTATGATTTAAGCTATCAAACATTTAGAATTTGTATTTAAATCATATAAAATCAACATAATAAATAACAAGGCTATTTAGAAAACACTTTAATTTTGTATTTTGTATGAATGTATGGGGCGTTGATTGGTGCTATCAAAAATGTCATTTACTTGGGTTAAAAGCATCAAAAAGCCGTTTAAAAAGATCAATCAACTTTTATACATTTATTTTAAATAGTAAAAAATAAATATTACTGCAAAATTAAAGAACAATAAATTATCTATGTAATGTAGGGCTGCCATAAGTCTACAGCTCTTGACAGGGACAACATTGCACATTTTTTTTATATCACAGAAAAACAAATATGCAATTTTAATATTATAAATTGCCGTTTATTAAAAAAACATAAATCAAGATAACTCACATGTACACAAAGTATGTAATACAGACATAATTTATAAATCTTATAACGAAAAAAAAACATCATTCTAGTCAATAAGGTAAAAATATATTGTTTGGACTTATTCGAAATAAAGGTTTGGCCCGATCATATTTTGCAGAATTCTTTTATTCATCAAGAACAAGCTTTTGCGTTTTAATATTTTTATAAAATTCTGTACACGTCATAGAATAATTAAAAATGCATTGCATAATGCTTTCCAAGGTGGTTATGTTGAGATTAAATTGCGAGAAGATCAGTGAAAATACTCGCTCCATTTCTCTTGTGCTTTGTTTAACAAGTTTATTTTCGCTCTTGGAATTTAGAATTTTGTAAATAAAAATAGTTCCATTTTCATTCATTTGCACACATTTGCAAAAAATTTGTTCAGTTTTTATTGATACACTTTTTATTTTGTTCTTCAATATTTTTCACCTGGACATTTTTTACTGTGCACCGGGACATAGGGACACCGATTTAAAAACCGGGACATGTCCGGGAAAACCGGGACGTATGGCAGCCCTAATCTAACTTGCCTTAAAACGAACAAAATCGGAGTAGCACAACCCAAAATTTTGTGATTTAAGTAACATATGATAACATGTTGACATATTTCACAAATTTGTATTCAGTAAAAAAAATTTTCTGAAAAAAATCCCGATATACGAGTATGCTTATTTTACGTAAAGAAAATTTAAAAAATTTTCAGCCGAATCTGAGACATCAAATCCTGGAAGGCGGGCACTTTGTATAAGAATGACCCATTTGTTTAGCTCATACATTCGATTTGGCTCATCTTTGAACTAGATCTTTATTTTTCAATAGAAAGCTTATTTATTGAATTTCGTTACGATAGCTCTAAAATTACGGATGGTATCATGTTCATAGACAGACAGATAGACAGACGGACATGGCTTAATTGACTGAGGGGGTGATGCTGATCAATAATATTTATACTTTTCTATACCTGCCACGCCTCTTTACCTTACTTTAATAAGACCAAAATTGCCTAAATTATAGAATTTTCACTGATTTGTGGGCGGAAAATTTTTTAGTAAAGTTGCTGACAGTAACCATACAAACAAGGTTTCCAAATTCAAGTCTTACATGACCCAAACCGTCTTAAATAAAGTATTTAATTGATTTGTGGGTGGTAAAAAGGGGGCGTGGACGCCCACACTTGTACTCTATTGACGACGAAAAAAAAGACGCTGTAATAAAAGTACCATGAACGTATTGAAATGTTCTTTGGCTGAATGTAACAAATTTCGGCGCCAATTAGAAAAATATTTGCTACATTTGGCCAAAGAACAGTTCTATACGCTGCGCAGCAACCAGAACAGCATTCCTCTTTTACGTCATACGACGGTAGTGATCGATTTATGCATAGCAAAAAAACAGTCATATCACAAAACCCAAAGTTAGATATTCATTTTGTGCGTACTCTAACTTATATTTTGGCACATATTTTTTCTTTGTACGATGAATATTAAAGGCTGTAGGTATACCAAAATGTGTCAAAAATAATCTTAAAATGTGCTTGAAGAAGTTTTTGAAAATGACACGTAATTCTACGTCAAAAACACAGCTTTTATTACAGCAAAGATATGCTATTCTGCAAAAAAAAGCGCATTTACTTTGAGCTATGTGTATTCAAAGTGGTTCTTGGAGATTTTTCTCCTTTCTGGTATTTAGACATTGCCATCAGTTGCTGATTATTAGACATCAAAACTGCGTATGGGTAATCCCATCGTCAAACAAGCAAGGCCACGAACAGCTTTCTACAGCATTAAGAAGCATATTTACTTTGCTGATAAGAACAATTTGTATGAGAACGATATAATAGCAAAGGTACATTCATGTTATGATAATTTTGTGCTTTCATAATAAAATAATATCTGACTTCTATTTCTTACAGCTTCGTTTAATTGATGAATGGGAAGTTCATGCAGTTTGGCGTTTGGGCACAATACTTATCAAGATACACTGCTATTCTTCGGCCTGCATATTTGCAAAATGTTCATAATCTGCAAAACCCATTTGGTTTGGATACAAATTTTGGTGTCTTTGTTAATCTACCAGATACTTGTTATCTTTCTTTCCCTACTGTGGAAATAGTGACCAATACAATACAAAAGCTGGCTTGAAAAATGTGGTTCTTCGGTTGTTTAGGAATTGTACAAATCCCATGCAGCATTAAGTCTTCTTTGATAATTTTCTTACTTTGTATCATTTGCTATGTTTGCTTGCAGAGAAAGGATTCTGTGCAACTGGTACTGTTCGTTGCAACAGAGTAGCTGAAGGAGCTGAAAATATGAAATCTGGTAAGAATTTTCCTCGCGGTGAGTACAATCACATGCATGAGAGGGTCAATCGGATCACTTTATGCTGATGGGAAGATAATAAGTACGTCACAATTGCGACTATGTTAGATTAGGTTAAATAAATGTGACTGCCTCAATTGATTTGCCAAAAAATTATTGCGTGAATATCCGCAGAATGAAGTTGTATTGGCCATTATAGATATTAAACACATACTAAGTAGGATACAACCCAAACTTGCGATATCGAATAGTTTTGGAGTTATAGGTAGCACAGCTTCGAATTCATTATTCGAACACAATTTAAACATGCCGTTTCACTGATAACACTTTATGGGCGTTATACAAGATGGCGTGGCCCCTCCAACACAGTCCAAGTTTTATAAATTGAATAGCTTTTGAGTTAAAGGTCGCACAGTTACGGAACTTAGTATTCGACCACAATTTACACAAGCAGTTTGACTGATTACATTTGATGGGCGTTTGAAAATGGGGCGTGGCAGCAACGATCTAAGTTTCAGCTAGTATATGTATAGAAGTTTTGACCTTTTAAAACCAAGCTTAAACTATATTGGAGATACTTTATCTGAAATTTGGCTTATTATATTAGAGTTAAAAATTAAAACTACACACTAAAAATATTTTTTTTTTCATTTTTTTTATAAATACTTTTAATTTTTTTCTAAATATTTTTAAAATTTGCTTAATTATTTTTTAAACGGAATAAGTGTTTGGCTTTAAACAATCTTGTTTGCATTAATTTTTTTTCATTCCTCTGAATGAGGGGGGTTGGAAGCCTTAAAGCTTCCTTTGCTATGGGCATGCTTCTTGTAGTATCCTTAAATGGCCTTAATTGAAGCGATAAATATACTTGATGTCATCCTTATGTATGAATGTATGACATCGTCTTCGAGTAATAATAAAAAGATTTTCGTAAAAAAACAATTAACTGACTGTATAAATAAGCAGACAAGACACTCATAAGCACGCTTCAAACATGCCTGTATCTTTGCTTGTTATTGTTGCTTCTGTTCTTTCTTTTATTATCGCTTTTCTTATCCAATAAACTACACTTCATAAAATTCGATTATCAAACCACAACAAAATCTAATTCAATTGCTGACCATAAAAAATATATAAAATAAACACCTCTCCCAAGAGACATACAGAACATACAAATACACATACGCATACAGAAACATACCAAAATCCTCCTTAGCGGAATAACATGCAGAGTTATTATGCCGTCTTCTTTTCAGCTGTTTTTGGTTGATGAAAAAAAAAAATATTGGATATAAAAATAAGTCCCTAACACGTTTGCGTTTTGATGCCAATATATACATGGTTTTATTGTTTTTTTTCACATTCATTGCGTTGACTTTATTTATGCTTGATCATCTCTATGAGTAGGTGTTAAACATATACTTAGCTTTGTGCAATGGCTACTTTTAATGCATGACTGTTTGTTGCTCTGTTGTTTTTTTTTCTTTCTTTATTTGCACGTGTTCATAGCTGTCAAAACTCCCAAAAAGTGCTCTTTATTAATACATTTGGGAAAACTTAACAACTCAGGTCCTTAAAACAAAGCAGTAAAAGTTCATTGAGTGAAAAAAAGAACGAAATACAGAATGCGTGCATGAAATAATACGAAAATATTGGATGAAGCGACCATGGTTGAGTGGTGAAGTGTATGTTAAATGCATAACTGATGTGTACCCCGCTGGAATTAAGAAATATTTAATAAATTGCTTAGTTTTTTGGCTCATCATCACATATTTCTCTTATATGTTTATTAAAAAAATTAGAAAAAAAGGTTCTAATTTTGTTTTTTAATTTGAAAATATTTTAATATGGAAACATAAGCAGTCAAATCGACAAATCTGACTTTTCGAATTTGTGCGTAGTAGCTTTAAATGCAATACAAGTCCTGTCAAAAACTATCTCGTAGGAGACTACTGTCAAATTTTGAGAAATTTGAGTCCTTTAGTTTGTGTTTGAAAGAAATTGAAAGTAGACATCCTTGTGAATTTTAACCAAAATGAAAAAAGTGAATTTTTTGTACTTATCAAGCATTATATTTATTTTAAACATCAATTTTAATGGTTTACTGAATTCCGTTGGTGTCGTACCAGTGAAAGTGACGCTGAACTTTCATGTCGCAGAAGTCAAAGAAGTGTTTGGCGATCCGCAATCCGAAGATGTGTTCATCATTTCGTAACCGTAGACTATAAACCGTAGGATGCATAAAAATACACAAGATACCAAGAAACAGTTGAAGAAACTTCTCGGAATGAAAGTGCGTCCAAAGAAGGACAAGGTTGTGTCACCATCATCCAACAAGGGTCATGGCGACAGTTTTTTGGGATGCATGCGGAGTCAGTTACATTAATAACCTTGAAAAGTATAAAACTATCAACGGCGAACATATATACAGCTGCTGGACAGATTTGACATTGATTTTAAGCAAAACATATCGCATTTGTCGACCATGAAGCTTTCCACAACGTAAACGAGCCGACGCACACGTCTGTAGTCGTCATGACAAGAATACATAAATTGGGCTACGAACTGATATCCCTCCACCCACCTTACATTAAGCTCTTTGTGACTATTCGCAAACCTGAAAAAATAACTCAGCTGTAATACATTTGTGTCGAATGAAGAGGTAATCACTGAAACTACACATCTTTTGTAGGACCTAGATAAAACCTATTATTTGGCAGAAGTACAAAAATTGGTAAAATAAAATTAGTGAAATGCTTGACTATATGAATCAATTTAAAAGGAGACTATGCTAAAAAATAAAACGCATTTTTGCCGAAAAAAATACCCTTTATTCAAATAGTCACTGACTAATCAAATAGATCTCGTATATTATATTATGAGATGTAGGCTAGTGCACTATGATCTTTTTTACAAATTTTGAAATATTTCAACAATTAATTGCAGGAATTTTGACTTTTATAACTTCCCTGCAGTGAAAAATCGTACTTGTTATGAATTAAACTAGTAAACTCATTAGTTAAAAGTAAAACTAGTCAAAAAATACTAGATCTTAAACTAATCAAATCTTACTAACAAAAAAATACTAGATAAATTACTATCTGCATTCCAGCTATTTTACAAATAAAACCTGTTTTACTTGTTACAAAAAAAACAGGTTGCTTAAAACTAACTTGGTCGCATTTTGATTAGTTAAAAAAATACCATTTGTTTTTCTAGCTCAAAACCTAAGTAGTCAAAAATATATTAGCTTCTTTGCTAGTAGTAAACTCGCTAATTTTGCATAAATTCGTAAGCATTAAATAAATTGAATTTTGAGTTGTAAAAACACTAACAATTGGGGATGTGACGGATGTCATTTTGCAAATGCAGTTCTGTAAAGAGCCTTCCTTGAGGATGCGGATACTTGAAAT